>QEOT01002476.1:69052-163773 GCA_003123785.1 Pterocarya stenoptera | reverse complement strand
ACCCAAAAATCTATTTCACACATGAAAATTCAGTTTTCAAATAAATACATGAACATGAATGCAGTTACCCAAAAATTCAGTTTTCATCTACAAACATGATCATGCGTGCACATGCAATGTACCAAATAAACATTAGTATCCAACAACCAACCAATCCCAATATAAACCAATCACACAAACAACTTCATCCTCCAATCCATCCGATCCCCTACTCCACAGATTCAGTCCGGCACAACTAACCATAACACAGTAAAATGAGTTCGTGCAAAAATATATTTCAATATCAAAAGATGTTTGGAAAAATACTTACAACGCTATATTATAATTTTCAGATGATCAATGATGAACTAGAAGCTCCAAAACAGCAACTCCTTAGTGTAAAAATACACTAGCCGTGGGTCTCAAAAATTCACTTTGGAACAAGGTCAAATCAAAACTCGAAATTGATAGGGTAAGACATAGGGAAATCGGTGAAACAAATAGTAGTAGCCTTTGGCCGAGGGTGGCGGCGTAGGTGGCGGTTTAAGGCCAAAAGGGTTAAATCGGAGATGTGGTTAATGTGGTTTCACCGGTGACAAATCGAAGTTGGGGTTGAGTCTAATGGGTTGCTAGGAGGTCGAGAAAGAATTGGTGAAGATGTGGTGGCCGGTGGTAGTGCGACGGCGGCGCTGGAACGAATGAGACGCCGTGGCTTTAGGAGGTGTGCGCGGGTTAACGGCGGTGCGAGAGGGGCTGAGGTTGGTAGTGGGAGGTTGTCGATAGCTAGGGAAGGAGCTGGGGTGGGTGGTGTCGGAGAAGGGAGGCGCACGGCGGCGTTGGGTGGACGGAATGAAAAATGCACGGGGAGATGGAGAGGGAAGGGGCTGTGCGCGCGGAAGAGAGTAGGAGATATAAAGGAGAAAAGAGAAAGAGAAGGAAAGAAAAAAAAGGAAGAAAGAAAAAGATTGGGTAAATAAATGAGGTCCAATCCTCATAACTTGGGTTAGCGAAATGATCCAACGAAAATAATTTCAAAACTGTAAATAAAATAAAATAATTCAAACGTAGCGAAAGGCTTAAATAGACCAACAATAATTTTTAAACCCATAAACAAACTAATTTAAATTAAATATCACTTTAAATGCAAAACAGTAAATAATAAATAAAAAGCACATGATAAAATAATTTTCATAACTTAAAATATTATAAAATAATATAATAAAAGTCTCATAATTTTAAAACAAGAGAACTAATCTTTAAATTAATTAAAATAATCCTTTAATTAAAATACACTAAAATGCAGGGTGTTACAAGGATTGCCATCACTTGATCTGCAAATTGATGTTGTGGTGCTTCTGTCTATTCTAATTGCCACATCAAATTGAAGGGGGTTGAAGCCTCATTTGATTGTGAGATCTCTAACTATGGGATGTTCTAACATTTGAGCTCGAGCAATGTAATGATTTGAAAGGAGGGAAGCTATGATTGAGACAAGGAAACTCGGGGATGGTTTAAAGGCATTGTGGATAACTTTGTTTCTAAGGAACCAAATGTCGTCTATGGCTAAGGATGCAAAGAGCTGGAACTTTGGAACTCATATTCGGGGATCAAGATAGATGTGGATGGATTTATGATTTTTTGATCTAGACTGTGATATGAAATTCATTGAATTTTGAGATGTCAATGGGCTAGCTTGATTGCCTCCATAGAATTCTAGCGAAGGGACAATTGAAGAATAGATGGTAGAAGGTTTCCTATTGTGTTTCACAAAGGGGACAAAGTGTTTGACCAGGATTGAGATTGGTGACTGTTTTCATCAAAGATTTTGTATGAATGATGTTATGAGCAAATTTTCAGATTAAAATTTTGAGGCGGTCTTGGATTTTCAATTTTCATAATCTTTTCCAATAAATGTTCAAGGCCATGGAGTTATAAGTGTTTACCAAGGTTACATAATAAGACTTCACAGAGAAATTACCAGAATAATGGTGAGTCCATTTTATTTTGTCATCCACTTTAAAAAAGTTATGTTTTAATAGAGGAATTTTGAGAATTTCAAGGATAGAATCAAAAGAGAAAAGAGTGTGGAGAAGAAGAATGTTCCATCTCCATAGTTTCTCAATGGTAAGCTCAACAACTTTGAGATTTATATCAATAATGGGATTTTCAGGGTTTGGCTCAGGGATGTGAGTAGGAGTTGTTAGGATCAAAGGGTCTAACCAAATAAGGGTCGAGATCCCATTGTTTATCTAGAAACAAATGCCCCTTTTGAAAAATGTTTTATGTTTTAAGATATTTTTCCAAAATTATGAATCAAAAGATTTTTGCCGAATCTTAAAAATGGTGGAATTTTTTAAATATTTTTTTGTTAAAAAATCTTTACAGGGTCTTTTAGAATCATTGATGAAAGACCAGAGGCATTTCATGTTAAGAGCATCATTGAAAAGTTGGCAGCTTTTGAGACCAAGACCTTCACAAGATTTTGGTGTGCATATAGATTTTCAGGATTTTGGGGTGAAGCCTCTTGCAAATTTTTGATCAAAACCCCACCAAATTTTTCTAAACATTCTATCGACTTGAGTAGCAATGGTTTTTGACATTCTAAGGGTGGTCAAAGTGTATAAAGGGATTGAGGCTGCAACATATCTGATTAGGGTTGTTCTACTAACTTGGGATAAGACTTTTATTTTCCAACCTTGAAGTTTATTCTCGATTCTTTGAATAGTTTCCTTGAAAATGTATTTTTTAGGACCTAATGAACGAGGAAGGCCTAAGTATCTGAGCTTTGAAGGGCAAGTCTTGTAGTCTATAAAGTTTTTAACTTATCTTTTGGAGCAGATTGGAGTGTTATTGTTAAAATGAATGGTAGACTTGTTATGATTGATATTTTTACTAGACCATGAGGTGTATGTGTCTATGCAATGAGCAAATGCAGCAGTAGTGGAATGAGTCACTTTCCCAAATTAAATGAAGTCATTTGCAAAAAGAAAATGAGTGATAGAATGACCATCTCTAGAAATTTTGATGCCTTCTAGATGGTTTATGCTTTCTTCTCTAACGATGAGTCAGGAGATGACCTCACTTCCTAGAATGAAAAGGAATAGGGAGAATGGATCTCTTTGCTTAAGTCCTCTAAATAATGCGTGTAGCTTACCTATCTTAAAACTATTTATATTGAAATTCTAATTTCAACCGGGTCATAATTATAGAAGATGTGATCACGAAAATATGAAGCAACTTTTCAACTGAATATATGGATAAATCTGAGAAATCTTTTATTTTCATAAAAGAATAAGAGGAGTGTTACAACCACAAAACGACTACATAAAAATAATATTATAAATTGACATAATTTTATGTGATTCGTCAGATCTATTTTACAATAAAAATAATTTTATAATCTGATAAATTAAATCAAATCACATTAATTTATAAAATTATTTTTACATAAGATTTTATAATTAAAGTATTTCTCAAAGAATAAATAAATTAAATGCTCAACTACAAAATTATTTATTCTATATTTATTCATTGACACCGCTCAATGTCAAAGACATTGGCACAAATAATGCAGTTGGCAACCGGGTTTTTAGGACAAAAATCTAGAGAGAGAGAGAGAGAGGGGAAGGCGTACACGTTCCGATTGTACCGTCAGTGTCGTTCTAAGAAAATCCAGGAAAAGAGAAAATTTGAGAGAAAATGGACAGCCAAAATAAGTCACAATCAACTCCAGGCATGGGAAAAGTAAAACAGTTGGCATTACTTTAAGGCCTTCTTTGCAAGTTCCTTTCTTGGAGGATTTAAAAGCGTCTGTGTGTCTCAAGAAATATATAAAGGACAAGGTCGTAGGAGGTCCGTAAAACAATTTTCTCTTGTTAGTTCTTTTTCCTTCCGAGATCATTTTTCCCTCAACCTCTGGCAATATAGGGTCTCCCAATCCTGTAAATTTCTCTTTTCCTTCCTGGATATCCGTCCCAGCTCCCCGATCTCTTTCTTCCCTCGATACTTTAACCTAAGGTTCGTCCAGTTCGTGAATCTCAAACACCTTTTGGATAAAAAAAACTCCCAAGTTTAAGTTTTATTTGATTTGGATTTGAGATCTTCATCTGATTTTCAATTGACAGGTTTTGTGATTGATCATGACGATTCCGGATTCGGGTTTCATGATGGAAAATGGGGCGAGTTGCTTGCCGCATCCGCCCGAGGAAGAGAATCGGATCGTAACGGATTTGATGAATATATCCGAAAAGAATTTGAAAGAAGGCAACATCTACTACGTCATTTCCAACAGGTACTTTTTTGTTTTTGGTCATTTTTTTAAATATATATCACACACATTTACACCCAGTTGGGATTTTCTAAAGAATGATCGTTTGCATGATGTTTATATGAAGAAACTATGGTGTTTTGCTCCAGGCATATCATTATCATGGGCAATAATTGTCATTGCGATATTTGTAGTTTTTCCCCTTCTTTTCTTGCGAGTTTCGGTGTGCATTCGGAGGGAGAAGACGATAATTTTATGAAGCACTAGAATTGAAGATCACTCTGTTTTAGGTACTTGTGTAAAATACTTTAGTGGACGGAGTGGTATTAAATCAAAATGTTGCTCTTTTGCTAGTTTTAGGGGTTTGGCTTGTTGCGGGCAGACTGTTCTTCTAGGAATTAGGAGAGAAAGCGTTGAAGGCTTTACATGGTAAATACCTCGAGTTTGGATTTTGTATAGTGGGCTAGTGGGCTAAGGACGGGTTTTTGGTGGCTTCTCTTTGTCTGAGGGCTGGTTTCAACTTTGAGTAATGGCTACTAATGTACTGAAATTTAATCTCTCTATTTCTTTTTTCGCTGTTTTAAGTTGGTGTCACTAATAATACTTGCTAAGTTGCTTTTTGATCCTGAACGTTTAATACTAAAAGGCTCACGTTTGTGATTGCAATTGGTCTAAATTTTCTCTAGGTGGTTTACAAGCTGGCAGAGGTATGCTGGCCAGGGCAATGCTGAATCTCCAACTGATAAGCAGTTATCTGGTTCTCGGCACTCGAAAGTGGTTCCTTCAAAAATGGCAGATAGACCTGGACCAATTGATAATTCTGATATTGTTCTAGACATAAATGATCATGGGAGCAATGATTTAGAGGTTCAAAAATCTTTGCATGAAGGGGTGGACTATGTTTTAGTTCCTCAAGAAGTTTGGGAAAAGCTTTTTGATTGGTAATTTTTACATACAATTTAAATTCTGTTCTTAAATAAATACTATCACTGTTTGATTTTTCCCATCTTTTTCAATTGTGAAGGCTGTTCGTTAATTTGAAGAAAATGTATTATTTTGTATGACATGGGGTCTCACTAAGGTAGGGCCTTTCAGACCCCTCCTCCCCCGGGAAGCAACCCCCATATATGTACAACTCGACTCGCTAAAACAATGTATCACTTAATATAAGAGACCTCCTATTGCAGTATTGAACTCAAGATGTCTAAGTCTGTAGCTCATCCCCTGCCCTAACACTAGGCTGCCTCCACTCTGACGGGTGATTTGAAGAATATATGTGACATATTTAGTTTAAGGAATAATCTAAAGTTTGTACTTTGAGGCTGGAGTCACTTACATACATGTCTTTTGTCTGATTGTCGTGCATGTGGAATGTGCCTCCTTTGGTGCTATTTGTTGCAAATGTTAACTTATCAAATAGAATTAAAAAGGAGTCATATATAGATATGGCATCAGTTATCACTAGATATTCTTGCAATTAAGTTCACCACCTGGCATGCTTTTGGTAATTCAATGTGAAGATGCTCACCTTTAGGTCTCACATTCAACGGTGTTCGTGTGGCTTATTATTGTTGAATGTATTTCATTGGGATTGTGAAATTATGTGTTTGGTTGAAGTCCCATATGTTCAAAGTGCAGCCATGACTTGAACTCCATATCGGAGGGTAGGATGTACCACAGTAGTACAGTATTTAGTGGGTGATAATCTTCTCATCTTGTTTTTTCAAGGTACAAAGGAGGACCAGCATTGCCAAGGAAGTTGATTTTACAGGAAGGTGTCAAACACCAGCAATTTAACGTGGAGGTTTATCGACTTTGTCTTAATTTGATTGATTCAAGAGACAACAGCCAATCAGTTGTAAGGTTAAGCAAAAAGGTACTGGCTTCTTCTTCTTTTTTGCATGAAAAACTCTAGATTATACATTCTTGTTAGTACTTCTCTTTTTTAATTCTACCATGCTTTTGAAGTGTTTGGAATGAGGATGGTGTGTCTCCACGAATTTAATGCTTTGATGGTCTTCTCTTTTTTAGCTTTTTAGTTGTGCCAAAAACTTGTGGATTGTTAATTTGTCAAACTCAAGAACCACATTGCTTTTGGTGTTTTTTTCGCATCGCTTTTAAATTAGGATTTTCACATTTGTGAGTGCTTGTGAACCATACTGTTTTTACCTCATTTTTTTTCTTTTTGTCCTCACTCCTTTTTTTCAGGCTTCTATACGTGAACTTTATGATAGGGTGTGTGCACTTAAAGGAATAGCGCAAGGAAAGGTGCTTCTCTTTTTTCCTTTTTTCTCTTTTTTTCATTGGGCTATTGTTTTTGTTTTCTTTGAGGTAATATAAAGTTCCTTTCTTTACTTATAAAAAAAAAAGGCAGGGATCCATTACTTTGTGGTGTCCTGCAAATTTAAAGCAGCTAAATTCTTATAAAAACAAAAAAAAACTTAAAAAAAAAAAAATGAAGTTCCTTTTTTGTTGATTATTGGTTTACAGGCTTGCATTTGGGACTACTTCAATGAGCAGAAGCATGCACCTTTAAATATTTCAAACCAAACCCTGGAGGAATCACACTTGCAGATGGATCAACATGTGGGTACTTGCTACTCTGGCAACTTATTCATCCTATACATGATGAAGCCTAAATAAAGCTTTTTTTTTGGGCTTCGAATTTCAGTGTAGATGGCTGTTATAATTTTATTGCTCCTATTAACTGACTATAGTTGATACCTTCTGCAGCTTGGATGCTAATGATTAGTTTTATTGACTCTGCTAGTTCTTTAGCATCTTGTTTCTGTCTGGACTTCAATTTGTTTAAGAATCTGGTCAGATTGCTGTGACTCTTAGGCAAGTTTTTTAGTGTCATGCTTTGTTCTAAACTTTTAGTTGGGTAGGAAGTAGAAACATTGCATGAGCCAAAGAAATGTTTTCTTCTTTTGGTAACTCATAGGAACACCTAATTTCTTTTGAGCCCATGACTTTACCTTCCATGTGGTTCTTACTGGGGGAAGATGTTCCATTTTAGTTTGAGCTTGTTGGCGAAAGAATATTAGATGACTATAGTAACTGTGTCACAAAAGACGGAGAAAGTGATAAATGTGATTCTGTAAAGATATTAAGTGAAATTTTGGAAATGCCTATTTTTTCAACTGACAATATACTATTTTCTAGTAGAAATTTGCTGCCCTACTGTTAATAGAATGCCATATTATTTGTTGGGATGTAAGTTCCTTGTGTTCTTATGAAGATGATCTCCAAATTTGCGTTTTTGGTGATTTATGTAAATTAAACCACAGCGGCATTGTTGATGCATTCTTTTTTCCACAGATCCTTCTGGAGGTACGAGTTGATGAGCATTATTCTTCTCAATTTGGCATGGATTCAACAGGAAATGAGTTAGCTCTGGTACCCCTAGAACCTTCAAGATCATCTTTGACAATTGCAGGGAGGCCAACCACATCAAATGGGCATTCAACCAGTTATAGTTTTAATTTGAATCGGGGAAGTGCATTGAGCACCGGATTTAGTGATATGGATGGTAGATATGATAGTTATAACTCTGGGAGAAAAGGAGAACATGGAGGATTAGCAGGACTGCAGAATCTGGGGAATACTTGTTTCATGAATAGTGCCATTCAGTGTTTAGTTCACACGCCTCCTCTTGTTGAGTATTTCTTGCAAGATTATTCTGAGGAGATCAACACAGAAAATCCACTAGGAATGAATGTAGGCTGTCTATTCTTCCCCTTCTGCTTGTTTCCTATGGATTGAGATAAATTCTGGCTCATTGTGATAGCTGGTCTTTCAACCACCTAAAATTTAAAAATTCGTTGGCATTGTGCAGGGTGAGCTTGCACTTGCATTTGGTGAGCTACTGAGAAAATTGTGGTCTTCAGGGCGAACAACAATTGCTCCACGTGCATTTAAGGGGAAACTTGCTCGATTTGCTCCACAATTTAGTGGCTATAATCAGCATGATTCTCAGGTTAGTATTGCAAAATATCGAAGTGCTTGACTTCTCTGCTATTTTTGTCAGTTGATATTAGCCATGCTATATTTTATAGAGACTGTTGTCTCATCATGCCTGTATTATATTGTGGGAGGAAAGTCAATCTGAGGAAATCTTGGAAAAGCTTAAAAGAGTACATAGACTTTGTCATGTGATTAGTATCTCAAGAATTCCATTTTTAATCCACTTCATATGATTATGTTTTAAAAAACGGTTGGTTGTTACCTGTACAATCTTCATCCATTCCTTGAGTCTGATCTATTAGTTCTATGCTGCTCCCTTCCATCTGATAGTTATTTAGTAAATGATTGTGTAGGTAATTATATTTAGTAATTATATGTTGTATTATGTGCAACCTGACTGCATAGATGTTTGGACCTAGTGAACTGTATCTTTGTGCTTTAGTCTTGCTGCTTGTTTGTCAATTGTATGATTGCTCGAATATTGAGTAGCCTTTTGGAGTTACTGTTGTTTTTCTCGGTTATAGTTTGTATTTTACATTACCTTTATGTATGTTCTAAATGATGATATTTCTTCTCTCTAGGAACTTCTTGCCTTCTTACTAGATGGGCTGCATGAAGATTTGAATCGTGTCAAACAAAAACCTTACATTGAAACGAAGGATTCAGATGGTCGACCAGATGAGGAAGTTGCAGATGAGTGCTGGAAGTATCATAAGGCCCGGAATGATTCAGTAATTGTTGATGTTTGCCAAGTAAGCAACTCTTTTAATGTGTATCGGTTTTTCACAGGATTAAATATTCATTCACTGTGATAAAGTCCGTTTCATAGCCAATATGGTCTACCTCAAGTAGGAGCCTTTAAGCACCTCTATGAATACGGTGCTCTATAATCTTCTAGCCTTCTATACTAAATTATTTTATTTATAGCAAAATAAAGATCTTAAATAAAAAATATTTTTAGTAAATAAAAAATATTTTTAGTAGATTGGGTATTTTTCCTATTAATATTTTTTTACAAGTAATGAAATTTTATTAATGAGCTCAAGAGGGGTGCAACACAAGTACATTGGAAGTATAGAAAGGGAAACATCCAACTAGCAAGAAGAAGAGGAAGGGAAAAAATCTTTTAAAAATTTTCTGGTAATAATTTTAGGAACTAACCTCAAGGGTTGATTATTAACGAAACAAATTGGCTTTAGGTGTTTAGTTCAGCTTCTTTTCTTTTCTTTTTTCTTTTTTTTAAACAAAGATGAAATTTTAACACCGAGCTCCAACCTTGGGATTAAATTTTGTTTCCTAGATACTGTTTTCTTTGACTCTAAATATCCTTATAATTGTTCTCAGGGTCAATACAAGTCCACGCTGGTTTGCCCGGTATGTGGCAAAATCTCAATTACTTTTGACCCATTCATGTACTTATCATTGCCACTTCCTTCAACTGTGATGCGGATAATGATGGTTACCATGTTTTATGGTGATGGAAGTGGTCTTCCTATGCCTTACACTGTGACTGTGTTTAAACATGGTTGCTGTAAAGATCTTAGCCAGGCATTGGGTACCGCATGCTGCTTGAAGGGTGATGAAAGCCTTCTGCTTGCAGAGGTAAACATATCTTTCGCTGCTTTTGAGGTTTTTTTTCTCTCTCTAAAGTAACTTTTTCATTTCTGATAATTCTCGGAGATGAGAATTTTTTATTTTTTTATTTTGTAGGTTTATGAACATCAGATCCATCGGTATTTTGAGAACCCTTTGGAACCATTGGCTTCAATAAAGGATGATGAACATATTGTTGCCTACCGACTATCCAAAAGGGGAACAAAAAGGACAAAGCTAGAAATTATTCATCGCCTGCAGGAAAAGTAAGTTTAATTCCTATAATCTTTGGCTACTTGCTTTACATTATGTTAGCAATTTTCTTAGTAACAACCTGTTTTGGATGGCCTGTGGTCTTATGGTTGGGTTGAATGAGAATGTTGACCCAGCCCAGCACAAGGCTTTTTTGGTTCCTTATAGTTTGAGCCCTGTAAAGGAAAGGAAAATTGATTTGCACTTGTGTGATAAGAAAATTGGAGAAGAGAATGCCATAGCGAGAAAAATAATTCAGAGCCTCAGCACCTTCCACAGCATCCCTAAAGGCCTCTCTATTTAGGGAGCTATAAGCCCTATCTATCAGCAAATAATATAAGATTGGAAGCCGAAAGCTCCCTTCCCTATGTTTGATAATTGTAATAATATAAAATAGTAAAGGCTTGAAGGCTACTTGTAAAAAAAAGGCTACTAATAAAATAGGTAGCTCCGCCCCCTTTTCTTTCTATAAAAATTAAGAAACCTGTGAACAAGAGAGGGGGAGAGGAATGCTTCTTGCATTTGCTGTGTCTATGGTACTAGCTCAGTTTTGATAAACAAATTTGTACTATAGTATGTGAGTTCTTTTGCCAAGTCTCTAAATGGGTGTCTGTGAGTGTTTAAAGAGAGAGGAGCAACTACCTTCTAGAGAGGACTAATGATCTAGTAATTGCCCACGTATTGATTAAGTTCTTCACTGACCTTTCTCTTTTTTTTCCTGGATCAACTTTTCTCACCAAATGCTCTTTTCATTTGTTATATGTAGATGTATATCCGACAATCTAAAGGGTGGTGGTAGGAAGCTTTTCGGAACCCCTCTGGTGACTTACTTAGGAGAAGATGCTCTAAATGGAGCTGGTATTAGTATTGCTGTTTCTAGAATGCTATCACCTTTGAGGAGGAGATATTCTTCTTCGACTAAGGCTCATAGCAGTATAGAAAATGGATTTGTTTCAGAAGCTATGGACAAACCATTAGACAGCTACAATGCTCAATCTGTACCGGGAGACCAATCAATAAACAACACAGAAGTAGAGGAAACATCCAGCAGGGACTTATCCTTCCAGTTCTTTTTAACTAATGGAAGCAGTTTGAGCTGCAAGCCAATTGAGAAGGATTCTCTCATAAAATCAAGTCAACTTGTTAAGGTGTTTCTCGACTGGAGTGACAAAGAACGTCAATTATATGATTCCAGTTACCTCAAGGATCTCCCTGAGGTTCACAAGACTGGGTTCACTGTGAAGAAAACCCGACAGGAAGCTATTTCTTTGTTTTCATGCTTGGAGGCATTCCTGACTGAGGAACCTCTAGGGCCAGATGACATGTGGTAGAGTACTTTTAAGTCCTGACGATGGCTTATAGATTATATAATTAGGAATTTTTTCCACCAATATTCCCCTAATATTGGGCAATGTTCTTGCCTCATTCTCTCCTTTAAATTTTAAATGCAGGTATTGCCCAAGGTGCAAGGAACATAGGCAAGCAACCAAAAAACTTGATTTGTGGATGTTGCCAGACATCCTTGTTGTTCACTTGAAACGGTTCTCCTACAGCAGATACCTGAAGAACAAACTAGACGCTTTTGTGAATTTCCCTATTCGAAACCTCGATTTGAGCAAATATGTGAAGGGCAAAGATGGGCAATCTCACGTGTATGAGCTATATGCTATCAGCAACCATTATGGTGGTCTTGGCGGTGGGCACTACACTGCATATGGCAAGGTAAAGGATATAATAACTAATCCAGTTTTTTTTCTTTGTTGTGTTAAATTTTAAGTGGGAGATACTCGTTGAGACTCCACAGTACATGATTGGATATGATTAGGCACTGGTTCTTATGGCTTGACTTTGCAACTTGTGCAGTTGATCAACGAGAATAGATGGTACCATTTTGATGACAGTCATGTTTCTCCAGTGGGTGAAACTGACATCAGGACTTCGGCCGCATATCTGTTATTCTATCAAAGAGTCAAAAGCGAACCAAGGTCAGGAGGAGGAGAGTCATCCCAGTCTAACATGGAGTTTTGAAGGCAATGATTGGATTCATTTTGCTGTTTCATTGCCTTTGAGCTTCCCTTTTACCATGTGTAGCCAACTTTGTTCAGGCATAAGTCCATAGAATGACGAGTCTGCTGACTCTGCTTACCAGAAAAACATGGAACTCTCAGCTTGAGATACATGTCACGAGGGTAAAAGTGGGAGCGGTTGGGGAACATCGGCTGGTGGGAGCAGGGATGGTGACTTTTATCAATACCTGTTTATTTAGTGATTAATTTTGGCTGGCTATTAGGTGGCGCTGATAGTTTCCTGCCTGTGATGTTCCATGCTGGGTTATGTAGGGCGGTCGTAGTCAATTCTCCTCATCACCTTGCCGTTTTACAAAATGTCCTTCCTCTGATCTTTTCAACACTTTATTCTTTTGAACAATGATAACCATTATTTTTCATGTTCCAGAAGGTATGTTGTATGAGCATAATGCAAGCCAGTGAAAAGTATTTGTACGGGCATGTGCACTTGTAACAGTAAGTTTGAAGACAAAAATGCAAAGAAGAAACAAATCATAATAGCATATTCTATTAGATTCACAAGGGTTTGTTATGATTCCTTGCTCCATTGACGCCCAATCCTCTCTATTTAGTAGGATTTGTGAAAATTGCCATAGAGCATCTATCTCCTCACCATGTAACTTTAGATCATAAATTATGCTAATATGCCCGGATTTTAAAAAAATTGAAGATCCTCTTCAGTAATAACACAGTAGTATTCCCCTTCACAGCTGAAAGAGGAGCCACAACAAACATATCAAGCCAAGAGTCTCCTTATAATCTTTCACATGCCTATTCTTAAAACCAGTGAGAAATATTTACTGTTCGTTGCCAACTGGAAAGTGAGAAAATATGCATGAACACGCACCAAATCATCCAACATCAATCCTCAATAAAACCCTACAGGCCACACCAGCAATTATTAATCAAATGAAAGAGCATGCATAGATGGGGTAAAGGGTCCCATTAGTTTGGTTTGATGAATATAAAACATAGTAATGTACACAGCATGGTAGCCTCTTTTTTCTCTTTTTTTTTGCTTTTAGCTCTCCCATCTTTAATGGTGGACCAATCCCATCATCATCATCACCATAGACATGAAGAAGAAAAGGAATGCTGGAGCAGCCACAGATTGGTACCTCTCCTGAAATCAACAGCACCACCATTAGTGTTGGGTTTGATGACAAAGATCTTATTGTTATTTTGAAGGGACCTCCACAATTTACCAACTCTATCCATTGGAGGAACCAATTTTGAGGGCTCCCAAAACTTCAAAATTCATGGAGTGTTGATAAAAATTTAACACTCGTGAATATCTTGTCAGGATTTTAATGGCAATTAAAATTTGGAAACTGGACCAGGCGACAGGTAGGTATCTTGTGCATTTATGTTCACAAGATCTATCATGTCGTATTTGCTGTTTGGGACTGTCCATCATCTTCTTTATTAGTTTTTATTTTATGTTATTTGCATACATATATATATATATGTGTGTGTGTGTGTGTGTGTATAGGAGGTAGGATTCGTGGAAGCAAGGTCTCGAATCATGGAATCCCTCGTTACAAGGCTAAAAATATGAAATAAAGTATTTTATTTATAGTTTAAGAAATAAATCAGAAAATATAAAAGAAATTTTATAAGAAGTAAGATCCATGGAGGAGACCCATTACCTAATGCCAACAATGGGTTTTCCCAAGCAAAAAGTATCTTGGAATTCAAGTGAGAGAGCTACATGAATGTTTTTATAGCATTTATTGTTGTTTATATAAATAATATTAAGGCTTAATTGTTTGGATTTTAATAGTATTCATATCATCTGTAAATAATAAAAAAATAATTTATGAATAATAGTAAAATAGTGATGAATAATTTATAAATAGTAATAAAATAATTTAAGAATGTCTCAGAATAATTTGTAAATAGTAGTGGCAAGGATACAACTATTTTATAGTTTTTTTTACAACTCTCTTTTAATTTGAGTGACATTTTTGTTATTATTATTATTATATTTTATAAAAATATCATCCATTTAAAAGAGGATTATAAAATAATTGTACAAAAGGACCAAAGGTTGTACCTTAGCACTACTTTTTTCGGACAACATTAGATTTTTTCATGATTAATGATACATTATCAATAAAATAAATATTATTTTGATTTAAATTTATTTTTGAAAAAAAATAATGATCAAAATATATTTATCCATTTAATTTAAATAGAATGGGTGAAACTTGCACAAATTTATAAAATCAAGATTTATATTTTCAATTTTAGCTAAAGGCATAAATTTATAAAGCCTGTATAATAAGATTTAAAGTACTTTTTGTTGAGATAATATTATCTCCTTATTATGATTAGAATTAGGATTTGAAAATTTAAGATATGCATGTTGTTTTCATTCTACCTTTGAACAGTTGACCTGAAGCATTATCCACAGTACCATTATCATACACTAAAAACGGCAAAGATTTTTTTTTTTTTTTCCTTTGAAAAAATTATTAACGAAAATTTACTCACCGGAGCAGCAGAGGTAATGGACAAATAACCTGTGGGCGGCGTCAGGGGGATATCAGAGCTCCCAGGAGTAGAGCTGCCAGGAGTAGAGCCCCCGAAGCTCGTAGTGTTACTAACGCCGTCGTTTGTGGCAATGCAAAGGGGGTACGCGGGAGTCCCGTCCGGCTTGAACAGCCCGTAATTCCTCTCCGAAGTCGGTCCGGGCTTCATGTTCTCGTTGAACAAAGCAAAGACGTAGATGTTCAAGTCCGAGCTCGGTCTCATCGGCGTACCCTTCTTCTTCATCAGCTTAAACAGATTCCCGTTGTACTTCTTGGCGTTCTCCGGGGTCGCGCCGAACTCGTCCTCGTCCCCTCTAGACGGCCAACCCGTCTCGGAGATGTGAACCGGCAGCTTCTTGTAGCCAGCTGAAGAGAGTGCGGCGTACACGGCGTCGATCTGCGCGAACAGCATGTTGTCGTAGCGGAGGTTCGTAACAGGGTCTACGACGCCTGGATTCGGCTGGAAGAGAACGAAGTCCAGCGTGACATGCTTCGGGCTCGCCTTGTACGCGAAGTAAGGGTACGCGTTGATCAAGAATGGCGAGCCCGTCTTGTTGTGGAAGCTCAAAATCTGGGTGATACAGCCCGACAGATCGCGGCGAAAAGCCCCGGCCGAAGGTGGGTACGAGGTTTCGAGAATGGCCAGGGAGTGAGCGGTGGTCACAGCCACCTGCTTGTCTAACCCAAGATTCACGAGCGCCGTGTGCACGTTCTGCATTGCCGGTAGGAGACAACCTGCGAGAGAGGTGTCGTTGAAGGTCAAAACTTCGTTGCCAACGAAGATGGAAGTGATCTTCGTCGCCGGGAGGTAGGCCTGGACGTTGGTCTTGACCCAGGCTTGGGCATTTTCTGGGTCCTTCATCTTCGCCAAGTACTCGTTTCCCAGCCCGACAACGAATTCCACGCCGGTGTTGGCGAATGCTTTGAGCACTCTCGGATCTGCGTCGTAGAGCTTCACCTTAGTGGCACCGATGGTTTTGACAAGAGGTACCACGCTCTCTGGCGAAGGTAGATTGTTCGCTATTTGGCCGTAGTTTATCCCAATTGAAGCAACCATTACAGGAAACAACAAAATTCCTAGTAATGCACATTGAAACCCGAAAATGGAACTTCAAAGTCAGCAAATTTAGAAACCAATTTACCAAACGAAGCCAAAAGCTACAAAATACATCAGAAAAAACGAGAGGACTCTGTAGCATACCTGAGATGAAAAGTAGTATTACCGAAGAGCAGTCGCGAAATGTGCACAACTCCATGGGATCGGGGATCTCTCTGAAGCAGGAGATGAGATAAACTTGGTTGATCGGTACTGAAATGAATGCTCAGTACTAGGGGTGAGCCAACTGAAAAGATATGCAGATGCGGCTTATTAAAAAAGAGTAAAGCTGTAAGGATACGTGCGAGAAATGGATAGCTATCCAAGCAGCCAATGCGAGTCTGAGACGTAACTGCAACCGGGAACGCGGTAGAGAGACAGAGAGAGAGATGGGTAATTTGTGGTGTGCAGTCTGCGCAGAACAGCGAGAAATCGGCAGTATTTACACTCGGTCGAAACGGCGTGATTATAGTGTGACTATGGAGTAGGGTGTGTGAGTGCAAGGCTCTTGACTGTGAGGCAAGTGGCCGTCTTGTCATTTTCTTCAGAAGTATAGAGAAACGTACTTTGTGCGATTTGAGTATGGATTGAGAGGAGTTTATTTTTTAATATTATTATTATTTTAAAATTTTATAAAAATTGAATTAAAATTAAAAAAAAACTATTAAATAAAAAAATTTTAAAAATTTTTAATAATGAGATGAGATGAAATTAGATAAAATGAATCTATATTGTCTATGCGGAAATGAATATTATGCAGGATTGAGGCGGGGTCCAAGGCTTGTTCTCCGACACCCTTCACATGGTCACCATTTCCAGACCAGGAAAAGCTTTTTTTTGCGGTAAAGGGTAAATACGTTTTCTGTTATTTGTATTTATGTTCCTTCCTTTCTCTGGCTGAAAGACAAACCAGCGCGAATACGTGGCCTACATGCAAAAAAACAAAAAAACTCGACTACCTTTCGGTGACTTTGAGTTTTATGTGGTAAAAAAGCCAGAAACTTTTTTTTTATGAATAGTGAAGAACGGAGCTAGAAATGAAATTTTTTGAAACATATTCTGGGCCCAGCGTGCCAAAACATGCACTAAAGCTTAATCATTCGGATGCATTAGTCCCAGCTGTTTATCACGTCGGGAACACAACTGTTGATCCTAACCGTTCATTGAATTCCACTGACTTTGAGATTATTTCAGGGGTATCTTGAGTTTGAATTTAGGTTCCGTTAGAGCATTCCGATGCTCTATAATACATTTTTTTTTTTTTAAATAGAAAGAAATTTTCTTAAAAATGCTCTCAAATGAATCTTGTATTTCATCTTTTATTTTATATTTTGCTATAGTAGCATGTTAGATGTGAATGAAACTATTCATCCTTTAAACCTTTTAAATTAGTTTTTCTCTTATGCTATTTATTTTATTTTTGAATTAATTTATATTTGGTTTATTTTATAAATTTGAATTAATTTAAAATAGAACATAATTATATGACATTATATATGAAGAGATATTGCAAATATCATTTGAGGATATTATTGATAGTTAGAGAAAATATTTGAAATGAATAAAAAATAAAGAAGCTGATGTAAGGTATATTGTAAAAGTCAGTATATAAAATAGAAAAAGTAAGTTTTGATAATGTATTTTAAAATATAAAATGAAAAAACCATTGTGAGTGTTCCCACGAGACTATTGGCGATGTCCTAGTCATTTTTAATTCTAAATTTTGACTAAAATTTGAGATTTTGACTAAAACTAAAATTTTTGAAGCGGTTAATTTATATTGAATTAATCATTCAAAAGTTAAAATAATAATATAATATTATATATTTTAATAATTTTTTTAATCTTTTATATATTTTACAAATACACTATATTAATTAATATTTTAATTTTTACTGTCCAAACAAATTATTTAATATGAAAAAGAAAGGAAGAAGAAATGAAGAGAAAGGAAAGGAGGAGATGCAAGAGTAAGTGAGAAAAGTGGAAATACTTTTTAATAAAATATTTTTTTGGTTAATGAACAATAACTCACCAAATATTTTTTTGGTTTTTCCTTCACTGTAACTCATAACTTGACTTAAAGTGATTTGACTAATCCAATACAGTTAATTTTGAAAAAAATTAGTCAAAATTAGTCAGTGCCATGAGAAGTTTTAGAACCCAATCCATTTGATCTCAAACCATTTATAGGATCCAATCCTTTGGAATGAATATAAAAGCAACCATTTGCCTGTCATGAAGATGGTGAATATGCAGGAGAAAGAGGCACTTCATTTGCTAGCACAAAAACTAGATTTATTTACTTACATATTGCTTAGAAGCATTTTTAAGCACTAACTTCCAAAACGGGATCTTACTTCTTCCTTTGTTCATAACAGCACACGTTAGCTTTATATCACTATTATACACAAACTTTAAAGACCATTAACCCTCAAAATACTGCAAAACATCAGTGAGTTATTCATCAGGCAATTCCTAATATGATGTAGATTAAGAACGCGTGGCCAGACTTGTTAGTGTACTTAATACTGGTAGATGACAAGATATTGGATGTGGTGCTCAAGGAACGGCAACATTTTCCTTGGCAAGTGGAGCAATTTCCTCTCCTTCAATTCCAGGTTCACCGCCTGCAACCCCCAGGCTCAGCAGCATCTTTTCCCATAGTCTGGCTGGTCCCTGCATCATACGATTCAAACCAGTGAGATAGAGAAATGTTTTCTTTAATTCAAAGCTTTAACAAGCTTTAACTTGAGCAATAGAAAACTTCTTGATAGAATGCAAGTAAACTCTACGAATGGAACAAGCATCCCAAAGGGCGAATATTATACTGACCTTCCATGAATGGTCTTGGGCCATGCAATTCTGGATGATCTCTTTCAAGCCAGGGGTACCATAGGTTGTAACAGCTCTCTTGACAGTTGCTGTTATTGCATTCACATCAGCTGGATCAACAGCATCACACTATAAAGCATCCCGGCAACACAGATTCGTTAGTTTCCATACAAAGTAGAACAGAGAAATAGAGAGGAATTGATGCACTTTGGTATCACGGAGAAGCAGGAAAATTCATTTGCTTACTTCAACATTGAAAGCTCCCATCTGAAATCCTGTAAAACCTTCTTTGACAGTGTCTACAAGCCCCCCGGTCGAGGCACAAATAGGCACCTGTGGACAAGTTACACGATAAGTGATGATTAATGCTATGCAAAGTTTGTCAAGTGAGCTCACGTGGGAGAGAGAGAGAGAGAGAGTGAGAGAGGGTAAGGGCTCTACCGTTCCATATCGCATGGCATGCAACTGAATGAGACCACATGGTTCAAATCTACTTGGGATCAGCATAAAATCAGCCCCAGCAATAATCATATGAGCCAAGGGGACATTAAATTTTACCACTCCCCTGGCCTTGTTGGGATACATTATCTCCAGCATTTCAATTTGCTTCTCCATGGGTTTTTTGCCGGTTCCCTGATAGAAACAAAAGATTTCATTGTCAAACTCGATATGGTGCCTGTTGCAGCAGCTACACTTTAGGAGAGAGAACATCCTAAATAACTTACAAGGACTACGACTTGAACATCCTCCCCAATAAACTTTGGAATAGCCGCTGCCAGAATATCTGAACCTTTCTGCTCTTCCAATCTTCCAATGAAGCCTATCAAAGGAATATTCCTGTCAACCGGCAACCCAACTTCTGCTTGAAGGGCTTCCTTTAATAGAGGCTTTGCATCCATAACCTATAAATCATATATAATACCCGTAAGTAATGATTTTTACAGGCAGATTTCCAAAGGAACTCTGAGTTTTTTGCGAGTTACTTACAGTTGTGGCATCATACTTCACATCTACGTATTTGTCTGTGGCCGGATTCCATTCTTGAACATCCATCCCATTTACAATACCAGTGATGCCGGTCTTACGAATGAAGTTATCCAATTCTACACCTTTTTCAACTCCAGAAAGAAGTTCCTGGGCATAGTATGGGCTCACAGTTATGACCCTGTCTGATTCTAATATTCCGGCCTTCATCCAATTGATTTTCCTTCCCTTGACTGGCTTTTCATACCTGCACCACAGAAATATTAACAACACATTTAGCAAGAGGATAATTCCCCAAATCTTGTCTATTTTGAAACTCCTCGTACTAATACAAACAAGAATCATTTAAGAGACTTACCCATCAATAAAGTCAAAAGAACCCTTGAATTGATCAGGCAAATTGAGAAGCGAGAAGTCTGAAAAGGCAAATCTACCCTGGTAGGCTATGTTGTGGATACAGAAAGCAACCTGCCATCATTTATCAAGCTGCGTTAGCCCCTAAGTAATGAATAGTGAAGTTTAAGCACCATTTCATAAGATGGTACTTCGAAGCAATAGCACCTTTGCCACCTTACCTTGGCAGTTTGGAAAATTCCCCTTGGTCTGTACATGGTTTCCAGGTAGCACGGAAGAAGAGCAGTGTGCCAATCATTAGCAATGAAGACAACATCCTCCCCTGCAAGGGGCAGAAAGGAAGATCCTTAATGAAGCTATTTATCAACAGAAACATCAAATTTTTTAAGAAACGAAGAAGGGGTCTGTGGGGTCCGCACCATATGGTCCAGAGAAATATTCACTGCTGTTTAGGTTCAGAACCCTTGGTGCCTCCAGAGCAGCCTGAAAGGTAAGAAACGAGGTGGGGGGAAAGTTTATTTGAGTTATCCTAGATGCAAAAGTTGAGAACTATGAGATTGATCGGCTACCAGACTACAACTACATACTGAATGCATGGTGAGATGGGAACCAACATGAGTAGGCTGAATCTTTTTTCGGTTTAAAAATGTCATACTATAGACTTAAAGCATTGTGTTACAAATTAATCACTAGTAGATGAGCACTTTAAAGTTGGTAGAGCATGGGTTGAAAGTCTGGCTTAATTGAATCATCAAGCAAAAACTTGTAGGCAATAACACGGCACATAGGAGCTCTTTGCCAGTGTATTGCGAGTAACACAAAAAAAATCACAGTTTAAAAGTAATGAAACAAACATTTTTTTCACCTTAAGAGATCACAGATAATTGGGAAAAATTCACAATTGTTGTGTGCCATCAGCAAAGTCAATTTTATAAAGGGAGCAATGGATAAGTTACCTGGCACAACAAGCTGAAACGAAGTTGGTTATCTTGGTAATCCAGCCCCGTTCTGGGGCCATAGATTTTGGATCCAGTTTTACCCCATACCTGGAGTATTCAGAAAGTCAAACATCAGATGAAGATTCTACTATCCCAAGATTTTGGTGCTAAAAAAACAAAAACAAAAGAGAACCTTCTCAAGGAACATTGGGTGATCCACAAATACACGATCAACTCCTCGTTTGTAGCAGTGGAAGAAGCGAACAGTTTCCAGTCTATCCCCAACTTTTATCTGCACATGAGAGAACAATCAGGGGGGAATTCATAAGCCTAGAAAATTGAGCAAGACATGATCCCCGCAAAAAGGAAGAATCTCCATAAACATAAAAAGAATGCTAGATGCAGAAATAGAGTGTGAAGTTCTGTAGACTCTCTTTAAAAAAAGTAGGGTCTAATTTTTTCATCTGGTTCACATTTCTCATACTTTTTACAAAAAAAGTGTACCGAGCTTGTATATTCTAGGACTATAAATCATTTTCCAAAACATAACCCTGGATATTTACCTCAACTAAAACTTCAGTGTCCCATGCATCTTTATACTGGTCATAGCGTGGAGAGACTGTCATAACTCGGTGCCCCTTAGCCTGGACATTAATTGCCATAATAAATCATCAAACATATCCAACCATATGCCCCAACTTATACCAGAACAGCTACAAATTACAATTGCAAATCAAGCAATGAGAATAACTAAACAGTGAAAGAGAACTCCGCTTATTACCGCCATTGCGGGTGGCAGTCCTCCGAGAACATCACCAAGTCCACCGGTTTTGCTCCATGGACCTACTTCAGCTCCCACAAAGACCAAATTCATTCCTTGTTCACATATAATTTTCCCAGCAGGCCTATCATTCCGAGTGTTTCCCACTCTGCTTTTTGCTTTTCCGGCAATTGCTTTTGCATTGGTTCTCATCTGTAGCATATCCAACTTGTTCAAAGATCTTAACCCATTATGGGTCATTGCTTGGCTCCTGAGCCCCATTTGTGCAAAGTTTGCTTTAGTTTCTGATCCTGAACTTCCATGACTGCTGGCATGTGAAGTTCTTGATACAAAGTGGGAGGCGGTCACCGTGGCCATCAATAATGCCCTTGGTCTGAGATGAATAACAAAAGTAGTTCACAAAAGGCTCAACATCTATAATAATTAAAAATCACGATGCTGATCATGAAGTGGAAAATTACTCTGAAATTCAGGTAGGTATCGAGCTTTCAATTAAGAAACTGACGACAAATGTTATCAAGACCGGAAGCAACACGCCCTTAGATGATCAGGATTGTTTTTGTGGAGTAATCAGATAATCAAATCGCTTGTAACAAATAAATAAAGTTTTTTAGAAGTGAAATTAAGGTTGATTCGGACCTGACACGTCTCAAAGATGACAACAAAGCAGAGCCCACCTAGCAAGAGTTCTACGAAAACAGATATAATTTTCAGGCTCTATAAAACCAACACTACAGAGAATGGCACAAAAATAGCTAAGGAAAGCAATTTAACACACACTCGTGATAACAGACACAACCCAGACGAGAAAATGAGAAACACAGACAGACCCAGGATCAGTAAGCTTAATTCTCCAATTTTTTTTCCTTATCACTTTCAAAATCACATCAAACTGAGAAAATCTCTCAACTTGATTTCTGATAACATCAAGAAACTGAAGGCATCATGGGAAACCGAACATCCCAGAAATTTTCTAGCAAAGTTTGGTTACAAAATCGTAGGAGATCATCTGGGTACTTACAAAGTTGCAACCTCAAAGAGTGAGGGAGTGTTCTTCTAATCACTTCTCAGTCTCAGAATCGAGCTGCTGACAGTCGTCTATCAACTGTCAGGTTGGCTTTCCGACTTTCCGTGACAGAGAGCGAGCACCGAAGAGCTATTATTTGTACTTGCGCACAAAGATTTTCGTGCCATGACATGTGGCGACATAGGGATGGTTCATTTATCTCCCGTTTCCTAGGTTTAGTAGGCGGTCACGTGGGTGGTCCCGCCTTGTCGGTGGGAATATACTGTCAGCTCAGCCCACCTCCAGACGTAGATAATTTTGCTTATTTTTTGAAATAAAACGACACAAGTGGTAGAAAACGACACCTTGGAGGCTTGCATAATTGAATTGCGGTTCAGGTTGATTGAAGACGACTAGGGGCGGGCCCCGTTTGAGGAAACAAACAAACTCAACATGTCAGCGATCTGGATTCCATTCCAGTCAATGCTTCCCCTTAGGTTTCGTGGGAAGTGAGATGGAACGAAAATTTTTATGAAATACTAATAAAATAGTTTGTAAAGGAAAATGACATAAATTAAATTGAATATTTTTAAAATTTTAAAAATTTTAAAAAATAAGAAAAAGGAAATTGAATAAAAAAAATATTAAAATTAAAATATTGTTATAATATAATTGTATAATATTATTTTTATTTAAAAATTTAAAAAAATTGAATTGATTTTAATTTTTGTTTAAAAATTTAAAAAAATTATAATGATTTGTTTAAGAAAATTGTAATGATTAGTTTGAAAATATTTGAATTAGATTATGTTTGAAAATAAAGAAATAATATTTGTAGTCATAACGTATTTATTCGTCACACATACCTTTTGAAAAAAAGTTAATAAATATGTGATTCACTTAAAAATTTTTATTTTTTAATAGTGTCTCACACATTTTTTTCAAAAAGTGTGTGCGATGCTTGCATAACTTATAATTGTATATAATATTATTTTTTAGAATGAGATGAGACGAGATGAGGTGAAAATTTTGAAATTGAGATATATTTCTAAAAAGTTCATACATTGTCTAACTATATAAAAGTCATATATATAAATTACAATGGACGATGGAGAAGCTAGCAAGTGGAATTTTGTTTAGTTAACGAAATTTTGAGGACTTTTTAAATAAAAAATGTATTATGATGCATATTTTATACAGTTTTGTGAAGATAAATAAATAAATTTTAAAAATAAAGTAAAAAATTATTTGAATATAATTATTTTAATTATTTCTAAAAATTGTTTTAATTTTTAATTTTTAACTTCTCAATAAAAATCTAGGTAGACGACCAAATAAAATTTGTAATTAATTTTTTTTCTAAGTTTAAAAGATGTTTGGACTAAAATTAGACTTTTAAAATTGAATAACTCTATTTATTATTTTTACACACCACACATCAGGCTACACCTCTTTTATTTTATTTTTAAATTTTCTTATAATAAATATATGGTATATGAATGATAACATTAATAAATAGAATAACTCAATTAAATTAACAAGAATAAAATAAATAAAAATAATTTTAAAATATATAAAATATGTGGCGTAAAATGATAAGTAGCATCCCTTTTTAAAATTTAAGAAAATCAAATAAGACCTTAACTCTCATATGACATATGCGATGAAATAATGTAATATTATTATTTATATGGATAATTTTAACTAATGAAAATATGTAAATTTAATTGTCAGTATTATATTTTTAGTGTTGTATATTTTATTTCCTGTTTTATCTCAAATTCTCACTTGTTACATAATTTGCTCGTTTGTTTTAAAAGAAAATTTTCAATCTATTTCATTTAATTATTATAATTATTTAAAATTTGTATATAAAATAAAATAAATAATTTAATTTTTTTAAAATTATAAAATAAAAATAATATTAAAATAAAATATTTTAATAATATTTTTTTAATTTTTAATTTTTACCTAATCTAAAATAAGAACGAGACACGACATTTAAAAATGAGAAAATTCAAAAATAAATGTCGCATTAATCACGGGAGATTATGTGATTAAGGTCGAGTACTGCAAGAGAGTGATGCAACTTTCACTCGTGGCTCACGTGTCTTTTCACCAAAAAGCAAGCAGCTGTCATACTTTGTGGAAGTGACAGATTTCCGCCTGTGGAAGATTTTTTTTTCCCAAAAGCACCGGTTGTGGCCGAAAGAAGGCAAAGAGACAGGCTGAACTTGTGGCCGAAATCAATTTGTTTTGAAATTGCAATCATGCAAAATGCTGTTTCTTCACAGCCATGATAGCATGGGTCCTGCGGTCATGCTGATCGCTCCTGGACGAACAACCTTGTGCTACAGAAGCAATAGCATTTTTTAACGAGTCCTTATGCAGTGATAGCTCGGCCCTCCCGCTCGTCTCTCTTCTTGACGTGTCATGCCACGTATCATTATATTTATAAAGAAAAGAACAAAAACGTAAATGAGACTTTTAATATCTCATTTTTGAGTGAGTTCTCCAAGGATCAGCCTCAACAAACACATTGTTTTTAATTGCATTTTTCTCATATGAGTTTCCGAGCGACATCATCCTCTGGTATCCCTTGTAAATGAAGTTCTCAATTCAGGAACAAAAATTCACAAAAAACTCGATTCAATAAAATGTGTTTGAAGAAAGAAAACTTCCACCCTTAAATTCCAAGATTAAGTAAAAATCCTGGGTTTTTGAGAAAGCAATACAAACATTATCTTCTTTTTCTTTTGTTACGCTCATCTCAATTTTCTCATAGCCAAACAATAAATATAAATTTTAACAGATAAGAGAATGTGAAAGAATTACTAGTGAAAATGTCAATTTGTATTTTTATTTTACAGTTTTGTAAATGAATTGATTCATTTTCTAATTCTCATAATATTGTATGCAAACTTGTATAAATATCCATGAAAACACTATTGCAATATATTATTGAATTCATAGGAAATGGCTTTATGTTATGGTATTAGATGAGAATTTTGTGTTTTGTTTTAAAGTTTAAAATATTATTTTTTAATTTTGAGATTTGAAAAAGTTGTATTGAGATTTAAAAAAGTTAAATTGTTTATTATATTTTGTATAGAGATTTGAAAAATGTGTAATGATGAAATGAGATGAGATGATAATTTTGTGTGAGGTAAAACTTCCAAACCAGTGTAAACTCTAACCGGGTAGAAAGGTTTTTCTCATAATTATTTTCTTATTAATGTTATGTTATCATTTTTCAGTGTTAATGAAAACATCTTCAATAGTTAGAAAAATTAGGAGCGTTACAGGTGAATTTCAACCCCTGACACCTATTTGCAAAAATTTGAAAATTAATCATCGATTTTTGTGTCCACACACCCATCAACAAAATGAAATTGTGGAAAGAAAACATCGTCACATAGTAAAGACTTGGCTCGCTCTTTTAACCCATGTCTCACTTCCTTTCACTTTTTGGGCCGATGCTTTTGAAACGACTGGTTATCTTATAAATCGTCTACCATCCCCCACCACTAAAAATAAATCTCTATTTTATTATGTTCATCAATGTGATCCTGAGTATATGTTTCTTAAAGTCTTTGGTTGTGAGTGCTTTCCCAACTTGCGATCTTATAATTCCCACAAATTAAACTACCGTTCCTCTTCTTGTATTTTTTTGGGCTATAGTTCTACCCATAAAGGCTACAAGTGCTTGGACCACAAGACCAATCGGCTCTATCTCTCTAGGGACGTCCAATTTCATGAAGACTCATTTCCATTCTCTCGGCCTAGGCCCACTTCAGCCATAGCATCTGTTCCCTCTAATTCCTCCCCAGATCCCGCACTTCTACCACTCTTACAATCCAAGCCCTCTCTTGTCGGCCCAGACCCAAGCTCTAATAATCCCTCTACATCCAACCCGTTCCTCGTTCTTCATCCAACACTGCCCTAATTTCTTTAATCCCTAATTTCTGTCCCCTTACTACTCAACATCAACCTCCAATTCTCATTCCACCCAGATCTCCAATAATCACACGAGCTTAGACCAACTCTTCTCGTCCATGTATTCGAACAGATGGCACGATTCATTTCTCTTCTCGACAATGCTCCACTACTACAATAATACCTGAAACCCCCTCTAGTTTCTCCGCCTCTAAGCATCTTGAATGGCAAGAAGCCATGGCCAAGGAGTATCAAGCTCTGGTTCAGAACAAAACTTGGTCTCTTGTGCCTCCTAATCCTACCTCTAACATACTTGGTTGCAAGTGGGTCTACAAAACCAAAGTTCGTGTCGACGGCTCCATTGAAAGGAGAAAGACACATCTCGTAGCCAAAGGCTACCATCAACAATATGGGCTTGATTTCCACAAGACTTTTAGGTCGGTGGTCAAAGCTCCTACCATACGACTCATTTTGTCCCTTACCGTCACTCGTGGGTGGCCACTCCGACAACTGGACATCCAGAATGCTTTCCTGCATGGTACCCTCAACAACCAGGTATATATGCATCATCCTCAAGGTTTCATCAATTCTGAGTTCCCTGATTATGCGTGCAAATTACAAAAAGCTATTTGTGGCCTTAAACAGCCATTGAGGGCTTGGTTTGCTCAATTAAGCTCTTGGCTACTTGATTATGGTTTTCGGGCCTCTCAATCTGATGCTTCTCTGTTTGTACTTGCACATGGTGACCTGTGCCTTTATCTCTTAGTTTATGTTGATGATTTTATCATAACTGGGTCTCAAGCTTTTGCTATTGATGCCGTGCCCTAGCTTCAGTTTTCCCTGTGAAAGACCTTGGGCCACTGTCAAATTTTCTTGGTTTGGAGGTCAATAAATTAGACAATGGATTATCGCTCTCTCAGAGAAAGTATATAAAGAATTTACTCACCCGAAGCAATATGTTGAATGCTAAGCCTATTACCTCACCTATGGCAGCATCTTTAAAATTGTCTAAATTTGATGCTCCAAGCTTTGATGATGTTACACTCTTTAGGAGTATTGTTGGTGGGTTACAATACTTATCTTTCACACGGCTGGATATCTCTTATGCGATCAATAAGGTGTGCCAGTTCATGCACACTCCTAAAATGCCTTATTGGGTTGCTGTCAAGCGTATACTATGTTATTTAAAGGCTACAATAAACCATGGTCTCTTTTCTCCTCCGTGTCTTCTCTTACCTTGCAAGCCTAGATGATCAGAAATCTACTGCTGGCTATTGTGTGTTCATGGGTCAAAACCTTGTCTCTTGGAGCTCTAAGAAGCAAAAGAATGTTGCAAGGTCTAGTACGGAGACTGAGTACAAGTCAGTGGCCTCTTCCGCAACTGAGCTCATCTGGCTTTAGACTCTCTTATCTGAACTTTGTATTCCTATTCAACAAGCTCATACATTATGGTGTGACAACATTGGTGCCACTTATTTGGCAGCCAATCCAGTTTTTCATTAAAATATCAAACATATAGATATTGATTTTCATTTTGTTAGAGATCGTGTTGCTGCAAAATCCCTCAAAGTGTCCTTTATCAGCTCCAACGATCAAGTTACAGATATATTCACTAAGCCCTTGGTTGTTGACATATTCTTTAGGATGAGGTTGAGTCTCAAAGTTGTTGATACTCCTTTGGACTTGTAGGGGCGTATTAATATAAACAATATTCCCCCTTCTACTAAGGAACCGTAGGCATTGAACAATATTGTAAATCTGTATTTTTACTCCACAGTTTTGTAACTGATTTGATTCCTTTTCTAATTCTCATAATATTGTATGCAAACTTGTATAAATACCCAGGAAAACACTATTGCAATATATTATTGAATTAAGTGGAAATGACTTTCTATTAAGGAGAGAAGAATACTATGCATTCAAATTTTGTTTTTTTATTATTTGAAAATCAGGTCATGTGGGCATTCCATGTCTAGCGGGAGAGGGGAGCGGTGAGGGTAGCATTTCTCTTTTTTAACATAAGTGCACAAACATTCATCAAAATTTGAAGATAGCTTAATAAAGCCAATGCCAATGCCAATACTCTGAAATAATTTTTCGAACACATCTATGCTGTGGCTTTGAAGAAAATGCCAAACAGAAAAGATTTTACATGTTTTGTCGCATACAACTACTATAGATATAAAAAAAGTTATATAAAAATAAATTTATAAATTAATGTTATTTTATGAGATCTGTTATATATATTTATGATAAAAATAATTTGATAATTTGACTAACCACATCAAGTAATGTAAATTTATAAATTTATTTTTATATAATTATTTTATGTTTAAATATTTTCTTTGTCACGTGGCCACTGTACATATTAAAATATTATAAATATATTCAATAATAACAGAACCAATCACAACGTTGGACAAACCAAACCCAACTAGTCTGGGAAAACTGACGAGGTTGCGTGGAAGTTCAAAATTAAGAAAATTCTTGAAGCTTTACTTGTAAACCAAGAAAGGGCACTGTTAAAGAGGTCCTTTTTACTCTGTCCCGATCGGTCCATTGCCAGTAAAGTACTGAGAACCCTGCATTTAATTGAGGAGAAATTACATTTAGGTATGGTTTGCTTTTCCGATCATTTTCGTATCATTTTATTTAATTATTCTAAATTTTTTAAATTTTAAAATAAAAATAATATTAAAAAATATTATAATAATATTTTATTCAAAATTTCATTTTTATTTAAAACTATCTCATCTCATTTTACTATTTAAACTTCACGTTAACCTTACTCATGCTACAAGCAATCTCAATAGTTTTTGTATTATATAAAAAATGTAAATTAATTGAAGAATTGTTTTAAAAAGAAATTCCATTCGATTATGTAAAATGAATTATAAAATACGCTACATATAATTGATACTGTTTATCCTGTAAATTTTTTATTATTATTGATATTTTATTTACTCTCTTATTTTCTTTTATTTGGATTTTTATCATGTAAGTAAATTCTTTTTATTCTTCATCATTTAAAATACTGATATTTCATTTTCTTCTAAATAATATACTGGAAATATTTTAAAACCAATTTTTGCATATTTTGATTTGATTTTTAATATTTATTTGACTTATATTTTTTTGTTTTGCGCGTATAAGATTGAATTATTTTATATTGTATATAAAAATAAATTGTAAATATATATATATAAATATAAATATTGTAAATTTGTAGATAGAAATGAAGTTTTTAAAAAGAATAAAAAAATATCTAAATGAGAAAAAATTAATAAGTAAATTTTGATAATAAATTTTAAATAATAGAATAAGGAATCCTGCTCTATTACGTTACTAATGCTGTAAGTGCAAGCCAACTAGCCCAGCAGATCAGAAAGTGGGGGAAAAATAGTAAAGGGAAAGATAAGGGAAAAAAGGTGAAAGTTTAATAAATAAATGAAGTTGAGGGATAATGAAGGCAGTCCGTCAAAGGTACGTCATGTCCTCCATCCCCAGACTCATTCAAGTTGCAACTGCGCCTCTTAATGCGTTCCTATCTATCTATCTATCTATTATAGCATTATTTGTATTGGCTTTTATAAACTATTATAGGTAGCTAAAGTTTATATAATAGAGTATTGCTATGCATAAATTTGCACATTATATATTAATATATATTTTATTTTTTTTTATTTTTTAATTTTTTTTTATTTTACTTTTCTTGAAATATTTATATTTTTTTATTTATCTTCATATAATACATATTTAATAAGAGAAAAAAATAAAAAAATTATAATATATGATATGTAGGCTGATGTAAAGATTAATTCTTATATAATATGATTCAAATAGGGAGATAACATTGAGCCAAGTTAAAAGAACAAAAGCAATACCCAAAAATCTATGTGGGTCAGAGTTGGTGTGCGGAAGATTTACGTGAGTTTGCAATGTATCTTATAATATTAGAATAAATGTTATTTTGAAGGCGCATGCATATATAGCTTTGTTACGTATTGTTTGAAATGTTGCGTCAAGTTATATTAAATTGAAACCTTCTTAATGTCTGAATTAGTTAATGAAGATGGGGCAAGAGACGTAACGCCATCATCGGCACTTGTCTGGTCATGAGCACGCCGACTTTGTGAGTCCCAAAGTCTCTGATTCTTAAGGGCCGCCATTGATCGTGGCTATTGATGTCATTAGCTTTTGCCATTTTTCATGTCAAATGCAGAGATAAAGACTTTCTTTTTAAATGAAGATAAGTCTTTCCCTTTGCTTTTCTCTTACGGCTCGTTTAGAGAGTTAGATGATAATGTTGTAAATAATAATAAAATAATTTAAATTAAATATTATTTAATTTTTTTTAAAAAAGAGAAAAAATTAAAATATTATTATAATATAATTTTATAATATAATTTTTATTTAAGAATTTAAAAAAATTGAATTATTTTTTATTTAAAAATATGTAATTATTAGTTTAAAAATGAGATGAAAGGAATAGACATTTGAAAAGAAGGTCTCCCCGATTAAACCAATGCTGACCGTCGGTTACGATATATTGGAATCCTAGGCATGCACACTGGGGCATGGGGTCCAGTTGCGGTCGGTCTTTAGCTTTACACGCCTTTTGACTCTTTGAGTTTTGGAAGGACTCCTTCCACGCTTTTTCGACTCACGCTTCCTAGAATTCCCCCACCCAACACGGAAATTAAACTGCTTCCCGTTTCCCTATTTTTTCCTATATATATAACCTTCGCCTGCTGATTCTCATAATCAACGCAACCAAGAACCAACATCAATCTCTCTACAGCTTTCTCTAGACAGATACCCTTTTCTCTCGTGGTTTGTCGTGCGAAGTGTAAAGACTCAGAGAGAGAGAGAAAAAATCATGAATTCCATGTTCAGTTCCTTTGACGCGGTGTGCGCGGAGTTGTTGGGCCAAACGGTGAGGGCTTCCTTCCCTTCTATCGCCAAGGGGAGTAGTAATAACACCGCCGCCGCCGCCGCCAGCATCGACGTGAGCAAAAAGCAGCAACAAGGAGACTCGCTTCCACCGTCGGCGTTTGTTAAGAAAGACAAGCAGCAGCAGCAACGGAGGGCACCGAGGTTCGCTCCTGAGTTGGATGGACTGAATTGCTTCGAGACCCTCGTCTCTCACTAGTTTTTGCTACGTTTTTCATGTTGCGCCATATGAATATGTTGTGCGGCTGATAGAGATCGGAATATACGGATATAGCAGATGATAGAGATTAGAGTTACCGAAAATTTGAAAACTTTTCATCCATTCTTTTATGAATCGATCTTGATTCTGACGGTTATGTAAACTACTGGTTCTCTAATTGATCAGCTGTTGTACCTCTTTATTATTTGTTTCTCTTCTTCTTTTTTCAAGATTCGTTTCTTGATTCTTATTCATTCATCTTAACTTTGTGCTAATTGATCAACTTTTCATCTCTTCTTCGTTTAAACGAGGAATTGGCGATTTGTCACTGTACACTGTACAGAAGTTCCTACCTTTAACCCAATGAGTAGTGCTAGCGTGGTGCCCGTAGCTGAAAGTTACTTTTTTATTTTTATTTTTTTAATATATTTAAATATTTTTAAAAAATAAAAAATATTTTAATATATTAATTTTTTTAATTATTAAATAAAATAAAAATTAAAAAAATATTAAATAACCGATCAAAATGGGAGGGCCACGTAATAACATTTTCCTTGACCGCATTTCAGTTGAAAAAGTCGGTGGAGTATTTTTTTATTTCCCCTAATCAGGCTTGTATTAAAAATTAAGAAGATAAAAGAGGAAAGCATTTGAGAACCTAACAAATTTTTTTTTACAGAAATTGCAGAGTATATAATTAGAACAAATTAAAATGAGTAATTGGTCCTATTGGGTATGAAATGAACTGGTCCAACCGACTAGGAAACAGGTTACCAAGAGTGAACGTGTTGTGCAAAATATACACATAAATGATGGCAAGCTAAAGTAAAAATAAGTATGATTAACACACGACACATAATATACATGATTTAATAAATTGTCTACATCTATAGAGTTGTAGAAATTTTATTAACCAGAGAAGATTATAATAACTCAATTTTAATTCATATTCTCTAGGACTTTTTACTTTTTTATAAAAATGTACTTACTTAACAATTGTTCTCTTTCAAAATATGTTGAAAGTCATACAAAATAAGTCAAATATACCATATTTATAGTAACGGCATCGAAAACCCTAATCTAACAAAAAATACGTTTTTCGCTTGAGTGGCGTGTTGATCGCGTCTCGAGCGAATAACTAATGAACATTGGCTCGAGCGGGGTGTTGAGCGTGGTTCAAGCAAACACTAGGATTTGTCTCTTGCTTGAGCCCACTGTTGCGCGACATCGAGCAAACTCTCTGTTCTCGATTTTCTACTCACATACTAGTGACCACATGCAACCCAACAATCTCGCACTTGGAGACTGGATCTCCACATGCCAGCCACAATTTCCAACCAAGCCTTATCATCTCTGCAGCTCACAGCTCCCGTCTTCAAACTAGAAGATGCACTGAAATCAAACCCGACTTTATTTTCCACTTATATCGCCCTTAGTCAGCACATCCACTGAGCTACTCACAACTACCACTGCACTAGGAGTATCCAGTTTTGAACTGATCTTGTCAACCTCAGCCAACTTTCTCAGGCTTACATGAGGAATGTCAAAACTGACTCTTTTTAGCTTCCTCATTTGTTTCGTGCGATCAAACCTACCTTTTTGCACTTTTGTATTTCCTTGCACACTACTGGACCCTGATGCTAAATACAAAGAGTTAGATCTTTTACCATGCGCCAAAATTAGCCCACCCTTAGTGATCTTCCAAACTCCTCTAGAGAATGCTAATGCATAACCGCTGCCATCAAGTTGTCCCACAGTGATCAAGTTTTTCTTCAGATCTGAAACGTTTCTAACTTGCTGTAAAGTCCACACGTCCTTGTTTGGAAGTGTGATGTGCACATCACCCACTCCTACTACATCTAGTGCCTTTCCATCATCCACATACATTTTTCCAAAATTACCAATAACATAATTCTGCATGATCTCTCGATATGATGTGCTATGGAACGAAACTCCTAAATCCAACACTCAATCATCAATCAGACTATGCACTGCAAGAATTAGGGCATCATGAATTTCTTCTATTACTACATTCACGACATCATCCTCATCACTTTCTTAATTCCTATAGTTTATCTTGATGTGTCCTGACTTGCCACTACTCCAACACATGATCTACTGCCCATATCTCATCTTACTCTTCCTTTTGCTCTTGGAGTTTGACCTATCATGGCCTCTGCTCGATTGTCAACATTCATGGCTGATCCTGAACCCGTGAACTCACCCGAGTCTCTTCTACGTACATCTTCAGCAAGAATCATGTCATGTATGTCGTTGTAGTTCAGTTTCATCTTATCGGTTAAACTACTCACAACTATTCTCATGGCCTCCCAACTATTTGACAGTGATGCCAACAGAATCAATGCTCTAATCTCATCATCAAAGTCAATCTCTACAGAAGACAGTTGATTTGTGATCGTATTGAATTCATTCAAGTATTGGGCCACAGACATACTTTCTGACATTCTCAGATTAAACAATTTCTTCATCAGGTGCACTTTGTTATTTGTCGACGGCTTTTCATACGACCTGACAAAGATGTCTTGAGATTTGTTGTGGTTCTCTCCTTACTAACATTATGTGCCACTATTCTGGACAATGTCAGCCTAACAATTCCCAGAACCTATCAATCTAATAGGTTCCAGTCAACATCATTTATGCTCTTTGATTTCTTTCCCAACAATGGAAGATGAAGTATCTTCACATAGAAATAGTCCTCGATCTGCATCTTCTAGTATCCAAAATCAATGTCGTCAAACTTCTTTGAAGCTTGTGAGGGCGAGACAACCATGGGCCACAATATGGCCGTGGGTCTAAGGCCACGAATGGTCATGGTTCTTTGCTCAAACCCACGACCACGTCGGGGTTTCACTGGAGTAGAAGGTTGCAATTTTTTCTCAAATGATTATTTATTTATTTATTATTATCTATATTTGTAACTTTGTGTATTTGTTGTTGGATGATGGGTTTGTGAATTTTAGGGATAGATCGACATATTTGGTGAAAAATCTAGGTTGGTTTTGGATTTTATTGTTCTTTTCCTGCTGTGTTTCAACATAGGTGTACAGTGGGCATGGAGTGAATGGTCATGGGGCCAATCAGCCCCTAGCATCTCGTCGGGGGCACCTGTCCACGAGGGGCGGGGCTGGGCACTGATCCATGCACTGTTTGTTTGGTGTCGCTTTCAGTAAAATTTTGGAGATTGGTAACTGCCAATTGGTGAGCATGGTAGTTTGGTGAGTGCAACAATCCATTGGCTAGAAGGCGATATATCTCAATTAATTTTCAATTTAGTTTATAGAAAAAAAAAAAACAGAGAGAATAAAAGACCAAAGAGAAATGATATTTGCACAAGCATCGTGCACTCATTTTAAAAAAAGTGAGTAAATATAGAGTCTACATGAAAAAAATAATTTTTTAACGGTGAACCCCTCTTTTTCAAAAGGTTAGCGTGTCGCTTGCACAACTCAGAATTGTGTCTAGCATTACTCAAAGGCCAAATAGATCAGGAAAACACTCTTCTAGACATGAGAAGAGACTGAGCCAAGGGGAACTGTCCACTAGGTGGGTTTTTTCTAGAGAGAAATGAGTTAGGTTTGGATGTTGAGATAAGATGATAATTTTTGAAAATTTTGTGAATAGTGTTAAGATAGAAGTTTAAAATATTATTTTTTAATATTATTATTGTTTTGGGATTTGAAAAAGTTGAATTAAAATTTAAAAAAGTTAAATTGTTTATTATATTTTATATAGAAATTTGAAAAAAATGTAATGATGAGATAGAGATGAGATTTCTCATCTTTGCCCCCAAACATAGCATAAGAGATGGGGAAATGGTTTTGGGCTTTGTTAGTAATGGGGGTTACAGCAGTGACTCAACAAGACTACATTACCATTCACCGTTTTGTGCTCTTCAAATAACATCTGATTTATTTAATTAAAATATTTTAGTTCATTTGGATTTAATTAAGTTGAAAAATTCTACTTATCATCTCCTACACCACATATATGTGATTTGTCATTTTTACTATTCTATTTAAACATACATATATTGATGTGTAAACATGTCTTTGAATAGGATAAAAATGATAAATCACATATTAGTGTGTAGTATAGAAATGATAAATTAAGTTATCCTAAGCCTAAAAAAAAAAGACGACTGTTCTAAGCTTCGGGTGTGAACAGAAGTGTGGAGTTTTTCAAGAGTTATAGGATCTTTAGATTCAAGTCTTGGGCTTCATAGTAGGGTAATAGTGACAAATTGGAAGCATAAACAGAACCGGGATACGTGCTCAAGGAATTCTAATTTTGAGACCCGAAGACCTTGAATACTAGGCCTAAAAAGGAACTTTACAAAGGGAGCTCCCAGGGGACGATAGCATGTCTGTGCAATAAAACATATGATTCTGTGCATAAATGAATTGTGAGAAACCAGGAGATTTGCTAAGCCACATGCAACAAAAAAAACAGAGCTTACCTCAGGGAAGCATGGGCCCAGCGAACCAGAGAGCACCAGGTTCCCCTTTTGATATCAATTAGTCCTCCATGACCCACAGATGGGGGCCATGAACTCTTTTGTAAACCATACACCATACGCATTCGACCAGTTTCAGAGTCTCGGTCGAAATCCTCTCCACGAATGGAAACAGGACATGCATGAAGAAGCTCCAAGGTACAAAAAAACACGAGTTTGCTTGTAAAGAGGCACCAGTAATTGCTTAATAAACTCTTACAAAAAATAAAATAAAATTGCACAATCAACTCTTTTTAAGGAAATGCATCATGCTCTGAGAAGCATCAATGTATTCATATTCTGTTGTTTGTTTCTTCTAGTCATAATGGACAAGGATGAAGCCACGTAGGAATTATGAAAAGACTGAGGACATGAATATGAAAGAACTTGAATATTCTTGTTATTTCTGAAGCATGAGATCCTTAATGACATCTCCAACTATGACGACTACAACTATGAGCGGTCTTCTCTTCTCCAATATAAAGCTGCTCTATAGCTCAAACAATAGGAAAAGAATTATGTTTTCTATCCTCTAAAAAGGGGGCAAGTAGGAGATCCTTCATTGAGCAGTTTCTTACTTCACTGCAACAAAGTGGCCGGCATCTCTCGAATGATGCAAAAAGCATTCTCAATCACAACTTCCTTCCAATTCTCCCAAACCTTCTGGCTACTCCAAATATAACTGCCTTAGTCAAGAGCCCCCGGTCAAGGCTACAGGCAAGGAGGATTGCTCCACCAACAACTAGAAGCTTGGGTATGTTTTTCTCCTTTTGGTTCTCAGATGAGTCTCGCTTTTCAACCTCAGATGAATTGCTGCTGTTGTTTTCCAATGATCTCACGTAGTCTGCACTGACCTTGGTGTTGATCTGAGCCATGAAAGCACAACGTGATAGTGGGGCTCCAGATGCTCTCTGCTTTTGATATGCGCGTAAACCGGGTTCAATCTTCTTTACAGCACCCCACATGCCTTGACGAACCCCAAGCTTTGCAATCTCCCATGGTATACCCATATCTTCATGATGAAATAGCAACACCTCACATGCAGTCAACTGGCCATCTCTCTTCGATTCAACTGGTAAATATACAACAGAAACACGTCTCAGTCATTGATTTGGTCCAAGACCACGAGAAATAGCATAGAGGAATACTAAAAATCTAAGCTGCTGCGGTGCTGCCCATTATGTCTCAAGAAAGATACCCCTCTTAGGAAAATTCACAGGTTTTCTTTTTAATCCTCTTTCACAAGTGGAAACCAAAAATATACCACTTTTGTAGCAGTGAGATTCAAACCTAAGAATGAAGGTGTTCCACTTTTACAACACAACAAAAATGAGAGGAACACATATAGGCACTTTTCATGATAAAAAGATGCATGGTAAAACTAATATTACCTGCACGAATGCACCAACTTGAATAGTACAAATCAACACGTCTGGGTTTGTTGCGCCTCGGCACCAAGGAGCTGGGTACTCCCTAAGATGAGAGAAAACATGAAAACAAGTTATTCCTTATTCAGAAACTTCAAGAAATCAAATTTAGCAAAAATTATAGACAGTGGTAACCAAATAGAGAAATGAAGTCAAAGGATGCCATTGAGAATCGTGAGTTAGCTGCATGCTTGCTTATGACATCCATATGTCATCCACTCATCCTAGTGTGGTTTTTGTTAGAAATAAATTCCTCCTGGATGGTTTTTGTGCAACTTTTTATTGTTACTAATGTAAGAAAAAAAAAGATGCCATTGATAACGATCAAAGTGCCATGTGCAAATAAAGCTTATGATACATAACTAGTGACTAGCCTCATATTGCCCAAGTTTTGATGCTACAGGACAGTCATTTGCCTAAATTTCAAATGCTACAGAGTCTCTTCTCTCTCTCTCTCTCTCTCTCTCTCTCTCCTGAAAAGATGCAGTAGTTATAAAGCTACAAAAACCATCATACTTAGAACACTAACAACTATCATCATATATCATGTCCTAAAACTACAGCATTAAATTGCATTAGCACAAGTGGTTCACAAAAAAGAATCTGAAGGATACTACATCTGTTTGTCCGATTGACTATACATTCTTGAAACTACGAAGCCAATACAAACCTACAGAAGTAGATAAAATGTGAAGACACTTCTAGGTACTACAGATCTCAAACTAAGCATTTTCCCTCTCTGCAAATAGCAAGAAAAAGAAACAAACAGAAATGCCTAATTCCTTAACTAGAGAACACACTCAAATAAAACTATAACTTTGCCAGTTTTAGATAATACCAAATAAGCTGAAATCATCCCATACCTTTGTTACACAGTAGTAAGATCTTCCAGATTGCCAGATTCGACGGCCTATTATATACTCTCTATCACTACAAAAGAAGGGGAACTGCAACATAGAAAACATTGTAAAACACAAGCAAATGAAACAAGGGCAATACAAGTATCTAAAGATTAAGAAATGCTCTCCTTACCTTTCGCACCCACTGCACCAGCATGGTTCCTGTGGTGGGACACTCTTCCAAGGTTGCAGCATGTATAAGCATGTCATCCCACTTTACTCGAAACTCATCATCCCAAAAGAATTCCCTCACCAACTCAGGAGTGGCATCCTCAAACAAGGTCCTACTCCGATATTGTGGAGGGCCAGTCTAGCAAAGACACCAAAAAGTAATCCAAAAAATCAAAGGGTGCACAAACATTACATTCCAAACTAATATGATGCTAGAGTCACTTCCACAAGCCCATCATGTCGCCATCAAACTACATTTTTTTGTGTTCGTTCTCAAAATACATATCTCTTTTGATAAATAATGGTGGGGACATAATTAATTGTTCATAAACTACATATTCATGGTGGGAAGCTCAAGAAATGAAAGAAAGGCACCTCAGGGTCTCTACGCCAAGCTTGATAGCTCATACTAGGGGTAGAACGGTCCATCATCTGAATCCAAGCAGGGCCACCATCACTTTCCTCAACTAGCCGGCATATGTGCTCTAAATCCTCTCCCGTCACCCGAGCCGATTTTTCAGCATCGTGCTGTGACAAACTGCCCAAGTAAAATAAAGTTGTTAGAAGATCACAGTTTCATTCTCAATTTCCATTTCCATGCTCTGATTCAAACTGCATGATCTGATGGCTTCTTTCTTTCCGGAGCAGAGCTTCCTTGCTCGTAGCTCCGTATCGAAACCAAAGAAAAAACAAATCTAGCTTCTAGACAATGACATGACCCAAATCTTAATTCAACAGTTGGGACTTATTTCCACCCCATTAACCAAAGTATTAAGAAATGATAATTAATGAATTATTAGCAAAGCCCAAGTCACCAGATCGCTTTAATAACATAAACAAACCAAACAAACCTGGAATCAGATTTGGTGGCAGCGGGTGGCAAAGAGAGACTCTCCTTATCATCGGCAGTCCAAGAAACGCAGCTGGGCAGCTGGAACTTCAAGGCGTTCAACTTCAAGCTCGGAATGGAAGCGAAACACGTGGACATCGATGAGGATGGTGACGCTGGCAAAGCGTCCTTGGACACGTAGCAATTGCCCAAATTCTTGGCCCATCTCGGCTTCCATGCCCATCCAACCAAAACCCCAACAATAAACGCCATCCACAGAGGCGTTGTGAACATCATGAGCTCACTTAGCATACCCACCATTGTGGGTCTCCGTAAAATCTCCAATAAAGCCGAAAGCAAGGCCATAACCAAGGAAACCCGACAATGAGACGAAGGGACGCCCAAATCAAATACTCAATGAGGACCGAGAGAAATCAAATAAAAAAAAGAAACAAGATTTGAAAGAAGAACCCTCGATTCAATCGGAGTGGTGAGCGTGAAAGCACAGCGATCATTCGAGGGTTTCAAGGGAGGGAGAGGGAGAGGGAATAAGATAAAAGATAAACCCCCAGAACCAGCCTCAAAAAAACTCAAGTCGAAATATAAATTTAAAGAAAAGAAAAATAAATAAACAGAGAGAGAAGATTGGTGAAGACTGAGTGGTGAGATTTAATACGAGTTCTTGCAGCAGACAGAGAAGAAGACAAGAGTATTTTCAGAAGCTACGGATAAGGATTTCGAGATAAGCGGTAGAGAGACGTGGTGTTAGGATTACCGTAGGCCCGGAATTTTGGTATTTTCAGGCTCTTTAGAGATGTTTTTGGCTTTTGGGCAAATTGCTGCTGTTTGTGCGCGCGCTCTATGTTTAGAGAGGTAAGAGTTATCTTGATGCACAACAAATGTTCGAGGAAATGAATTTAGAAAGGAAAGGTAACACGGATAAGGTTTTATATGTACACGACGCAGAGAACGCGACGGGTGCGCAAATTACCCCTAAACAACTGCTCGAACTTCTGCCAAATAAAAAAAAAAAAAATGTGCTTTGAAAAAGGAAAACGTACGGTCTATTGGGCCTCTCTCTCGGCTGACTGCGCATTACCCAATCCACAGTGTGCATCACATCTCTACTCTATAATCTACGGCTCTCATGGCTCTGTGGTCACCGCGTTCACACGCCTTCCCTTTTTGAAAATTTCAGCATATTTCACACGTTTCATTTTGTGCTTGCTTTTTTATGTGGTGTATATTGATAGGAAAAATGCTTTACCTCCTCGGTAACGTATTTAAAATTTATTTCAATTGATCACATCTTATTATTATAATTTTTTTAAATTTATACATAAATATATAAAATAATTTATTATTTTAAAATTTTAAAATAATAATAATATTAAAAAATAATATTCTAACAATATTTTATTCTACTATTTACAAACAATCTCAACTTATCTCTGAATCCAAACCAACCATGGATAAGTTTGATAAAAAATTTTATTTTACTTAATTAAATAAGTATTTTTTTAATGATATTATGATTTTAAAAAATTATTAAAGTAGATTAAAAAATATGTACTAATCAGGAGAATCAAGAGCCATCGTCGGTGGCTATAGGGCTATCCTATTGATTGCGATTTTGATTTTCTATTTGAGACAAACATCTCAAGTAGACTTTAAAATATTTATATAAATAATAAATATCAGAAGACTCACTTCATATATTTATATAGACAAAAATGAACCTCTTGCCTAACTTTTAGTTTTAACCATCACTTGTATTTATAATATTCCAAAGCATGACCTTCTTGTGCTGGATCAACCACTTCCACTTTTTTTTTTTTTATTATAGATCCATTATCATTATTATTATCCACCAAACTTAAAGTTCTTATTTTTCTTGAAGCCCCAAGTTTTTCAAAGACAACAAAAAAAAAATGCTCCCTTGTGAGGACCAACATTGGTCATTTCGAGATGGTATAAAAAACACTTTAAACGAACGTGTCAAAGGTATAGCAAAGGGGCACTTTGGTTGACATCAAATTAGGGAACCGAAATAATGGACGAGGATGAACTTCGTTGCAGGTTCCGACGGCCATACTCTTCAACTTTACCCAAAACGAGTTGAGTAGTCTACTTAGACCATGGAAATGAAAGAATTTATATTTGTTCATTTCTCACGACGAAGTGGGATTCAACACTTTGACCTGTTTTATTTCTATGCACAGCTGTTAAACACTAGCCTTCCCTTCTTGCTGAGTCCATGGGTTGTTTGGGATTGTGAAGAGTCTTAGGCTGATTCGAATTTGGAAAATATTTTATCTCATCTTATCTTATCATTATAATTTTTTAAAATTTTTATATAAAATATAATAAATAATTCAACTTTTTCAAATCTCAATTCAACTTTTTTAAATCACAAAACAATAAATAATATTCTAACAATAATTTTTTTAACTTTCATTTTTCATCAAAAATTATATCTTCACATATCTGAATCCAAACCAACCTTTAAAAAGTATTTAAATAGCCTTAAAAGTTCTTTAATGAAAAAAATAAATTTTTTGAGTATTACCTATTAAAACATTTTTAATCTCAAATAAGTTAAAAAGTAATTTATCACCGTCCCCACATCATAATACTATTTATGATCGTCCCCACATCATGTAATTTGTTATTTTTATTATTTTATTTAAACACAAATATTTACACAAATGATAAATTACCGACTAAGTGACTATAAGCACATACTTTGTACTCTTTTTTCGAGACATAGTTGTTGATGTCCGACACCCAATTCTTGGCCTTCCAGAAATGAGTGTTCAATGTCAAGATGTTTTAGATCAATTCGTAACGCCTAATACTTGCCAAACAATTTGAGAGGCAAGCATATAATCATTAATCACTATCTGAACCGACCACTATAAATGTGTAGCAGCTTCGAAAATAGTGGTTTATAACACACAAACATCTCACATACGGAACCACCGACCACTATCAAAGAACTAAATCACATCTCTACATGTTTTCCTCACTATCAATGTGGTACACACTTCTTTTTGTCCTTTTTTAGTGTTTCTGCATGACACGAGGTACACGGTTGAATTAGGGTAATTAAAAAAAGAAGGCATTTTTCAGGATTTCCAAAATGCATGCCGGTGAGTTTCATGAGCTACTAATGGGAGTTGGGACCCATTATAAAGAATTAGAGGCTGAAAAGGATTCCAACAACAATGTCTAGGCTCTAGCTAGTTTGGTAGAAAGCCAAAGCCTCCACAGACCCACATACACACATATATAGGCTCTCTTTTGGAACATATAAAAAGTTTAAAAGATTCGGCAATCGATATGGACATCTCTTGAAGTAGAAGACAATAAGAAGGGTACTTGAGTACCTAATTTGACAATGAACTGGGTACATGAATGTGACACCTTTTTGTTACAATCACCCTTTATAAAAAAGAAGATTACTTGAAAATTTCTATTTATATATCGGTATGTATAGTATATATTAAAATACTTATATGATATAATTTAATTATTTTTTTAATACAAATTAAATCTTATAATTTAAATTATGTAAATTGTATATTTTATACACGAATAAAATATCTCTTCCGTAGGAGTTGTATATGAGGGTTTTGTGTTTTGACTGATCATCAAGTTAGAATTTGGAAATTCAATGTGATTATAAAAAGTCGTTCGTCGATTTTGTACGGTTTAAGGAATAAAATCATAAAAAAAAAAAAAAATCATTTTTACTTGATTCCATTAGCATTAATTCGCGTGCATTTAATTGATGGAGTTCGAGTTATTAAAACATCCCATAAATAAATCTAAATTTCGTACATTTAAAAAATGTGATTTGTAATCATAAGTATTTCATATTTAATTTTAGAATAGTATTAGATATAATTTTAAAATATGTGAATTTTGTATATTTTTTAAAAAAAGATATGAGATTAACTGTTAAAAAAATAATTTTATTTATGTAAATTATAAATTTTAGAAAAATATATATATATATATTGAATAAAACTATAAATATCATTTCTCTTCTCCTTTAAAAATTCATGGTATAGACAAGTGAGAACCAGACAACCGATATTCTTCTCACCCACAACACTGACCAACCGCGTCCTTCATTTGGATTTGGACCAAACTCTTCATTTGACTCTAATTTGGTCAGATTCAAAGTTAAAAATTATTCTACTCTTTGATCACATTGGACACGTGAAACTGGTAAATTCTAATATCCCGTATTGAATATGAGAGGGCGATGACTGCAATCCCATTAACTCGCGTTGTTTGATTATGCAGTTTAAATAAAATAAATGTTTTGTTGAGAGTGAAATAAAATATTATTATAATATAATTTTTATTTTAAAATTAAAAAAAATTAAATTATTTATTATATTTTATGAGAGTTTAAAAAATTCGTAATAATTATATGATATGAAATAAGATATGTTTAACTAAACAAACTCTAAAAAAGAGAAAGTTAGTACTCTTTATCAGGATGCGAAGACATGCCACGTTGACTGTTATTATAAATTGTTAAGACTCCCTCCTAATATCAATAATCCTTAAAACTAAAAATATCGAACATTAAGCTGAAACCTGCATTAAAACTCGAATCGGCCGAAGAATTTCTCTTGTTTTGACTCTTGCCTGGTCAGATCAGAAATCAAAGCCATCAGGGTTCGGGTTCACACTTGGAAGGAAAATGTCCCCATTTGGTGTTCTCACCTATAACTTCTTTCTGTTGAAGTCAGAGCATTAAGCCATAGTTGAAAAGACAATAAAATACAAAGAGTAGAATGGACGCCAAATGAGGGCTTGCCCATAACCTAGTCCACTGGATTGCTGCTGGTGATTTTTTGGGCCAATACCCTTTATTCCTTGTCTGCAATGCACAATCAGAGCCTAAGGTCCCATTTAGAATTTGGACTGAAATAAGATCAACTCAATTCGGTTTAATTTCAAACTGAATCTAACATCTAAATATCTAACTCTCAAATCATTAAACCCATATAAACTAAAAACTTATTTACACGTGGAACCCCAACTTTTTTCAACTCAAAATCTCTTTACACGCGAGACCCACAACCTTTTTTAACTTCCCATAATATATCTAAACTCATCTTAACATCCAAACACATCTTAAGTGGGCTCAACAAAATTCACTCTACTCTCTCAATTCACAACTATTTATAAAGAATTCAACTCAGTTCAACGTCCAAATGAGACCTTAATTGTATTTGTTTGAGTTGATATAATTAGAGGTGATTCTTCTGCATCCAAACAATTGCAAATTTGTTTGGTATTGGGACAAGCAGTCGAGAACTTGAACCTGGAACAAAAGAACTAGCATTATATTTCCTGACATGGAGAATCTCTATGTGCAGTGATTAATTCAATCAATCATATACCAACTGTCCCAAGGCATCAATAAACAAAAATGGGGCAGATTGAGTTGTTTCAGACACGTTAAAACCAATGGAGAGCTGTTTCAGAAACTGGTATGCCAGATAGCTTCATCACCCTCGCCACAGCGCTGGTGCACCTCGTCCATTCTTTCCACTGATTTGCAAATGCCACTACAACTCCAGTCAAAGGATGCGGCGCAAGGATTTCCTGCTTGAGCCTTCCACTCACAATCTGTCGGCAGAAATCAAACTTTTAGCATGAAAGAATTCAACCTGTGGTTCTTTCTTATAGAGCTCGTTCAGAACTTTGCAAAAGGCATGTGATGTTTCAACCAAATCAATGAGCTTGTGATATTGTGGCGTTTGTGAGCTTAAACTTTGATATTGGCTAAGGCTTTTTGATTCCATCCAGTGATACAAAAGTTGTAACTATAAAAACAAGTAATAATTGGAGGGAAACAAAGAAAGGAACTTCATTATTTGCAAACTCATGGGCAAATCTGCAAGCATCTTACCAGGGGGGGTCCCACAGCAGAGGCTCCTATCATCAATGTGCTCAATGTCAAGACCAATAAACCAAGAACCCAAAGAGACATCTTCGTTTGCAAATTTATGAAGTATGTGCCTGGAGGGGAAAAACATTTATGATTATTAGTTTTAAGTTGCACAAAAGGGAATAAAATGATTTACTGCAAGAACTTACCGATTAACAGAAACATATGTTGCCAAATCTTTCGAGATCACGTATATTTGCCCCGTAGCATGCCTAAAGTACTTATTTCCCTCCTCACCAAATTTCCAGTACTCTGGTTCATGGTATTTGATCCCTCTGCATTTAGAAGCCAAAGGTACATCTGATAAATGATGATTACTAATAACTCAACAAACTCAACGAAAATAAAATGACAGCTTACTTCTGTGACAGGACAGGCCCAGACTTCATACAACCAATATAAACCCGTGGTTTGGATCTATGGCGGGCAAGGGTAGAACCAACCATACCTATCAAATATTTTAATATCGATCACATACCCCGATACAGCAGCTATTCATTCAAGATAGAGACAGTTTAGGACAGTGTAAACCAACCAAGATTTATGTGCACATCATCATCAACTTTTATATAGAAGTCAGCATCCCACTTAGCAACAGCTGCTGAAAAGTATATTTGAGTTTTTGATGACAATTCATGATATCCTTCTACATGATTCTGCAAGTAAAGAGGTAACCCTGAGAGCAGATATTTTAATCAAAGGTTAACCTGCTAATTCTAACCGTTATGGAAAGCAGATTATGACAGCTTATTGAAAATCTACCGGCCCTTGTTTTTCTCTATTATCTTAAAATATTGCATCCTCAATGGCAAGGAATCCAACATCAAATACAAATAGAAACCCAACATTTAATTCAAATATATTCATTGAAGCCCTACAGCAAACTAAGATTGAGTTTCAATGTCATAAAACAATTTTTCAAGTCCTACTAGTTTGGGACAAATAAGAATGACTGAAATGAGATTTGATCATGGTGCCTCCGTTCTTTTATTGTACTTACATAAATACACACTTTTTTATACGTACATTTCTTCTTGTATGCATTATAACTTTCTTACCACATTTTTGAAATTGAATTCCCAAATTTCATCAAAATTTCCAATTTTCCTGTTTTAAATAAGCCACCTGTTCAATCACTGACCCGCTAGTTGAACCAGTGAGCCAACTAGGCAACCACTGACCAGATCATTGTCTGCTCTAGGTTTAATAATACCATGACTAGAGATAACAGGTCAGCTTGGTCCCAAGCAGTTTACCATACCAATCGTAAGAAATCCTTATGTTGCTCATCTTCTGCATCAATAGCACGATCTAATACACCACCTGAAGTAGCACTAGTGGCCACCAAATATAAACCAATGTATTTTGTCAAGATTATCATTATGAAGGAAGCAAATGTAGCATGCAACAATCTCGAAAGTTCAAGAAAAATACCTGTGTCCTATGACAAACCGTATTATAATTCCTTTCTCCATTTCCAACTTCCTTAATCCCTCTCCTAAAATGAAAAACAACCAAAGAGTATTAGTAATAAGTTTCTTCCAAAACCTATTAAGCATAAAATCAGAAATAATGGCGATTAAGTTTTGAATGAACCTTGGGGCATCCATGTCTCTCTGATTGACTCTCTTCGTTTTCTGCTGCTAAATGCAGTAATGATTCCCATAACAAAGAAAACTTTCTGACGCTCCTTCAATTGCTTACTTCCTGATTGTGTAACTGCTGGAGATCCATCCGCATCATGAGCTTTGGAAGCTCTAGCTGCAGCCAGCTGCATCTCCAATGAGGAGATTGTTTTGTCTAAGGTCCTGTATCAAGAAATGACAGTGGCCTACATATCAATTACATGATATCGAAAGTAACAAAGTTGGAACATCTAAAGGTATAGCCAGAATTCTATAAAGCATTACTCAGCAGGATATAGAAAGTTACATTATTACGTCATGTGTTTGTGAAACTTGAGAAAGGATGTCCCCTGCCTGAACAGAAGAATCCTGTAACGACATGAAATTTTTTATCAGGATTCGTTAATAAAGGAACTGGAGCTTATTATGAAAATATTGTTGAGACTTGCCTTCCTCTCACAGTTCTCTATGGGATGGAGAGCTCTTGATTGATGTTTCTCCACTGACAAAGCCTCCTCATCCATTGTAACCGAAGTGGGAATAGCCCAAAACCTATGTAATTGACATAAGCAACTCCTCGGTGAATGTGAAAACAGGATAATAAAAATGTGGAAAGGAATCAACCTTCAACTAACATTAGAAAAGGCCAACCTTCAACTGACATTAGAAAAAGCCAACCTTCAACAGAAAATCTAACAGGTTTAATCATATTAATGACGAACGTATATAGAATGGCAGACAAAGGAATTTTTTTATAGGTAGACTGACAAATAAAGGAAAATGCACCTGACATCTTGTCTAGTGGGACATGGTATCCTTAGGGGATGTTTGGTAATGTTTTTCATCTCTTCCCATCCTATCTCATCTCATCTCATTTCATCCAATCTCATCCCATCACATTTTCATCTCAAACATCACTCAAACACAAACACTTTCAAACTAATCATTAAAACTTTTTCAAACTAATCATTACAACTTTTCCAAACTTTCAAACAAGATATAAAAAACAATTAGAAATTTTCAAATCCCAAAATAAATATACTATTAAAAATTTATATTTTAACGTTATAATATTTTTATTCAACTTTTTCTCTCTCTTTTTCCAAAATCCCATAAAACATCATGACTCAAACCATTTTACTACTATTCATGAACCATTTCGCTACCATTCACAGATTTCTCATCTTATTTACCAAGCATCCCTTTACAAACTCAATATGATTCAATAAAATAATAAACTAATGCTGCCAATCATTTAGGGAGCATTTTGGAGTTTGGGAAGGAGTTCATCAACTTGCAACAAAGGGATGGAGTGCCGAAACAATTGAAGACCAAGAAAAGGGGCAATGATCCTGTCAAGGAGTTCAGTGCAAGGTGGTGAGCCCCCACTTTTGACTGTCCCCACTCCTCAGAAGTTTAGGCAGAAAGTTTCAACTAGATCCTTATGAATCAATACTTATCTGTCATTTTTCCTTTTTTTGGCATGGAACCTCAACAAGGCAGGGTCATTTGAACCCACCACAGGGGAGTAGACCCTTATATAGGACCCCACACATCAGAACCATAAATCAAGTAGTCCATGGAAACTCCTAGTGTGGAATCAAATCCAAGACATTTGAGTCTACAACTCAACAAAGTCTATTCTTTGATCACTAGGCTGCATCCTGATGGGTAATATGATACAGTTCATTAACTGATATATACAATCTATTGGCATCTGGCGCACAAAGTGTCGAAAAATCTGTAAGCCTACAAAGCAATCAGTATGATGCAAGAGTCTGAACCACAAGATGCCACATAATCGGACATTAGTGCAGCCTCGTTTGTTTTTAGAGATGAAATGAGATGAATTGAAATAAAAGTTGAAAGTTGAATAAAATATTGTTGGAATATATTTTTTTAATATTATTTTTATTTTGAGATTTGAAAAAGTTGAATTTTTTATTTTATTTTGTATGGAAATTTGGGAAAGTCGTAATGATTAGATGAGAATTGATGAATTGAGATAGATTGTGAAAACAAACGAGTAGTGTTGGCTATAGGTGTGGGGTTAAATGATACTTAATTCCACGCACAATTTGTGGAGGTTAATTAATTACTATTATTACATTGTGATTGCACAGCCTCTTTGGTTCACTATAGAGAACACTTCTCATCTAGAGTAGACCTATATGTTTTTATATTTTTATTGAAAGATGTCCAAATTATCAGTTTTTGAACCGATTTTCAAGTGCATTGCAATCAAGCATAATATTAGAAATTCGACTAATTGTGCCCTTTCTGCCATCGCTGATCTCGGAGTTGAGAACAATATCCTGAAATCGAACTTTACTACCAAAAAAATGACGTCTAAACTAATGCAGTAACAAGTTCCCTGTATTAGGAAACATAAGGGAAATTAATCTAAATTCGCCATTGCCCCAAAGCTAAGCGTCATCAAATTCACACCTCCCTTTACTAAAGTGCCAAGAGATCCCAAAACACAAGGAAAAAAAAATCAGCACCAGAGGTCTTTACCCCCAACAACTTATTGCGTTAACGAATTCATGCGTCTCAGTATTTACAATCCCCATCACCTCAACAAGTAGAGACAGCATCAGGACAATTTATATATATATAGAGAGAGAGAGAGAGAGTACTAACTGTAAAAGTCTCAATCTCGACCCCGGAATTCAAATACTCAAATCCAGAAACTAAAAGGGTCAAATCTAAAAGAAAAAGGGAAATGAAGCAGAAGGGACGCTACCCAGTTGTATAAAAGATCATTACAACGAAAGCTTCCCATTCCATTAGAAAGAGCGGAAAATCTGAAAGGTGACCACTTCAACACAAGATCTTAGTCATGTCCCGAGAGAGATAGAGAGAGAGAGAGTACCTGTTGACAACAAGAACACCCAAGAAGAAGCTGGCGATGCAGAGGATAGAAACCCATCTGGTGGAGACCCCATTGCCAGCTTTGTGAGGTCTGCTCAAACCCATATCTCAATCTTCAAAAAAGCTTCAGCTTTATAAGGAGGCCACCTCGTTACAAATTAGATAAAGCGAGGGACCCCATTAGAGAATTGCGAAGCACCGAACTATATAGAGAACAAGAAGGAAAAGCGACAATGTTCGAAATCACTTGGGTATGGGCTTCGCTTGTAAATTACGTTCAGGTTCTTTGTCTTCTCACGCGGTGACGTTAAAAAAACATGAAATTTCAAGTCGCGACAGCCTCGCCTGCCAATAATGCTATGCTCAACTAGAACACGGACTCATGTCTGCGCCTGTGCGCAGTTCTGTGCTCTTTCCCTTTTTTTTTCTTCTGTCCGGAGCTGACAGCTTTTTCTGCTTCTTTGGACATTATGGAATTGTTTCTTTTTTGCTTTGAATTTTTATGGCCATTTGCTGTTCTGTGCTTTCGTAATAACTTTCGTTTGAGGGAAAAAAAAAATTAATCTTTACATCAGTCTACACACCACACATCATAATTTTTTTTTATTAAATATGTATTATATAGATGATGAATAAAAAAATATAAATATTTTAAAAAGACTAGAATAAAAAAAAATTGAAAAAAATAAAAAATAATAAAAAATAATTTAATGTGTAGTGTGTAAATTGATGCATAGCAATGCTCAAAAAAAAAATTAGCGAATTTGCTATATGTTTCTTTACATATAATATCAAGTGTGTTCGGATTCTCAATTTATCATTATATTTATTTTAAATTTTAATATAAAATATAATAAATAATTTAATTTTTTAAAATTTTAAAATAATTTTAATATTTTAAAATAATATTTTAACAATATTTTATCATCTCAACTCAACTTATTTCAACATATAAACTCACCCTAAACTTAATTATCAAACATCTTTTTTTTGCCTTAATAAAAAAATGACAAATATTTTATTTATAAAAATATGTTATAAAAAAATTTATAGATTGATATGATGACATGATATACTAATTTTTTTTTTCTATAAAATAGATCTATGTTATTTTATAAATTCTTTTTCATGGTAAACATCATATCATGATACGACGACGTGATATTCTATTTTTTAAATTTATAAAATAGATCAGATATATCTTATTAAATTATATTCTTACTTATATAAAATTTATTTGTCAAAGTTAGGATAGGTTTGGGATAAAAATAAGATAAGATTTTTTATTTTTATCTCATTTTATCGTTATATTTTTTTAAATTTTTATATAAAATATAATAAATAATTTAATTTTTTTAAATTTTAATATAATTTTTTTAAAATTCTAATTTAATTTTTTAAAATTTTAAAATTAAAAAATAATATTTTAATATTATGCTATATGCAAGAGTATCCAAGATTTCTTGTAATGATTATAGGATGCAATTACTTTCTTTAACAAGACATCTACCTATCTGTCTTGTATATGAAAGAGACGCATCAACTTTCTGTACGGTGATGTTTTCTCTCGTACAGATCAGTTAGGAACTGTATAATTATTTATAAAATTTTATTATTTCTCATCCTTCCACGTCATACTTTTTTTTATATTTTTTAAATTTATTGAATTATTCAATTTATTATTCATATACCATATATTTAATAAAAAAAAATATAATATGTGGTGTGAGAGATGCTGAATATAATTATTACAATCATAAAAAGACTACACAAAAATAATTTTACAATCTAACAAAACATATAAAATTACGTCAACTTGTGAGATTATTTTTATATAATCTTTTTAAGATTAAAGTTCTTGAGAAAAATATAATTCAATTAACAGGAAACTATCACAGTTCAACTTCACGTATCAAACATGAACATGAAGTATGCCATATGTTCATATTTTGTAAATTAGAGCCTAATTATATAAAAGATTGCAAAAAAGATTGTATTAGATTTTCTTACTTGAATATGCACCAATAAGAAAATCGAAATGGTACACGTAGTTTTAATATTGTAATTGCTGCAAGGGCAATATATTTATATATACATATTTATATATACATACGAGGGAGAATAACGACATCATCCTGTCTCTAGCTATGGCTGTTTCTCTCTCTTTTCTTGAAAAATTTTTGTCTCTAGAGCTATTCGGTTTCATTTAACAGGTGTGTTAATTAGCTCAATGACACACAACAAAGGTACAAAAAGAAAAGAAAAAGAAAAAAAAAATTGAATTGGACCAAACAATTATAAATGATCTGGAAATAATTTTAATAAAAAAAAAATTCGTGTGATTTAAATCAACTTAATTATTTAAATTTATTTTTATATAATAGTCATTATCTAATAGGAAACAGGTAAAGTGTTTTTAACTTTTAAAATAAGAAAAAGGGCAGTTTGGTCCGAATGCAAAATGGGCTTGTACTTGTAGTGCTGCAGCAGTGCAAGTTTCAAAATTGAAATTAAAAAGCGGGTTCGGTGCAGAGGGAGGCAATCGTTGAAGTCGGGGTTAAGGGGGAGGGTAGTATGGTCATCTGGTGCCAAGGTGTCAAATCAGAAACAGAAAGGTGCACGTCTGCGCACGAAACAATGGCGCCAGAAGACGAGACAACCCGACGTGATAAGATCTACTGGACCCACCCGCCAACCACCAAAATATTTTCACTCCTATAGTTATTAATTTATGAATTATTCATGCATTATTTACTATTTATTCTCAAATTTTATATTTGTAATTTTTTTTATAAGATATGTAGTATCTTTAAGATAGAAGAATATTTTTTATAAAATATAGAATGTGAGGTAACGAAAGAGATTGATGAGAAAAATTTTCTATATAAATATATAGAATAATACTAATATGATCCTTCATTTTATTTCTTATTGTTTATATATTTTATTTTTTTATTCATTAAATAAATAACTATTAATGTATTAATATTTTTTTTATTTTTTAAAAATGTATAAACATATTTAAAAAATATTTAAAATAACAAAGTATAATTTACACTAGCACACGGCAAATTGAGGAATAGTAGAACTACCTATATATATAAATATTTATATATTCCTTTTTCAGAGCAATATAAAAAATTAAATCATAAATTTACTAATGTCTCTCTGTCTAACGTAATAATAGTGATAGGAATGGGTTACTTTTAAAAAAAAATATTTCAGTCAAAAAATAAATTTATAAATTAAGGTAATATAATATTTTAAATTTTAAAATTATTTTTATTATAAAATAAATTTAAATTACATCAACTTATAAATATAAAATTTCTTTATAATTATAATATTATTTAAAAAATGTTGTATCCACCGGTTGATTTTTGTAGTTCAAAAAGTATTTTTTATTTTTGTTGATACCTTAATTTGCACAATGAAAACAACGGAAAAAGAATCATTCCTGACCCATGATGATGGTTCGGGTTTTGATATAGTGCTCTTCGCATTCATACATGAAATAAATAATAAATAAGTAAATAAGAATAAATAAATAGAGACATAAAGATTTACGTGATTTGATATAAAAGTCTATGTCCATGGATTGTTTGGGAGCAAAATCGAGTATGATTGGTAATTTTACAATCTCTCATAGTTTCACATATCGCTCAATAAAATGGAGTAATTTAAGATTTTGGAAAACTGAAGATAATGTCTCCCTTGAGAGAAATCTGATGGAGGTGCTATGTGTAGTGGAGTTTTGTACGTATGGAGCTTTTGTGGAGAGTCTATGGAGAGTTCTGTAGAGATTTTGCCCGATTTATGGGGATCTCTTCTTTATATAGATTATAGAGGTCTATTTTCTTTGAGTGATTAAGTCTAATTTGTCTTGTGAAGTTTTTTCCTTTTAGGAGTGAGTTTCTTTCCTTTTAGGAATCTGGTCTCTTTCATTTTAGGAGTTTGAGTCAACTTGTCTTATCTCTTCTTGGTTTTATCTTTTAGTTTTATTTTCAATCTTATCTCGAGACTAAATTATAGATTGTTGATTCGACTTCTACATATGCACGATTCTTAAGGGTGATTTGCTGGATAATAAGGTCTTGAGAATCTTTAAGTCAATAATCTGCAAAATAAATTTTAAAAATTTGTCTATAGTTTCCTGTTTGGACCCAGGTTTTCTGTACGTTTTGTGCTAAATAATGAATAGCTCAGCTTAGAGAGATAGGTGGGAGATGCATTTGATCGCGTTAGTTGCTAGCACGGAGCTCCCTTTTGGCAGGAGATGTAATCTACCGCATTGAGTATGAGCATGGAGCTCTCTTTTAGTGGGAGGTGTACTTGATCGCATTAGGTGTGAGTGCAGAGCTTTGCTTGGGCGGGAGATGTACTCGATCGGATTAGATGTGAGCATGGAACTCTGCTTTTACATGAGATGTACTTGACTGCATTAGGTGTGAGCGCGAAGCTTTACTTTAGTAGGAGATGTACTCGATTGCATTAGGTATGAGCGAAGAGCTTTGCTTTAGGGAGAGATGTACTCAACTGCATTAGGTGTGAGTGTGGAGCTCTGCTTGGGTGGGAGATGTACTTGACCTCATTAGGTGTGAGCGTGGAGCTTGATTTTGAGTTTGTCTACTTGCATATACGTTTGTTTGAGAGATTGTTTATTATTAGTGAATAGTGCATATTTTCATGATTAGTTTTTTGTGAGTATTTTTGTAACGCGCTGACCCCGGAGGTTCAGAGAGTTAACTCCTATTACCTGATAATCAATTTCAACAATGCTAATATATTTCTAAAATCCAAATATAAATACATCCAAAGACTCCAAATCAAACATAAATACTTTTAAATTAATAACCACACATACTCATATATCATATCCTTAATACAGTAATCCAAATAACATATATCAACTCATCTACTTGTCTCAAATGACATAATAGAATGAAATAGAATTTACATAAATCTCTATAAACCATCTAAACATACTGAAATCAATCTACTAAATAAATAAATCCACCAAGACACTGGTACCCCAAGGTACCCAACTACTATCCACAATTAATCTTGCCGACAAACTCTATTACTGGTTCTCAGTTGAACCATCAAAATCATCTGAAAATATTGTGAAGATAAATGAATGAGTTATCAACATCCCAGTAAGTAGAGAACATATACTAGTATGTAAACATGAGCATTTAAAAATTTCGATATGCAGAATAAAATATTTATTTTCAGAATGCAGAAACAACGTATTTACTTTTAGTATGCATATACCAAACTTATTAAAAAACATCAGAGCGAAACTTTCAGAAAACTTTCTTATTAAAAAATCTTTCGGCATATCATAAACTGAGACATCGTCTTCATATTATATCGGAGTATCGCATTGGGACATATACCATATTTAACCCCCGCGATAGAGTTATAAACCACTGTATCCCTGACTGGGCCGTATACAACTATTATACCCGTGGTAGGGCCTTAACAGAAACTGAACATAATATTATCGAAACCAGATCATATTCAAATACGGAATTAGAAATTCATGCTAAGGTTTTTAGATAACACATCATATCAAAATAGAATACTAAATAGTTTTAGACCATTTCACATATTCAAGAATAACAGAAACAAAACTTATTTATTTAATCAAAACAAAATTTTTTGGATCTCATATTCGTTATTTTTCACAGTTTAAAAATAGAATGCTAAAATCAGTTCATGTCTACACCAATTATGATAAAAAGTACTTCATTCTTATACATATTTCATGCGTAAATGTAAAACAAATAGCTGAGGTTGTTTCACATATCTTTTCAAGACAAACATGCATATTTTAAAAATCAACTCGGTTTCATTTTCTTTTTATGCAAATACTAGTATAGAAATCCCACTACCTGATTCTTACAGAGAGTTAGTTAAGCTTTGAACTCGAGCTCTATCAATGTCACAACCTAAATAGAAAATTATTCACTATCATGTTAATAACTCGTATTTGCTTGTCAACTTAATTAACAAAATTCTACCATTTAAAAATTGACTAAAGCAAGCCTACAAGCAGAAGCATTAAAAATAAGCCCAACACTAATACACTCCTCATAACCAACACCAAACCAACAACAAATACATCTCCAAAACCAACAACGGCAACTCCTACATCTAAAACATAACTCAAACAACCAAGTCAACTCCACCTTCAATATAAAACTTTAACACAACCACCATATATTTTTAATTATCCAACACTTCAAGCATGGGCATCTACGCCACTCATAACACATCCAACACAACCAGCTCAAATACACATTGCACATACAGTCAATAAACCACCTCGAACAACCACCAATCAACTCCATTCTCCACACATCAACCCAAATCACCACACTTTAACATTTAAAAGAAACAACACAACCAACATAATAAACATATACCCTGAATAGCCACGTAATGTCATTCATTGACAATCCCAGCAACTAAATTTCATTGATATAGTCTACGTAACAAAGTCGACCATAAATCTAAATTCTGAAAAATCTTACCTAAGTTTGTGTGCATGGCTAGTGAAACTTAAAGAGCGAAGACAACGCTGTTTGGGCATTAGCGATGACGTTGGTAAGGGAAATTGTAGTTTCAAACAGCAGTGATTTCACTGGGGTGGAAGAGGAAATAATCTGTATAGTGATAAAACAATAACGATAAAAAAAATCCTCAAAAATTTTAGTGGTGTCGCTAGGTTTTACGATAGGTAAGGTGGAATTAATTTAAACTAAATAAATCAAATAACTAAACTTAAAATCACATAAAAATTTTCTTTTTACTAAACGATGAACAAATAGAGAAAAAGAGAGTAATGTAGGCTTATCAACATTGGGTTTTTTGACAAAAATTGACAAACACAAAGGGGGCACTGCTCTATGGAGGGGAAATGCTTTGTGAAAAATAAAATGAGTGTGTGCATGAGAAGGCATTGTCGTGGGTGGGTGCGTGAAAATAGAGGTAAAAAGGAAATCTGTGTGTGCGTAAACAGAGGAAAAAATGAGAGGGAAAGTGAGATCAGAGAGTGGGAGGAGAGAGTTACCGACATTAGCACTTCCGGGGATAGGACTCAATGGCGACACAAAATCGTGTGGAGGTGGTTGACAATGATGCTCCAATTCCAGTGGTTATTCGCATGATTAAGGGAGAAAGGTTGAGAGGAAAATGTATTTGCTGGAGGATGAGGATTTTTGACGTGAGAAGAAACCAATTAAACTGCATGATCATGGGCTAGGTGCATACAGGATGGAGGAAAGTGCGAAAATGAAGAAATTGAATGCAACCATTGGAGAAGAATCAGTGAAGGAAGAAGAAAACTTACCAAACGACCGTCGTTTTTGGGGTTTCTTCAAGTGTTGGCTTGCCGTGGGCTGGGCTTCATCTAGTCTGGGCTGGGTTTTGGCCTAGGTGTTACAATTTTCGTGATCATTTTTGCTATTGTTGATAGTAGTGGATTTTTTGCCCTTGTGTAAATTGTCGTTTGGTGTTCCATTTTAAGATTGATGTTATAGTTTGTTTGCAGTAACCCATGCTCAAGTGGTCAGGAAGCTCGCCAACTCCCTGTCATTGGATCCATCTTAGGCGGTTGCTGAGCCTGTGGACTCGTTTCCGAAGGAAACTCACGCGAGATGGTTGTGAAGCTTGGTGGTTCGTTCCAGAAGGTAATCCGCTAGTGGCAATTTAGGTACGAGCGTAAACACTCAGTGTTTGCTAGAGAAGATGTTGTGCTTTTATTACTATCCAGGTGAGAGAGGTTGGGCAGTCAAGAGAGTTACCCGCCTGTTAGGCACTTGGGAGGTTGGGTAGTCCCTGATCTTTCCCACCTGTTGGCTCATCACGAGAGAGGTCGGGAAGTATGATAACTTGTCCCACCTATTGACCCTCTTCGAGAGACGAGTGAGGTTGGGTGGTCCCTAACCTTTCCCACCTGTTGACTCATCATGTGGGAGGTCAAGTATTTGGACTTGTCATTGGTGTTTAAGGGTCGCATGGTCTTTTGACGTCCGAAACCTTTTTCTGGGCACTGCGAGTCTTTGGACTCGTCATCGCTGTTTAAGGGTCACGTGGTCTCTTAATCTTTGTGCTCTTTTTCCTGGGCATCACGGTTTGTTGGACTCATTATTGGTGTTTAAGGGTTACGTGGTCGCTTGACCTCTGAAACCTTTTTTTTTAGGTATTGCGAGTCTTTAGACTAGTCATTGGTATTAAAGAGTCGTGTGGTCTCTTGACCTCTGTCCCATTTTTCTTGGGCAAAGCAAATTTTTGGACTCGCATTGGTGTATGGGGGGATGCTCGACCACATTGTTGTGTCGAGAGGTTGAGTTCGAACGTCCTGAGAGGTTTTCACAAAAAACCAAGTAGGTTAGTATAATACAAATTTCAAGTTTGAGATTTGTAAACTTGAGTCATTCCGCTAGAGAATGGTGAAGGCTAGTGACACACGGGCGATGCCCATGGGCAGCTATGCTTTGGCATTGATGAAGTCATGGGATGCCCACGATACCGAGTCGTCTATTCTGATACAAACAGATTAAGATGTTTGTGCGATGCCTGGGAAAGGCTTTGTAGCTGGTGTTTTGGGTGATTTTTCACGAAATATATTTCTTGAGTGTGTAGCCACTCAAATTCTCGTGGAACCTTGAGGAGTTTCGGTGAGAAAAATATCCAAAAACTAAATTTGTTAGTAGAAAAATGAAATTCAAATAGCAAGTTTGAGATAGACAAACTAGAGAAATTTTTGCTCTTGCTTTCCACTTTTCCCAACTAGAATTGTTTGCTGCTGATTGATTTTTGTGTAGTGAAAGCTATTCATTTCTTACTTTTTTTGTAATTTTTCCCTTTGCATATCCTCTTTGCTTTGCCTGTGCTTTTCGTCTGAGTATTCATGATTGTTAGCAAACTCAGCGATGTACTCCTGACCATGGCCATGCATGGAAAGAGAAAGGCAACCGTGGGTAAGCCCCATGCTTTCCTGAGGTTACCCATCTGAGGTGAACTCGTTGGTGGACTCATTGCTTCTTGTGGGTGAGCTAGCTTTTTTTTTTGTGACCGGGTGAGGTACTCATTGTTTGCCTATGGCAAGGGTACGTATTGGCCGTGGCTAGTAAATAAGTGTGACAAGAAAGATTTACTATGGGCGAGTAAATTAATCTAGGTGAGAAAGACTTATTTGGGTGGGCAAAGACATTGACCTTCTCACTTCGTGTCGAGGTGTTTCCACTTTGTGGGACGTACTCGTCGTTGTTTGTCTGCTTGGCATGGAGGGCAAAAATGTTTCTGCCCGCTGTGGGTAGTAGCTCAACTGCTACCCACTACGAGTAGCTTCGTGGTAGTGTGCCATGGCTTCCTAGTGGCGACTTCAAGGTGGCGAGCATTTTCCCGTACATGGCGAACAACCTTATTGACAGAGAGACAGGGCAAGGTGTACCATGGTGGCGAGCATCTTGACGGTGGTGGTAGGTGAAGTCGTCGATGGTTTTTGATCTTCTTGCCCGTGGGCTCTACACCTATGAAGCCATTGGTATGCTTGTAGAAGGATGGTGATGCAGAATAATTCATGACTACATCTGGCGGCGCGTTGCAGTGATGGTTGCGAGAAACTTTACTGTAGACTCGGCCAATGGGCGAGAATTACTGTGACAGCCACAGAGAGCACCAGAGGTTCACAGTGTGGTCGTGGGTGGCTCCACAAGCTCACGGTTGTGTTGGCTACGTGGGTGAGTTGCAGCGTGAGCAGCTCCTGTAGTAAGTTTTGGTGATGGTGGCGAGGGGTGACTATGAGCAAAGCCTCCATAGTCGGGGACCTTCTTTTCGGCTGCAGAAAATGTTGGTTGGTTAGGTGGCAACTGTTGGTGCTCTGCCAGCTCACAGACGTTTAGTCGTGGCTCTTCCCGTTTACTATTAAGACGTTTGGCGGCAAGGATTCTGGCGGAAGAGCTTCCATGGTCGGGGACCATTTCCTCGGCGACAAATCACGCCAACGGGTCCAATTATGGCCTCTGTGGGCTATGTGTAGCCGGTGGTGCTGGTTGGTTACTCTCTCGCCAGCTTTTAGGCTTTCGGTGGCGATGATTTGACAGTATGATGCCTGTCAGTCTATTTGGTTGTTTGTCCAGATGGTCGTGCTTGGGCTGTGCCACGCACAATGGTGGCTGGCAATGGCCTGCACATGAAACGACTAGGTGCATGTCGTCGTGCACCCTTTACGTTCGCTCTGTGCATGCCATGCATTCCTCAAGTTTTTCTTTTTCTTGTATTTGTAGCAATAATATCAATGAAATAAACATAACAAGTAAAAAGTTAGTTCGAGAGGAAACTTATCTAGCTCGCTGGAGCTTATCTCGTGAATCGGGGAATCTTCCTACTCCATTTTCGGTGCAAATAATAAGAAATCAATCCCACAAACGGCTCTAACTATTGATGCCTTAATTTGCACAACAAATCAGAAGAAAGAAAAGAATCATCTCGGGCTCACGATGATGGTTCGGGTTTTGATACGGTGCTCTTTGTGTTCGTCCATGAAATAAATAATAAATAAGTAAATAAGAATAAATAAAGAGAGACACAAAGATTTATGTGGTTTGGCTTAAAAGTCTACGTCCACGAGTTGTTTGGAAGAAAAATCCAGTATGATTGGTGATTTTACAATCTCTTATGGTTTCACATATCGCTCAATACAATAGAGTAATTTAGAATTTCGGGAAGTTGAAGATAATGTCTCATTTGAGAAAAATCTAGTGGATGTGCTATGTGTAGTGGAGTTTGTACGTAACGAGCTTCTGTGGAGAGTCTTTGGAGAGTGTGTGGAGTGTTTTGTAGAGAGTTCGTCTGATTTGTGGGGGATTTCCTCCTTATATAGAGGTTTATTTTTTTGGAGTGATCGAGTCCAACTTATATTGTGAAGCCTTTTCTTTTTAGGAGTCTGAGTCTCTCATTTGTTTTCACAGATGAGATGAGATGATTTGAGATAAAAGTTGAAAGTTGAATAAAATATTATTAGAATATATATTTTTAATATTATTTTCATTTTGTGATTTGAAAAAGTTGATTTGTTTATTTTATTTTGTGTAAAAATTTAAGAAAGTTGTAATAATTAGATGAGATGAGATAAAATAAGATGAGATGAGAATGGTTGTGAAAAAAAAAGAGGCTGGCTCCGTTTGGATAGTAGAGAATACTTTACTATTATTCATTATTTTATTATTACTTTTCATAGACTTTTCATCAATTTTTACTACTATTTACTACTATTTAATATTTTATCATTATTTTTTCACTATTATTTACAAAATATTTGAGATCGCCTCACTATCCAAACGTAACAAATCTATTTCTTTTTCGGAGTCTGAGTCAACTTGTCTTGTCTATTTTTGACTTTTTCTCTTAGCTTAATTTTTAGGCCTTGTTTGGGTACCGAGAGTACCTCAGGTACTCTCAAACACTCTCACTACTATTCTTTACTTTATTATTATTTTTCACCTACTTTTTTTACTATTCATTACTTTTCACCTACTTTTTACTACTATTTAATATTTTATTATTACTTTTTCTCTACTATTTACAAACATTCTCAAACACTTTCACTACCCAAACCAAGCCTTAGTCTTATCTCGATACTAAATTATAAGTTACTGATTTGACCTCTACAATTTTTATAATAATAAAAGAAAGGATGAAGACATGCGTTCAACCTTCCACGAAAGAATATTCTTTTTATAGAAATAAAAAAGAAAGGTTAAACACTTCCGTCATATGCTCATATAGGATAAGCTGCAGTTTGAACAATGATTTAAGATGAGACGAAAGTTAAAATTTGAATAAATTATTATTAGAATATTATTTTTTAATTTTATTATTATTTTGAGAATTGAAAAAGTTGAATTGTTTATTATATTTTATATGAAAATTTAGAAAAATTATAATAATTAGATGAAATTATATGAAATATTTTTACTGTCTAAACGGGATATGTGCTCACGCTTTTAAGCATTAACTATGAATTATTTTATCCCATATTATGACTCATTGTAGATGCAAGTTTGCAACCTTGTGCATTAATGCAGAATCAACCAAGTTTAAAGGGACACTCCTGATATGGATGGGCTGTCTAGAGGATGTCGGAAAATTGCATTCAATGGTTGATATAATTGACAACTTCTTAGTAATTGAGACCACAACTTCCAAATGAATTATAATCATCCTCTTAATTTATCCCTCTTTAAAAAAAATATTATTTATTTAATCCTGAGATCATCTCTTTTGCTGCATGATGTCATCATCCCTCTTTGAAAGCATTATGGGGGTTCACCACTGTTATACTTTTTCACAAAGACAATCCTACTTTTCCTTGAAAAAGAACAGTCCCACTGATGACAATGGACAAACAAGAAAAGCAAAAGCACCACTCGGTAATTGTGGGATAGGATTCTTGTTGCTGAGCTTTCAGGAAAAAAGAGAGGTATTGACGAATGTGGGATAAGGGTCTACACCAACACAGTGCAACATCACATCACTCGTATAGATAATTCAATTTCTAGGGCAGGCCAATAAAGTATATAGAGTACACAACAGTTATGCCACAAAGTCATATCTTAAAAATAAATTTATAAATTGATATAATTTTATATAATAAATTAGTATCTACTTTACAATAAAATTAGTGTTAATGTCGTGTTTTGTACGTTATAAATCATGTTTGCTCTCATGGAATCTATGTCATTTTACTATTTTTTTTGTCAGAATTTTTTAATGCAAGTGCCTCTACGACAACTTCATTGATGTGACATGTAGCTCGGATAATGATGCCATTAATGCAGCGTGGTTTTCCGATTTGCGTTACCTTGCTGGCCTTAGTGGTCTATCGATGTCTCATTGTCAGAAGATCAATGGTCCCCTTTACTTCCCGCTCATTTATGTAGACATCTACTCAAGGGTTGGACGCTGTTCGAGGGGTCTTCGGGATGACGAGTTCCATCCCCCTGTAATACGCTCCCTTATGGAAGTTGCGTCCAGGGGGCCTACCCGTGGGCCGAGCCTAAGGGTCTATTCATTTTGGGTTGATCTTTTGTTTCTCATTCCCTTAGTAGCCCTTCTTAGGCTCGCTAAGAGAGAGGGGGAAAAACTCATTATAAGTAGCTTTACAATTTAACGTACAATATCAAGTTACGTTAGTTTATAAATTTACTTGGGATCTCTTTGTGGCTAAATTATTTCTCATTTTTCTATTAATCTAGGTGAGATTTGAGACAAATCACAAAACAATGTAGTTGATAAACAAGAAGCATTATCAATATGCTCCCTCCTTAGAGCACTTGACAATAATGGTAGACAACCATACATCAAAGAGCTTTTGTTGGCAAATGTTCAAGTTGATGGCATAAAAGTCTTTGAACAAGTAGACGAAGCAGTCAATTCAATTCTCCAAGCAATCTTTGTACACAAAAGTTCTCAAAACGATCTAGTAACAGTGTACTCCGCTTGCTTTACTATTGGTCAAAAGTGCAAAAATACGTTTCTCTATCCTCATGTCTATTAAGACTGTAAAACCTATGCAAATTTGAACCAGAGGAACTAAATACACATAGGGAACGTCTAAAAGGAAAACACGAGCAAAATCTTCGAGTCCTTGCATCTCTTTATATGTCTAGATGATGTCTACCATTTCACAGAACTGGAAATGGGCAAGAAAAACCCACTTGCTTGCGATCTTCTCTCTCATTTTACTGCAATACCATCTCCATGCCTCAGTGATATTTGCTCAGGCCAAAAGTAGTGTAAGTGTATATGCGCAACTTCAAGTTTTGGCTCCATATTTTCCCCCTTCTTTTGGCACAGATACTTATCTGGGAACATTACTAGGTACATGTTGTATATATGGGATGGAATAGGGATGATGATCCAGCAACAACCAAAAAATCTCACCATAACATTCTATCAAGCTTGCTAGGAAGGTATGGCTAAAGATAGATACTTTTTGCTGTAAAACTCTAATGTGGCTAGTGTTAGCACCCAGAGATGCAAAAATTTAACGAAGTTTATTCTGTGTATTGAAGCGAAGAAGCTGCAAAAAGTTCCATACTTTATAGCTATAAGCATGGCTTTTCTGGGTTTGCTGCAAGACTGACAGAATCTCAGGCAGAAGCTATTGCAGGTATGCTTATCTACAAAAAACTAAATTCATCATGAGCCAGCCCATTGCAGCGCCTAAATTTGGCAAATTTCACCGATAAAATTGTAGACTTTCCTGGAGTTGTCCAAGTGATACCGAATCGCATTCACAAGCTTCATACAACCAGAAGCTGGGACTTCATTGGGATCAATCATCATTCTCCAACAAATCTCCTAACAAAAAGCAACATGGGTGAAGGAACCATCATTGGTGTGATAGATACAGGTAATATGTAGTGTAATATACAACAGTACCATGAAAAATGTAATCGAGTGCTAAAGAAACTAATTTTTGCAGGAGTTTGGCCAGAGTCTGAGAGTTTCAATGATGAAGACATGGGTCCTGCTCCATCACACTGGAAAGGAATTTGCCAACAAGGAGAGCGCTTCAACTCCACAAATTGCAACAAGAAACTTATTGGAGCTCGTTGGTTTATAAAAGGAGTTAGGGATAAAATCAAAATTCCTACTAATGAAACTGACACCATAGAGTTTCTATCACCACGAGATGGAGTTGGACATGGAACTCATGCAGCTTCTATAGCAGCCGGCTATTTTGTTAAAAAAGCAAACTATAAAGGACTAGCTTCTGGTATAGCCAGAGGTGGAGCACCTCTTGCTCACCTTGCTATTTACAAAGCTTGTTGGTCATTTGACACTGACGTATGCACAGATGCAGACCTTCTAAAAGCATTTGATAAAGCCATACATGACGGAGTGGATATCATATCCATATCTGTTGGCAATGAGATTCCATTGTTCTCCTACGTCGATCTGCGTGATGCGATTGCAATTGGTTCCTTCCATGCAACCGTAAAAGGGATCATCGTAGTTTGTTCTGCCGGAAATGATGGCCCTATCTCGCAAACAGTATCGAACACTGCACCCTGGCTCATTACCACCGCAGCCACCACAATAGACAGGGCCTTTCCAGTAGGCATTACACTTGGAAATAACCGCACCATATGGGTAAAGTAGTTTAACCACAACAAATCCTATCAGGCAAATAATGTAATCAGTTTCTAAGATTTTTGCAAATGTTTGTTGAAACTTGATTCAGGGTCAATCTATTGATATTGGGAAACATCATCACAATTTCACTAGCCTTACATATTCAGAACGCATAGCTATAGATTCCACGGACGATTTAGCGTGAGAGCTTTTTTTCTTCGTTGGTTTTTTGTTTTGTTTTTTTTGTTTTTTTCCTCTTTTTTCTTCTCATATGCTGTTTGAACTTCAAGCAAGGATTGTCGACGTGGAAGTCTCAATGCAACGATGGCGGCAGGGAAGATTGTACTTTGTTTCTCAAAATCAAACGAACAGGATATAGCCTCTGCTTCAACTTCTGTGCTGGAGGCAGGAGGAGTTGGAATCATATTTGCACAATTTGATAATGATGGTCTTCAGTCATGCAATATAATCCCATGTATTAAAGTCGATTATGAAGTAGGGGCACAAATACTTTCCTACATCAGAAAGGCAAGGTAAGGAGAAATGGAATGAGAAAAAAATTGTATGGTCAAGCAATTGTATGAATATTTACTTTATCCACTTCTTAGTGTAGGTCTCCAACCGTAAAGTTAAGTATGCCAAGGTCTGTCATTGGGAAATGGGTATCTCCACGAGTTGCATCTTTCTCATCCAGAGGACCAAGTTCCATGTCCCCATCAGTACTAAAGGTAAATCCAAGAAGCAGCCTTCCTATTTTATAGCTTGAACCATTTCCATTTAATCAGGGCAACCTTTGTGTCTGTATGTAGCCTGACATTGCAGCACCTGGTGTTGACATCTTAGCTGCATTTCGACCATCTGAAACAAATCACAACGATGGGTTTGCACTTCTATCAGGAACTTCAATGGCTTGCCCCCATGTGGCAGGAATAGCAGCTCTACTTAAATCAGTACATGGGAATTGGTCTCCTGCAGCTATAAGATCAGCTCTGGTCACAACCGGCAAGTCAAAAACCAACATTTGTTTTACTATTTACTACCATTACAAGTTTAAGATCATGCATTTTGTTGTTAACAGTGACCATCAACATTTATGCAAATCGCAGCTTCCCAGATTGGAACAGATGGAACAAGTATATCTGAAGATGGTCCCAATCGAAAGGCAACCGATCCCTTCGACATTGGCGGTGGGCATGTTAATCCCAACAAAGCAGTGGATCCAGGGCTGATTTACAATATCAGCGCAAATGATTATGCTCAGTTCCTCTGCTCCATGGGATACAGCAGTGCCTCCATCACAAGTTTAATCAAGACCACAATCAATTGTGCGGAGGAGAGCCATTTTGGACTGAATCTCAACCTCCCTTCTATCACAATCCCAAACCTGAAAAGAACAGTAACAGTAACAAGAATGGTGACAAATGTAGGATACTTTACTTCTGTGTATAAAGTTGCAGTGCAGGCTCCATATGGCATAAAAATGACTGTGAAGCCTCAAACTTTGAGTTTCAATTCAACCACCCAAATTCTTTCCTACAAAGTTACCTTCTTCTCAACCCAAAAACTACATGGAGACTACAAATTCGGAAGTCTAACTTGGACTGATGGTAAGCATCTTGTTAGGATTCCTATAGCTGTACGTGTTATCGAGTTTGACTCGTATGCATATGTATGATATGAACGGAAAAAAAGTTGAGTCAGTGATTGCAAGAAGGAACATGGGAAAAATAAAACGACAAGCAGTGAACTATTCGTGCGTTTGATGAATGGTTCTTTGGGCATTATTTCTCCTCTCTCTCTCTCTCTCTCTCTCTAAAGTGCAAACTCCGTTGTCTCACGCCATGACTACAATTCTTACAGCATCGATTACTCACTCGTGCACAGGGGAATTACATTTTAACTCCCTTGTCGCTAGTGTGGTTTGGAAGCAGCATAAGATCATAAACTCGAAGAACAGAGAAAATTACCCAAGAGTGATTTCTGAAAATATTTGCATGGCATTATTAGCCAGCTAGAGTCTTTAATGTTAACAGAAACTTTCTAAAATGTAGAAAATAATTCTGTGTATGGCTGTGAAAGCGCAGAGTGTTCCATTATTTGTGTCGGCATTCTAGCGCTAGCATTAGTTTCTTTATATGCATATTTAAAATCACATTTTTTAAAAATAGATTTTGCATATAAAAAGAATTTCATATTGGATTATGCATTTTTTAACTAAATGATAATAAAATATTCTTATTTTTTTATATTTTATTTATTTCTTAAAATTATTTTTTTATATATATTTTACAATTAGCATTCATTTTGTATTATCAATTTAATACAAATTTCATGTATCAAAATCATTTTAATATAAATTCTATAAAGTTGATTTTAATGTATAAAAGAGAGAAAAAATAATAAAATAATATTTGAAGAATAAATAATATTTTTTTAAATTCAAATAAACATTATTCATAACTAAGCAAAAATTTAAAGATGTATAAATCAATATATATGAATTTAAAGGGATATTATTCAAATTTAAAAATAAAAATAAAAATATATAAACCAATACTAATGTTCTAAACTGGCGCTAGAGGAGTTGAAGCAAATAATAGTCTAGGGACAGGAGCTGTTTAAGTACGAAAAATATAACGAAAACGACAGCGTCAAAAGCCATTATTTTTCCATCGAGGTTGTCGTAGAAGATAAGAGGGTACAGACGAGGTGGAGCTGGGTGGGGGACTCTATCCAAAGCTCTCTGGTTGGGAATCCATTCAAATAGCGAACTATCTTTAATAATTTAATGCATCACGTTAAATTATGCTAATTTATAAATTTATTTTTAATTTATATTTTGTACTTAAAACATTTTTCGGAGTTAATATTCTAAAATTATTGCGTTCATATCCTTGAATGTTAAAAAAAAATAATTATGTCTCACGTAAATATATAGATTTTTTAAGAAAATAAAAGAGAAAATGAGACAAAAATCTAAAAAGAAAGGCAAATTAGGCAATATGGCTATAAGTTTGATATATCAAAAGCTTATGATAGGGTGAAATGAGTTTTATTAGAGACCATGTTATTGAAATTGGGATTCAGCGAGAGATGGATTAGCTTATTAATGGCCTGTGTTAAATCTGTCAGCTATTCAGTCCTGGTCAATGGGACAGCAAGGGATACTATACTACCCTCTAGAGGATTGAGACAAGGGAATTCTTTATCCACATATTTATTCTTGTTTTGTACTGAAGGGCTATCTTCTCTACTACAACAAGCTGAATTGAATGGAAGGATTAATGGTATAGAAGTAACTAGGGGAGGCATAAAGATTAATCACCTTTTATTTACTGGTGATTGTGTAGTTTTTTGCAATGCAAGAATGGAGGAATGGTTTAATCTCAAATCTCATGAGAATATTACAATAATATGAGCTTGCATCTGGTCAAACCATTAATAAATAGAAGACTTGTCTCTTATTTAACTCAAATACTAGTACTGCAGCAAAGGAATTTATTAGTCAACATGCTCAGGGTGTTTTTTGTGATAACTATAACAAATATTTGGGCCTTCCCACAGTGGCGGGAATGTCAAAATACAATAGCTTCAGGAGCTTAAAGGAGAAAATTTGGCGGAGGATAAACAATTGGAAGACTTCCTTTTTATCTGCAGCAGGTAAGGAAATTTTGATTAAAAGTATCTTGCAAGCAATTCCTACCTATACAATTTTTAGACTCCCTGGGACTTTATTAAAGGAGATTGAATCTTTGTTTGTTAAATTCTGGTGGAGTCACAAAAAAGAAGGAAGAGGGATTCATTGGAGAAGTTGGACCAGACTTGGTGATTCCAAAACTAATGGTTGTTTAGGTTTTCGTGATCTCCAATGCTTTAATAGAGCTATGCTTGCTAAATTGGTTTGGAGGATCATAAAGGATCCTTCATCCTTAGTAGTTTGGATTTATAAAGCTAAATACTTTAAGGATGGTCAGCTTGTTGATCCTAAAATAGGGGCTCATTCTTCTCAAATCTAGAGAGGATTATGGTTAGTCTTGGACCTTGTTAAGAGAGGTATGGTTTGAAGAGTGGGAAATGAGAAAAGAATTAAGGTGTGGAAAGAAAAATGGCTACAAAGTCCCTCTACTTTTCAAGTCCAAAGAGTGCCTAATAGAATTTGTTCTGAGGCCACAGTTTCTGTAGTATCTCTATTAGTTCAAGAAATGCAGAGGACAATCTTATTTGAGGATTTTCAAACAAGGGTGTGTTTTCTGTGAAGAGTGCCTATTTTTCTGATTTAGGATTTAAAAAACAGAACTATAGAGAGTCTTCAAGTGCAAACCAAGATCAGGTCCAATGGCATAGAATTTGGGAACTTAGCGTTACTGGAAAGGTGAAACAGTTTATGTGGAAAGTTCTAAATGACCTATTACCCACCAGACTTAATCTTGTCAAGAAAAAAAAATGATAGATTCTACTCTGTGCCCTATTTGTAACCTTGAGGTAGAGTCTGTTTTACATGTTTTGTGGGAATGCCCAACAGCAGGAGATGTGTGGGGAGATGGAGATAGTCCAGTTAAGAAATAGAGTGGAAGTTATGTTGATTTTCCAAGTTTGTGGTTTGATTTTCTTGTAAGATTAGATAGTGACAGTTTGGGTTTGCTATCGGATATATGTTATAAACTTTGGACTAGAAGAAACCATTTTATTTTTGACAACCAGTTCACTAGTCCATCAATGGTGTTAAAGTCAGCTAATTTTGATATATAAATGTTCAAAGATGCAAGAACTGCTGCAAGCAGTCTGTAAGAGATTGGAAGAACCGCTACAACCCTTCAAGTGATTCTAGAAGAGAATGGAAGGCCCTGCTCCAGATTGGTTGAAAGTGAATGTAGATGTTGGTTTTGATAAGGTCCAGTAGAATATGGGTATTGGTATTATCATTAGAGACTTCTCAGGTGATATACAAGTGATGCTTGCTACTCCCAGGTCCTTTGTTCCATCTGCATACCTAGCTGAGTATATTATGCTCTTCTAAGGGCTGTCTCTTTATGTCATGAACTGGGTTTTGAATAAGTTGAGTATGAAAGTGATGCTAAGAATGTTGTGGATGCAGTTAATGCAGTTAGCACAGATTTTTCATGGTCAGGCTAGGTAATTGAAGACATAAGGCACATAATGACTTGGCACCAAATTTAGAGATTATGTTTCATTCGCAGGTAAGGCAACAAAGCTGCCCATATTATGGCAAAGTATGCTTTGTCTCTAGATAGTGAGTCAGTCTGGATGGAGGAGGGACCAAATGTGGTCCTTCCTAACATTGAGTACGATAAGTCTTGTAATAGTTGATTGATGCAATGAAGTTTATTTAAGAAAAAAAAAAAAAAAGTACAATGCACATGTTAAACGTATATCAATTAATGAATATTCTTGAACATGAGGTGACAATAGGGTGGGGATACCCTATTGCCCACCTTTACCGCTGGGCGGTTAATTTTTTTTTTTTTTTATATTTTTTTAATACATTTAAAGATTTAAAAAGAAAAAAAAATTCAATATAGTTCAAATTACTTTCTTAATCACTAAATAATTTTTTTTTTTTAACTCAATCAACTTGGGAGGATAAACTAATGTTTCTCGATTACAATAATGGTGGCGGCCCAAAAAGGATAAAATGGTCAAAAAGGGAAGTCATTAATGGACGAGCGATGCTAGTTCCACCATTAGGAAGTACCGCTAGTTCAAATTTATGTGTTTTTTTTTAATATATTTTTACATCTATTTTTTTTATACATTTAAATATTTTTTAAAAAATAAAAAAATTTATAATATTATTAAAAAATACTTATTTAATTATTAAGTAAAAATAATAATAATAAAAATTTATAAAGTCAGAAGATAAACCAGCTGCATAAACCGTTGATAAGAGTAATATTTTCCTTAAGAGAAAAGCTCGGGGCCGGACGGGTGCCAAAAACATTTTTCCACCGACCAATAAAAAACAGACACGTAGGCAATTTATTTATCACTAAAATGCACCCCCACGCTCTCTCCCTCCCATCTTCACTCTCCCTTTCCCGCCCAGCCATTTCCTTTCGCTCCCTCCCATCTGCACTTCTCTCCACAACCGACCACCGAAGCCCTCTCCTTTCTCTTTTCTACATGAGTATTTTATTTTTGTAATATACACTTTTCGCACAGTACTCATATAGTAGGAAGTATTATGGAAGTAATCCCTCAGAACCCTTATGCCCGAGATGTCTTTGTTTTAGGATACTAAACTCATCTTTTTTCCCATAGAAAAAGAATCATGAAAGACAAAACCCAATTCGAATTACACCCACACATGTGGATTCGATCCAGTTGCAGAATATATATATCACCATTATTTGAACGCACTATAGATTTATTACTTGGCATGACTTTATGGGTTTGGCATTTTTGTTGGAGCTTTATTTTCTGGTGTTGAACTTGCATAATATTACTGCTCGTGTAGAAGGATGCAACGATACTTACATCTGTCTCTCTCTCTCTCTCTCTCTGTGTGTGGTATGTGTTTGTGTGGAAATATCATCGCTAAGTAGCTTTTCCCAATGGGTTTTTATACAGATATAACAATTCTTTATCTCTTTCTGTTGATCGATCATTTTCTCTGTGTTAATTCTTTATCTTTTTATGGAGGAGTCTAGATGGCTCGAGAGGGCTTCGGCGTGCGTTCGTCGGCGTTGGTCAGTCAGACTGGAGCGTCGCAGATGGGAGGGAGAGTGAAGATGGGAGAGGGAGAGGGAGAGAACGCCTACGTGTGGGTGTATTTCAGTGATAAATAAATCGCCTACGTGTCTATTTTTTATTGGCCGGTGGAAAAATGTCTTTCACACCCGTCCGGCCCCAAGCTTTTCTCTTTCCTTAATGGACATCATTGACAACCAAACAGAAAACAGGCCAGATTCAAATCGCGAACTAGCTCCCAATGGCGTCTTCTCTCTCCAGTTTTCTCCATTGCCCTCTTTCCCCTATCCTTCTTACTTTTTCTTCGAAAGAAAATTTGAAATTTCCTTCTCTTTTCGCTTCACCTGTCGCCCTTAGTAGTTTTTCTTCAAAGCCCAGCAACATTTCTCTCCAATTCCTTTCTCACAAACAGCCCCGACTTGTTAATCCGAAACCAAGGCGTCTCACAGTAATCGCAATGGCTCCACCTAAGCCCGGTGGCAAAACCAAGAAAGGTTTATCTCGTATATATCTTTTTCTAACTGGCTAAACTGGGTATGAGTTTGAGAAATTCAAAGTAGTGTAATTTCCTGTGATGGGGATGGTTATGCAGTGTTAATCCAATGGTTACTGACATACCAGAAAGAGCACAAAATCAAGAAGAATCGGCTCCAGCACAAATAACAGAATTGTAATATTCCACTTAAGTCTGGAACAGTCTAGAATGATTCCAAATAACAGAATTGGCGATGTGTAATTGTGTGGTCCCAAGTATGTAATATGCTTACCGTGGCTGTTGAGCAGATTGTATATATAGGTGTGTAAAAGGTCACTGTAAATGTAAGAAGAAAAACCATTTATACCAATTGGGAGAAATGGAAACTTCTTTAAGGCATTTCTTCAAACACTTGTCCTGCATGTTCTGCATCAAGGCTCACGCCAGCTCTTTCTACCCAGCAGATCAAATGGAAACTTCTCAAAAATCTCTAGAAACAACTCTCAACTCCTCAATCCTCAACTCAGCCTCACACTTAATTACTCTCAAACTTACGATAAACAATTACCTTCTATGGAAGGCTCAAATCGTTCCCTTCCTAAAGGGACATCAGCTCTTCGGTTTCGTGGATGGGACTGTGCTTCCACCTCCTTCTTCTACGCCTGATGGCCATATAAATTCTGATTATACTCGATGGGTCTTACAAGACCAACTCATCATTTCCACCATTAATTCCTCCCTATCTGACACTGTTTTGGCCCAAGTCCTTGAATGCACTACCTCCCGTGCGGTGTGGACTACTCTCCAAAATCTTTACTCGGCTCAATCTTCAGCACACGTTATCCAAAATCAGTACCAACTTGCAACCCTAAAGAAGGGATCTGAGTCAATTTCTGAGTACTATCACAAAGCACAATCCTTAGCTGCCTCTCTTGGAGCCGCCGGCCGCCCTTTATCAACCTCCCAATTTTCCATCTATCTCTTGGCTGGACTTGGTTCAGATTATGAATCCATAGTGACTTCCATTACCACACGCCCATAATCTTTATCATCTCATCAAATCTGTAGTTACCTGCTTAATCATGAATCTCGTTTGGCTCACCAAACTCTGCTTTCAGGTACTAATTATGCAGCTCATGCGACCAGCACACAGGCACCATCATCATCTGGTTACCCAAACAGAGGAAGAACTAATATGCAAAGAGGTGGTCGTAGGGGCCGTGGGCGTGGCCTCAACTACTTCTCCAATCGATCTGATGGTCGCCCATTATGTCAAGTTTGTCAAAAGCCTGGGCATACAGCCCTCTCTTGCTACCATCGGTTCAATCCGTCCTACCAAAGCCCACCCCCTACCTCTCTTACAGCAAATTTTACAGCTCTACCTCCCACTGTGCCTCACACAAACCATTGGTGGGATTGATAAAGCTGGCGCTGGAGGCAGGGAAGGCGACCCCAGCGCCGCCAGTAGGGCCAGCAGTTGGTTCCAAGTTTGTAAACATCATGGCTTTCTGTAAGGATTACAATGCCCGGACCGCGGACAAAGTCGGTTACGTTATTCCCGTCGAGATTACGTCTACGATGTTAGTTCAGTTCTTTCATTATATTTTTTAAAATCGTTTTATTTTCCTTTTCTTGCATTTGGGTTGGTGTAAGGATTACTTGTATTCCGTATAGGATAGAAGNTTTTTTTTTTTTCTAGCGGTGATAGTAGTCTATGTACGTTGAGAATCTAATTCGAGGCATTTAGCACTGTTTTTTACGGGGGGGTATTACCAATTTGAGTGGAAATTATGTTCTTTGAATGTATTTGCAGACTAGCAACACTTCTTAGAGAACTTGGGAAGGTCTGCAGTGTCGATTTGGGCATTAGACTTTGATAGTGCTTAATAAAATAGGTTTTGTCTTGCTAAATGTGTACTGGAATACTGAGAATGGGGAACCTGAAAGGAAATTATACTGCACTTTTAAAAGGCCCCAACCTGAATACCTGCTCACATACATGAGCACCTGACAGTGGCCCCATACCATAACTTCCAAGATATTTAAATCCCAGAGCAACACAAATATCCCCAAGATCTGAACATCAAAAGGGGTTTCAGGTAGATGCAATGAGAACTGAATCTAGGGTGTAAAAAGTGTTCAACGAAACATTTCACGTTGCTATTGGCTTTTGACCATGAATTAAACGATAACCATCTGAAGTTTGCTTATCAGAATATGGTTTGAATCAGTAGAAACTACGTTCATGGAGTAAAAGAGAGACTCAAGTTGAGTCGGTTTTAGTCGAAGGAGAAGAGCAGTTATGACACCAAGTGTGTTTTAAACTGTTAATTATGATGAAAATGGAAGAACTGATTAAATTGAACTTTTGATCGAACCATCTATATGTGTTTTACCAAAACTCAACCCGAGAATTTAGGCTAGGCGGCAGGTTTTCCATTTTGCTATATGTATTGGTTTTGGTTGTCTCTATCGTATGTGCCATATTTCTTGACATTATGGTGATAAATATTTATCTTATAGAGAATTCAGCTTCAAGTTTGTTACTTTGGTGATTCATTAATGGCATGCATTGAAGCTTTATAGCAATCTGTTATACGGTGTTATCTGTAAAAATATCGATAGTGACTTGTTATCATTGGTCCAAATGGTTACAGATTTTGTTTTCTCTGTTCCATAGGTGTTGAGAAAGGTTCTAAAGACCCAAAGATGGAGAAAGTGGGCAAGATCACCATTAATCAGTTGCACACAATCGCTGCTGAAAAGCTGCCAGACTTGAATTGCACGAGTATTGAATCAGCAATGAGAATTATAGCAGGCACTGCTGCTAATATGGGAATTGATGTTGATCCTTCAGTTCTTGAACAGAAAAAGAAGGAACTTGTTTAGATCTGTTCATTCTTTGTTCCCTTGAATTTTTTTAAGAAATCATATTCTTGTAATAGCATCGATTAATTCTTGATCTGATGCATTTTATTTTTGGTCTTATATTTGTGCGAGTAGGATTTCTTGAATCCATTGACCGAATCTTTAATTACCTCTTATGATGGTATTTTTTTTCTTTCATTTTTTAATGGTGTGTCCAATTTTTTTCAAATGGAATGTCTGAGACTTGCAGGTTTCAAGATTATATCTAGCATTACTCAAATTATAAATGATTCTCGACTCCTATTTCAAATTAAGGAAACTTTGCGAGATTTCCTACTGCTATGATCAAATATAAGAAGATCAGCAAGGGGAGAGACGACTGCGAAGTGCCAGGCATTGAGATTTTCTCAATTAATGTTATACTTACTGGATGATGACGCAAATAATGGTAATCTAATTACATATATTATTTAGCAAAATACAATAAATGTTACATTTCCTAGTTTTCCCATCAATCTTGCCGTACTCCCATAATTTTGCAATTCTGCAATGAATTTTGAATTCTTTCCATATTCCTATTCCTTCAAATGGATCATGGATGACACATGCAAACTCTCTCGAATACTTCAAGAGAAAATTAAATACATATCCACGATTACGAAGAACTTGCTTGCTGTCTGCCGATAAATCAGCTTATAAGAGTAATTCGCTTACGAAAAAAAAAAAAAAAAAAAAATCTCAGATTCCCAATGCTATGCGATCTTCACGTAATTGTTGGCTTGCTTATAAAATGGAAACCATTTCCATTTCTAGAATAGCTCAAGCCTCATGCATGTAAGCATACTGTCTGGTCGATGTGATCTCCATGATATATATATATTTACTGCAAAGGCATTTTAACTTGTCATTCAGAAACCAATCTCTCCAACTGATCTAATCTCCATTAGAGTGGTTGACTTTGAGTCATCTTCAAGTTCTTGTCAATGGAAGCCAACCGCTTTATTGGTCCGGTACTATGATCTACGATCGATCCATCATCCTCTTTCTTTCTCATTTATTCATATATTTTTATCTTTATCGAATGATATTAATGTTCTTTGATTAATGTATTTGCAGACTTGTGTGCTTAAAGTAAATATTAAGTGTTGCAAGGCATGTCCTGTGAAACTGAGGAAGAAGTTGCAAAAGAGCCCTGGTGATGATCTAGACATATTTGTTTATTTTTTCCAATTTTTCCCACTTTCTTTGAATTAATTATATTAATACACAGATTTCTGCTCTATTCTTGTTTTTTTTTTTTGGCCTAGGAGTGAATTCCATACTTGTAGATAAAGAAAAAGAGTTGGTTATAGTTTCTGGCAACATCGACCCAACAAAACTCGTAGATGAAATCAAAAGGATTGGGAAAAACAATGCAGAGGTTCTGTTGTATGAAAAGGATCCTTCTCTCGTCCCACAAAAGCTAAACCACCTGTTCAACAAGATACGTAGCACCCATTACGAAGATTCTGATACTCATGTGGTTGATGATGCTGAAGATAACGAAGAGAACAATGATATTCATGACAAAAGTTGTGAATATTCCAATAACAATACATTTCATAAATTGAAGCGTGGTCGTGGGTCTCACAGGCATGACAATCAACACCATTACAACGTGCATGGAAAAGGATCAGAGACTCTTAATACAAGAGGTAGGGTCTTTGCTAATCCTTCTGCTGCTGCTGCAACAAGAGGGTACGGGCATGTTCCAGCAGGGTTGCCGCCAGCTAGACCGCCGTATGTATATCAAGGCTATGATCGGTATCCGACAGTGATGTACTCCGGGCTGCCACGGCCACCGCCGCCGCCACTACTGCCTGCTTATAACGATTGTTATAGGCAAATTAATCTGCCACCACCAGGGGCAGCATTGATCATGCAGCCTGCCTATATTAATCCTTACTACAAACGGCGGGATCCACCAAATTCCAACTCAATCTTCCACTACTTTAGCGATGATAATAGTGAGGCCTGCACTATAATTTGAGCTGCTGGCTGCTACATTAATCATGGGTTTTCTTGGCCTTTTGGTACACATTTACGAAGTTTAAATTTTAATCACAAACTTCAATATATACACATGATATTTGTGTAATAAGGACTGGTTATTGATTCACTTGGAACATTTTTTTTGTTCTTTTTATCCAAACAGTTTGCTTTCGATTCCATTGAACAGTACCCAGTTCTAAGTTCATCCGATTTCTTTTACTTTTACAAAGAGCCTGAAACAGAGATAAAACATGGGTTCAGTATTGAAAAGGATGGTTCAAGATCAAACACGTAGAGGCCAGAGCTGGGTGATCACAGCTCCCACGAGAATAATAAATTTAAATGGCGGAAAGTCACTTGAATACCGAATCTGGTTTTTCTTTGTAGGATAGCGTATGTATTCTTCTGCCAATTCGAAAGTGGTATATTCCAACTGGACCAAAGCACTAGCGCTCAATCATCAAATATTCTTTTATCCAAACTATATTATATAATTAGTAAATAGACATATTGTGAATTTTATATTATTTAATACTATTTAAAAAATGTGTTAGCGCCTAGATTTATACCGACGCTTAATGTGATTTTTTATTATAAAATAAATATGATGAATCACATCAAGCTTTTTTTAACTTTTTTGTATAAGATATTTTTCTAGATTAAATATGTTTTATATTTAAATATATATACTATTTATGAACAAAAATTAGTCAGAATTATTACAGTGACAAAAAAATTTTATAAAAATAAATTTATAAATTGATATGACTTTATCTGATATGTTAGATTTACTTTATAATAAAAATATTTTTACAACCTAATGTACCACATCAAATTATAACGTCAATTTGTGAATTTATTTTTAATTAATATTTCTTGATTAAAACATTTCTAAAAGTTAATATTCTAAAATCATTGCGTTCATCTCCTTGTATGTAAAAAATAAAAATTATGTCTCACGTAAATATATAGATTTTTTTAGGAAAATAAAATAGAAAATGGGACAAAAATCTAAAAATTGTGTACAGTGCACATGTTAAACGTTCAATTAATAAAGAGTAATCTTATTAAATAATAAAAAAGTATGTACTAAATGTGCTACTAAATAATATTTAGTGAAATGAAGGTGGAATCATAGTATGGATAATAGAATTTTTCATTAATAAATATTTCTGAACATAATGATTATAATTCCAAATTGACAATAATGGTGGCGGCCCAAAAAGGGTCAAAAGGTGAAAAAGGGAAGTCATTAATGGACATCATTAACAACCAAACAGAAAACAGGCCAGATTCTTATTCATATGAATTAGAGACGAAAGGTTTTCTCATTGAGAGCCCTATATCTCATCTCCCAAGCCACGAGAGACGGTGTATAACAAAACCATGGCCACAAAATCTTTCTGAATACTTCCTTTCTGCGCCCCTTCGCACGGATAAATTTACCATTTTTTTGTCTTCTAAGATAATTACCAGTATTAAGTACTAGATTTCTTGTACTATGAATATTTAGAATCACAGCCCTGAAACTGATCAGAATCTGAAGACGACGTACCACCCATACCTCCATTCACGCCCAAAAGTTCCTTTTTGTGCTGCTTTAGTCCTTTCCTTTTCCATTGCCGATCGAACCATACGCCTCAAATTGAAGGTTCAAGAAGCATCTCTGTCTCTCTGTCTCTCTCTCCATTATTTTCCATTTGTTTTTTGGAGCATCCATTGCGATCAAATGCCCCTTTGATTTTCCAGATCATGATTCATGAGGCAGTATGTTTTCTATGTTGTTTTTGCTCATATAAAACCCTCTCAAATCCATTGGTAGAGAAAGGCACGTTTCGTCGTTTTGTTTTTTGTTTTTCTTTTTAACCTGTTTTGACCTCGTTTAATGGATTTTTGCTTATGGGTTTCGTGATTCTTGGATTCTTGTGTGGATTGATGACATAGTTCGTTATTGCGTTCTTCATGGATGACTGGGTTTCGTTTTGCAACAATGAGCCTCGTTGGACGGTTTCCAAGTTGTCATATTCAAAAAAAAAAAAAAAAGTTGTCATATTTTTTGCATTCTAATCCCTGATTAAGGTATGCATATGCATGTTCGTGATTCTTGGATTCTTGTGTGATGACATACTTCGTTATTGTGTTCTTCATGGATGACTGGGTTTCGTTTTGCAACAATGAGCCTTGTTGGACGGTTTCCAATTTGTCATATTTTTTGCTTTCTAATCCCTGATTGAGGTATGCATATGCATGTTGAGTGCTTGATTGGTATTTGAAATTAGCATGCCATGGTTAAAGATCTTAAACGAATCGTTAAATTGCAGGTAACTTTTGTTTCTGTTTTTGATACCCCAGTCACCGACCCATATCAATTTTATTCCTTGTCTCCAAACTGCCCGTCGGTATGCTATCATTGGTGTTTTTGTCTGTTTAAAGAATAAAATTTTGTGAAAGTTAAGCGTGCAAAATATTTGAGACTCCATTTCCTTACAATTTAATCAAGGCTTCACTATTATCATGCTACATTAGTTTTGGATCGGTTATTAGAGTTTGTTCCGCTTAAGAAATAACTAGCTGGGATTAAGTTTCCGATCTTAGGACAGTGGAGTTAGGTACATAAGTATGGGAACAGTGTCGCTCTTATTTTGGCTCAACGAACTCTGCAGATACGAGTATGATTAAACCAATGTTGCATGAATTGGTCATTGGGGTATCTTTGTCTTTGTTGGTTCAAAAAAGAATTACTGTTGTCATTGAAGCCATTTAGCATGTGTTGGCAATATGTAAGGTAATAGCCAATAGTAAGGTGCACAGTTAACAAATGGTTTTTTATTTATTTATTTGTTTTTGTGATGAAAAACTCCGGAGACCGGACAAACGCAACATGCCTTGTACTTAGTTAAATCCCGGACCCATGTAATGCAGACACACTCAAAGATCAGGTAAATCATTGGGTTTTCACTGATGGGACGTGACCCTTAGAAATTGTTTGCACTCGGTTCGAACCTTAGACTTGGGGGAGTATACCCCCAACGCCAAGGTCCTTATCACTTGAGTGAACCTCTAGGGGCTCAATGGCATTTTATTGAATATGTATTTTCCAATCATTGAGTGTTTACATTTTGCTGCTCGCTCATATGTTAGTTTGAAGTGCCACCCCCCCCCAAAAGAGGGCTGTTAAAAATGTTTCCAAGGACTTGATTTACAATGGTAGTGCAGACAGAAATGTTCAATCGGTGACTGACATGAAACAATGAAAGAATGAAGAAAATGTAGAAAGACAACAGCAGGTTAAAATCCTGTTCCTTGCTGGAAATGCCTGGAAGACTTGTATGAGTGGGGAGTGTACATGTATACTTTTGTTCTATTCTTCTGTCTGTTTGTTGACGTGGGATACATTTTCTGGAAGCTATGTGATTGACTGTATTAATGTTATGTGCGTCAAGGAACAGGATTGCGAGGTTGCAGAGCATGCCTGACACAATAATAGAGTTGAAAGTTGAAGTCTCACTTATTCTTATTTTGATTATTTTTTCTATGCCTGTAGGCAGGAGTTTTTAATACTAGAATGTTTTAATAGCCAATTCTATGAAAGGAAGGGAAGAGAATTGATATGTGGATTACTTTCTATTTGGATAGTTTGACTGAGTGAAATTTTGGCTGCGTGATTTTATTGCCATATAACAAATCACTTTAAGATCTTTCTATTTGTTAAGATTTACATTTGTTAATGTGATGAAGCATACTAGCAGTGATCTTTGGCTGCCTGATGACAATGCCATGAAGTATCACCTTACTTTGGCTGCTTGCTAGATTTGGTGAATTGATGTTGAGAAAAAGGAAGCCACCCCAACTGCCTCCAATCTGACTTGATTGCCCCATTTGACTCTCAAGTGTGTGAATAATTATGGGCCCTACCTATTTGTATGGCTTTGAAATCAGATTTTGCTTGTAGTGGTGACGTTTGTACAAATTTTTTTCAGTTTGTCCTTTCATGACCTTGTGCAGTGCTTGCTTTCTTTTTCATTTTTCCCTTGTATCATTTTTTGTTTGTTGCCAAGAGCCCATTCTTAGGCTCTTGTAAGGTAGTCAAATTCTTATTTATGCACTTCAATTCCTCTTTGTAGGTTGCTATCTTTTATTCATTGAAGTTTACATTTCTGGACTGTCTTGGATTCCTATCAATGTGCATAAGCTTGCTTTTGAGATAGTTTCCTGCTCATTACGTATTCTGTATTACAACAATGCAACATGTTATGAAGTCATTTTGTTATTGCATACAAGAATGATATGCTTGCATATACTGAACTATATCCGAGAAAGAATTCATGTTCTTCATTGTTCATAAATTCTCAGATGGAAGTGCAAAATTCCAAACATGGTCATATAATTGAAGTATGTGGAGATGTGCCAGCTGTGGGGACGAGTCTGGGTGGGAGCAGGATCTGTGGGGAAGCTGCATGTGGATTTTCAGATGCTAAAACTAGTTCCAAAGATGCCAATGAACGGTCAGCGTCCATGCGAAAACTTTTGATCGCTGTTATACTCTGTGTCATCTTCATGAGTGTGGAAGTCGTTGGAGGTATCAAAGCCAACAGTCTTGCAATTTTGACTGATGCAGCTCATCTGTTGTCCGATGTTGCTGCATTTGCAATATCGCTATTCTCACTTTGGGCATCAGGATGGGAGGCAACTCCACGTCAAACATACGGTTTCTTCCGAATTGAAATATTAGGTGCTCTTGTTTCCATTCAGATGATATGGCTTCTTGCTGGGATCCTCGTTTATGAAGCCATTGCTAGAATTATCAATGATACCGGTGAGGTTCATGGCTTTCTTATGTTTGTCGTTGCTGCATTTGGTTTAGTGGTTAATATTGCCATGGCTATCTTGTTGGGACATGATCATGGTCATGATCATGGACATGGTGGGCATGGCCATGGCCATGGTGATCATGGTCATAGCCATGGGGGTCATGATGAAATTCATAACCATGGGATAACAATTACCACACATCATCATCCTCATCATCATCATCATCATGAGGCCAAACATGATGATGAGCACCATCATGCCCACGAAGCAAATCACACTGAGCCTTTGCTGAAGACATGCAGTGAAGGTGAAACGAAGTCCATTGATGCAGCTAAACAGAAGAAGCAAAGGAACATAAATGTACAGGGTGCTTATCTTCATGTACTTGGGGATTCCATTCAAAGTGTTGGGGTTATGATCGGTGGGGCAATTATTTGGTATAAGCCGGAGTGGAAGATTATTGATCTGATATGCACCCTCGTATTTTCTGCAATCGTGCTGGGGACAACAATTAGGATGCTAAGGAATATTTTGGAGGTTTTGATGGAGAGCACACCTAGAGAAATTGATGCCACAAAGCTTGAAAAAGGACTCTGTGAGATGCATGAGGTAGTTGCTATCCATGAGCTGCACATTTGGGCCATAACCGTGGGGAAGGTCTTATTGGCCTGCCATGTTATAATCAAGCGCGAGGCAGATGCTGACATGGTACTGAACAAGGTTATAGACTACATTAGAAGAGAGTACAACATCAGTCACGTGACTATTCAGATAGAGCGGCAGTAGATCCAGAGAGAGCAATTGCTGATTTGTTGGGTGTTGCAATTGGGTGGATTTGGATGTGGTAATTGGGTGGGTTTGTTTGTTTTGATTTCTTTTCCATATGCATGATTATGTCTCCTAGATCTCTGACTGGTCCTTTTTAGTATGCATGCATTTTAATCAGGAAAATTCTTAGTGTAGTTCTTCATGCAACAGCCTTTCTTGAAGCTCAGACCTCTCTCTTAACTTCGCCTCTGCAACCAGTTGCCACAATGAGTGCGTAAAAAATTACAATCCTCTCACACATCTAAAATCAACCCCAAAGCAAACCAATTACATTGCAGCATATACACACAAAAAGACCCTCGAACACCTAAGAGCAATCTACTCTAGTGCAAAAGTGACAGCTTATAGTGCAGAGCAGCCACTAGTAGTTACCAACCCTTGGCAGTGCTCAACGAGGAGTACTAACAAAAGGGAGATAACTAGTGTAGTAGAGAAGCAACAGCCAGCAACAAGGAGCACTCCTAGCAACAACCAAAACTGAGCCAAAAAAACTCTACCGCACCACAACACAGTGAAGAGGCTCAGCCATGTCAACGAACTAAGAAATTATATGATATAAGCCGGAGTTCCAACATAGCATTGCTTGGCGGGATTTTGTTATTGTTATTACATAGTCTTGTAGAACTCCACGACCGAAAAGCCATTAGCAAAGCCTGCCACCTGAATACCGGAAAATCCTGCTGCTTTTGCCAAACTTTCGAATTCTCTTTCTGTCCTCTCCTTACCTTGCGGGTTCGCATTCATCAAGAACAAATAAAACTGAAACAAGCTTTTATGAGCAGCACTAGTTTCAGAGACTTCTGGAACCACCATATCAACAAGTATCACTTTCCCACATTCTGGTAGTGCTTCATAACAATTTTTTAGTACCTTCAAGCTATCTTCGTCATTGTAATGATGAATTATCCACTGTTTCATTCACATCCCAATTATGTCAGTTAGAAACTGTACATAATGAACAACTAAAAATTAACGATTCAATTAAATACGCAACCAACAAATATGTTAATTTATGTTTCTTGTTCTCTGCAGTACCATGGAAGATAAAAAGAGCAACTTTTAGAGGAATCTCAGTTATCTTACTACGGGCTAGCCCATGTTTCAATTGGTATTGATAGTATTGAACCTAACCTTCATGAAAATGGCATCCCCTTTTGGAATGTTTACAAACATGTCTCCCGCAACTTGCTCAATACCTGCAAATTAAACCGATTTCTCAAAAAGTTAATACAACTAAATGAGTGATTTTTTGAGATACACTACCCCAAGAGTCATCAGATGCCATATATACAGGTGACTCATTGTTGTGCTAGGGTGTTCCACTCCAACTCTGAGTTTAGCTTAAAATCTGGCCTCGAACGGCTCCTTTCTTAGATTTTGGCCAATATTCATTGGCATGCTAGAAACTTGCTGATCTGAAGCAGGAGCATTTGGGGTCACATAGTATATCGTGTCCACCATGTGGTCTATATTTATCTACTCAAGGTAGGGTTTAAAATCAAAGCATGTTAGTCGATATTTCTAGCTCTCATTGCACAGTGCGTACATCATTTTTCTAGGGGTGGCAATTTGTATTCGTAGATTGTGTTTGTATCGTGTCAAGGGACATTCAATTATATGGATCAATCCGAACTCAACGCTTTAAGCTAAATTGGTTAGACCTTCAAATCATAATATAACTTATTTAAATAACGAGTGACACGGTACGACCTGTTTTGATCTGTTTAATAATTAATTAGAAACGAGTCAATACAATACGACCAATTACAATCCGTTTTATGTAAAGGAGTTGGACTGACCTGCATAATTCATTTGACTTGATTAACATAATTTAACATAACAGTTCAAATCTATATTTATTAATGCCACAATGTCTAAAAAATTAATAATAAGACTACCTACGAACAAAAAAAATTAATATTTGTCAAATTTTAACCTTTAATAAAACCAATACTACAAATCCAACAATAACAAACATAGGCGTAAGCCCATAATTACAAACCTAACAATAAAAACATAAGCATAGTGAAAAATATTAATATTACAACCCAATAATAATTCGTGTCTTAAAAGGTCAACTCATTTTAACCCGAATCCATTTATATCAAATTCAAACCCACTAGTTTCATGTCTTTATTCGCATTTTATGGATCATGTCAAATATTGTCATCCTTAATTTTTCCTCACAGTTGATATGAAAAGTAGTAGTTTCTATGCACATAACTATCTGACAAAAATATTGAAATCCATACCAGGATAGGGGGGCGATTTTTCTATAACGGAAGCCAAGTCAAAGTTAACACCCTTGATGGAAGGGTACTTGGATATGATAGTGTTAAGGATGGTGCCATCACCACCGCCCACATCCACAAGCGACTTCAGATCTTCAAAGCCCTTGTACGTCTCAAGGATCTTCNTGCGTACATCATTTTTCTAGGGGTGGCAATTTGTATTCGTAGATTGTGTTTGTATCGTGTCAAGGGACATTCAATTATATGGATCAATCCGAACTCAACGCTTTAAGCTAAATTGGTTAGACCTTCAAATCATAATATAACTTATTTAAATAACGAGTGACACGGTACGACCTGTTTTGATCTGTTTAATAATTAATTAGAAACGAGTCAATACAATACGACCAATTACAATCCGTTTTATGTAAAGGAGTTGGACTGACCTGCATAATTCATTTGACTTGATTAACATAATTTAACATAACAGTTCAAATCTATATTTATTAATGCCACAATGTCTAAAAAATTAATAATAAGACTACCTACGAACAAAAAAAATTAATATTTGTCAAATTTTAACCTTTAATAAAACCAATACTACAAATCCAACAATAACAAACATAGGCGTAAGCCCATAATTACAAACCTAACAATAAAAACATAAGCATAGTGAAAAATATTAATATTACAACCCAATAATAATTCGTGTCTTAAAAGGTCAACTCATTTTAACCCGAATCCATTTATATCAAATTCAAACCCACTAGTTTCATGTCTTTATTCGCATTTTATGGATCATGTCAAATATTGTCATCCTTAATTTTTCCTCACAGTTGATATGAAAAGTAGTAGTTTCTATGCACATAACTATCTGACAAAAATATTGAAATCCATACCAGGATAGGGGGGCGATTTTTCTATAACGGAAGCCAGGTCAAAGTTAACACCCTTGATGGAAGGGTACTTGGATATGATAGTGTTAAGGATGGTGCCATCACCACCGCCCACATCCACAAGCGACTTCAGATCTTCAAAGCCCTTGTACGTCTCAAGGATCTTCCATAAATACTTGGTTGAAACCTTTCATTGAGCCCACGAAAGTTTCACGGAGTCTTGCTTCTTTTCCTATAAACTCACTCATGTTCATCCCATGAGCCTTGTAAAAGGGTAGCACACCTTCCAGAACTGCGTCTTTCAAATGGTCCCTGTTATGACGTTTTCATTAAAAAATTATGCAAAAAAGGAGAGAAGATGGTGGTGATGTCAACAATCAAAACACAAGCAATCGGCTTTTGTTAACTTGTAATACCAGATACTCATGATGACCTTGTCCTGCATAAAATCTAACAGGGGAGCCAGTGTTCCACCATCCTGGTTTCGGTCAAAGTATTTTGAGACAGGAGCCAAACCGTAAAGCCTGAGAACGTGGCCATCGTTCTGGTGGGTGATAGAGCAAGTGAGAATTGAGTGGCTAGCTAGAACGCGTAGCATACAATCCAGAAGCAAAGACGAAACAAGGTTGGCGTTGCTGTGAGTGGGGAGCTCGGATGCTATTTGGGAAGCAGAGAGAAGGGCTCCAGGACCTGCTTTCCCAATAATCTCAAGCACACCAAGATCTATTGCTGCTTTCAGCACCCCGGGCAGCACCGATGCGCTTGTTAGTTGCATGGCATACTCGGAGATACTCTCCTCCCCATTAGAGGATGTTCCCATCTTACTTTCCTTGGAATTCATGTGGTTTTGATATTAAACAGAAGAGTGTGATAGTTTGATGAGTGAGGTTGAGGATGCTAGTTAGCTGCAGGCCGGATCTTGTTTACAGAAACCAGACCATTAAATAATTGATAACTATGAGATCACAGCACATTTTCAAAGCACGGCTTTGACCTCTTTCAGCCCTCAAAATCGAAAACTTTAGTAGGTATGACTGTCGAATATTCTAAATTCCATTCCAAAGCTAAGAATAGAAATAATATAGTACAATGTCAATTTTGTGTTTTTCGTTCGGTTCTGTTCCGGTCAAATTGTCGAAATTGTTCGCGCGGGAACAATAACTGAGACGAATATGTTGGATATTTTGTTCCGGCGGAATTCCGGCCATTTAGGCCTATTTCAGTGCATTCCGGGTTGAAAGGGTGGTTCGGTCCGAAATAAGTCAGTGGCAGTTTCGCAAAATGATTTGAATAGTGAGGGTACACTTGTAATATCACGAGAATTAACTCCGTTGATATCAAGAGAATTTTCTTAGAACTGAAGTGTCTTCCTCAATGGAATCTGATGGTAGGACACAGCTGGTATAAGGAAGCTCTGGATCGTGTGCCTCATTCTCACGGGATAATTGGGGCTCATGTAGATCGATGGCTGGAGCTTGTTGGAACTATGAGAAATACAAGTGAAATTGTACGCATAATTCATTTGAAAAAAATAAATAAATATGAGATCGACGCTGTTATGAACCTGGATGTTATATAGAGAGTTGCAGTGATAGTATGAAAATGGCTGGAATGAACACAGGATGAAGATGAATGAAATACGCATAAAATGAATTAATCACGTAGGAATCCTATGAGGGAATTCCTGTTCAGATATGAGATACCCCTATCCACGTCCTTCCCTTCTCATATACCCCACTTATTATAACAAACTAATACAAAAGATAAAATTACCAGTGCAACAAAAACTTGTAAATGACAATAATAAAGAATAGAAACGCACCATTTGGTTTATAAATACCAAACGTTGCATTTTACATAAGGAACATATACAATCCTAAAGAACTAAAAGACTCTAGAAGCTTCTTTTCAGTTTAAATGCCGTGGTTCTCCTTTTCCTTTGAGCTGTGTGTTTTGCAGCCCCTCAATGGCATTGTCTAGAGTTACGCATCTTCACTTCAACACCCTTAGCTTCAGTTCTAACTCATCTCCCATTTCTTTGTCTTGCACTTCACCCCTTTCTCTCTAGGGTTCCTAACAAGTCCTTCCCCATTTACAGCACCTTGCCTACAAGGTGCTGAAATGGTTGTTGTAGCTTCCACAAAACTTCTCATGTGTTATCTTCATCAGTTTTCCTAGCCCACTTAACAAGAACCTTGGTCACTGCCGTATCGCCGTGCTTCCTCATGCTTCGATCCATGATCATTTCAGGTTTCGGCGAGACCTCACCATGTGTGTCTACTGGAGGTAGATTGGCCAAAGGTTGGGTCTCAGTTCCTACCTTTCTCTTAAGTCATGAGACGTGGAAGGTAGGGTGAATTTTTGAAGTTGCTGGTAGCTTGAGACGATATGCAACTGATCCTATTTTTTGTTCCACTTGAAATGGGCTATAAAATTGAGGGGAGAGTTTCATGTTTTTGTGATGGACGGCGGAGCGCTGTCGGTAAGGTTGCAAGCGGAGCTACACCCACTCACCCACTTCAAAACTCCTCTAAGTTCTGTGTTTATCTGCTTGGTGCTTCATTCTATTTCTAGTAGCCTCTAGATTTTCTTTCAATATCTTGAGTATTTGATCTCTTGTCTTCAATAGCTAATCAACTGTGGTTTTGGCTAAGGTCCTAGAAACATAGGAGAGTAGCTGTGGTGGGGGGTAGCCATACAGGGCCTCGAATGGGGTCAACTTAGTCGCTGTGTGATACGTGGTATTGTACCACCACTCGGCAAACGATATCCATTCAGTCTACTTTTGTGGCTTCATCCTCGTGTAACATCGTAAATAGCCCTCCACACACTTGTTCAAAGCTTCTGCTTGACCATTTGACTGAGAGTGGTATGCAGAATTGTGATTTAGAGTAGTTCCCTATAATGAAAACAATGCTTTCCAAAAGAAACTTACAAAGATAGGATCTTGGTTAGTGATAATTGTCCGAGATAAACCATGTAATTTAAAAACATTAGTAAGAAATAAATTGACCATGACAGAAGCAGTGTAGGGATGAGACAAAGTAATGAAATGGCCAAATTTAGTAAACATGTCAATAACCACAAGAATAACACTCTTGTCATGAGACATAGGAAGTTCCTCTATAAAATCCATAGACATGTCCATCCATGCCTCTCAAGGGATGGGCAGTGGCTGTAGAAGTCCAGCTGAAGGAGAAGTTTGGTACTTCAAAGCTTGGCAAGTGTCACACTTCCAGACTAGCTGTTTGATATCTTTTTTCATCCATTGCCAATAAAAATCCAGCTTGGCCCTTTGATATATCTTAAGGTAACTCGAATAGCCCCCAAATGGATGCTCATGAATGTAATGCATCACCTTGTTCTTAAACAAGGAATCAGGTACAATCACAACCCTTCCATTCTTCAAAAGTAGTCCTTGATTTTCACAAAACCCTTTAGGTGCAGGTCTGTCCCTTTTTAGTTTCTCAAGGATTAATTCCTTTACTTCAGTTGACCCCCCATAGCTTTCCTTCAACTCAACCACCCACTCGGGATTTGGAAAGGAAATCATGGCCAAGTAACCATCATTGAAGTTCTCTTCTTCCATCTTCTGTGATAATGCATCGGCAACAACATTTTTTTTACCCTTTTTGTATGAGATTGTGAAGTCATACCCCAATAACTTGCTAATTCACTTTTGTTAAGCAACCACTCCTACCCTTTGTTCCAGCAGGAACTTTAAGGCTTGCTGGTCCGTTTTCACCACAAAAGATTACCCCAAAATGTAAGGTTTCGACTTCCTTACCGCTGTCACTAAAGCCAATAACTCATTCTCATAGGTGGAGAGAAGGAGGGCCTTACCTTTAAAGGCCTTACTCACATAAGCAAGGGGCTGTCCAGATTGCATCAATACTGCACCCACACCTCTTCCACTCGCATCACATTCAATAACAAACGATTCTGAAAAATTTGGTAGCCTAAAGATGGGAAGGTTTGTCACTACTATTTTTAGCTCCATAAAAGCCCTCATATCCTTTTCATTCCACACAAAAGCATGTTTTTTTAATAAATCAGTCAATGGTGCAACTATCACCCCATAATCCTTGATAAACTTACGGTAGTACCCCGTCAAGCCCAAAAAGCCCTGTAAGGATTTCATAGAAACTGGTACAGGCCAATCTTGCATCGTTGCCACCTTACCAGGGTCTGCCATTACCCCCTTGTCACTTATAACATGTCCCAAATAATCCACCTCCGACACTCTAAACTTGCATTTTGACAATTTCGCATAAAGTTGATGTCTTTGCAAGGTTTCCAGCACCATTCTAATATGCCCCATGTGAGCTGCCCAACTTTGACTGTATATTAGTATATCATCAAAAAATACTAACATGAACCTCCTCAAATAGGGCCTAAACACATCATTCATCACACCTTAAAAGGTTGAAGGGCATTGGTTAGCCCGAAAGGCATCACTTGAAACTCATAGTGCCCTTTATGTGTTCTAAAGGCTGTTTTTGCCACGTCCTAGGGTACCACCCTGATTTGGTGGTATCCGAACCTTAAATCTAGCTTTGAAAAGACAACGGACCGTGTAATTCAATAATTCATTAACGGGAATCAGAAACTTGTCCTTTATGGTCTCTCGGTTGAGAGCCTTATAGTTGATGCACATACATCAACTCCCATCCGCCTTGCGAACCAAGAGCACGGGAGAAGAGAAAGGACTTGAGCTTGGCCTTATCACCCTAGAATCAAATAACTCAGCTACAATCTTCTCAATCTCAGATTTTGGAAGTGAGGGTATTGGTAAGGCCTTGTTGTAATTTGTGGGGTTCTTTCCTTAAGACGGATCCTATGATTTTGGAGCCTTGAGGGTGATAACCCTTTTGGGACCTCAAACACTTGGAAAAATTCTGAAATTAACAGTTGGACATCCTCCCCCCATTCTGAGAGCTTGCCTCCATCTCCCTTCAACAACAACTGTAAAAACAACACCTTTCCCCTTTACATCGAATCAAGCATAGACTTGCCCCCTTTTTCGATGGTAAGGCCCTCTAAATTCAGCCCCAATAGCTCCACTTCCTTCCCAAAATGCACAAACTTCATAGTAGACTCATCAAAGTCCAAAACAATTGGCCTAAGGGTTCCCAACCAATCAATCCCTAGGACCACATCACAGCCACCCAAAGGCAAAACATGAAAATAGGGATGAAATGAGATTCCTTGCACCTTGAGTTTAACATTGCTGCAGAAGCCTAAGCCTTTCACCACTTGTTCGTTAGCCACTTTGACAACAAGTTTTTGAGTCTCATTAACCACCAGTTTAGCTATCCGAGCAATAGATGGGTCCACTCTCCTGGTACCATACCAAGGCCTCCCATTCCATGTGGTATGAGGCTAGCAATAACTTCTGGGCTGGGGCAGTTTGATGGAATTCAAAGTTTTATGAGGCTTTGAAAATCCATGCGGATCGATTTTCTCCATTAAAATGAGGGAAATCTAAGCAAATACCTTTCACATTTGGTCCTCTTTGTTGCAGTTGTTCATTATCTTGTTGGTTTTGCAGGTCCCTTGCCATGTTCCCTTGATGAGCTACCAAGGTGCGAACCATTTTAGTGAGCTAGTCGAGTCTCTCATCAATGGTATCGAGGCGTGTTTGAGTTGCTAGATGGCTCTCCTCCAAGCCATCAATGTGTTGTTGCATGTGCTTGGATCTAATGGCATCAACCATGGTATAATATGGATAGTTTTCTGTAGTTGAATATGGGTATGGAATGGAAATGGAAATGGACTAGATTGTGTATGGTTTGTGTTTGGGCAAGATTTTTCTGGTTTATGGATTTCTGGATTGTAGGAGTTGGTCGATGGTATGGGTTTTTTGGTTTGTTGAATTTGTTTGGATGGTTTTTTGCTTTTTTGGGTTGTATTTGCGAGAGGTAAGTTTTGGGCAGGATCGATGCTTTCTGATACCACTTATTATGGACTAGGATGTTATATTGAGAGTTGCAATGATAGTATGAAAATGGCAGGAATGAACACATGATGAAGATGAACGAAATACGCATAAAATGAATTAATCATGCAGGAATCCTTCGAGGGAATTCCTTCCTCCAACAATTCATCATACTCAGGGTTTAGATACCCCTACCCACGTCCTTCCTTTCCCATATACCCCACTCATAACAAACTAATACAAAAGATAAAATGACCAGTGCAACAAAAACTTGTAAATGACTGTAATAAAGGATAGAAACACACCGTTTGGTTTATAAGTACCAAACATTGCGTTTTACATAAGGAACAGATACAATCCTAAAGAACTAAAAGACTCCAGAAGCTTCTTCTTAGTTTAAAAGCCGCATTTCTCCTTTTCCTTTGAGCTGTGCATTTTACAGCCCCTCAACGACACCGTTTAGAGTTACTCATCTTCACTTCAACACCCATAGTTTCGGTTCTCACTCATCTCCCATTTCTTTGTCTTGCAGTTTGCCCTTTTCTCTCTAGGGTTCCTAACACGTGTGAAAAAAAAAATTAATTTGGCACGTGCGCACTCCACGATTATATATTACATTAACCGAAATGCAATCCTAAGATTATTACAAGGAGTAACAAGCTTCAAATAATCAAGCTCCATATAAGCCATTTTTAAAAAAGTGTCCCACTAGTAAGATTAATGCTACTCATCATCTCATTATATGGCATTAGATGGTTGGAAACTATTTATTATATTTCACTTGTGAATTTATCATCTAATTACACATCATGAGATGATGAGAGGATGATGAAAAAGTGGATGATGAATGGATTTTTTTCACTAATAAAGAATAGGCTTTTTTACACTTTCTTTTTAGGTGGGGTACATTCTTTTACAAGGGCTTGTGAGCATTCCCAATGGGTTATGTAAAATCCATGTTTTTGTAAAATTTGAAGGAAATAGCTCAATATAGCCCATCCAATGGATTATGTATTTTATAACTAATATCCAGTTTGCTACAGTACCATCTCTACATCTTTGGAACACTATTCACACTTATATAAATATTTAATTCATTTCTCTCTCTACATTTTACTTTTTATTCATTTATTTATCTACTTTCTACTTTTTACTTTATTTGAAATGAATAAAATATATTAAAAAATATAATATTTAAATGATATAAAAAAATAGATATGCTAATGTATGGTATATTGTAAAAGTTAGTATGTAAAATAGAAAAAGTGAGTTTTGGTGATGTATTTTAAAGGATAGGATGGAGAATCCATTGGAAGTGCTAAGGCTTATCTATTTGGGACTTATACAAATCATTTTTCTATCACAAGACTCTACTAATAGAGGCTCTGCTAATAGGAAACTTTTGCTCACATTTGTTTTTAAAGAATTCGAGCACATTTTTTAAAATATATTTCTATATGAAAAATTCTACTTATCATCTTCTATACCACATACTAATATTTGATTTGTCATTTTTACTCTTCTATATTGTAACTAATTTATAATAATATATGTATATAATTAACTTATATAAATATATATTATTTATTTATTTATATAAAGACTATCTCAAAATGGTACATTAAAATGTAGCGGTATTGAAATATTATTATTGATGTCGTATTTCACGTGCCTAGGCCATTCCACGTTTGCAGTGCTTGGGCTGTTCCCTACAAGGAGGAGAACGGGGGAGTTCGAAGGCCGTGATATCTTGACGCTCAAGTTAGTCTAGGGTTAAGGAAGATGAAGAGACAATAAAGGAGAGAATAAGTTAGGAAATAGTATTCAAGAGTGAGAGAGTAATCCCCCCCTCTTGGTGGAGTGAGGGGTATTTATACCTGTCGAGACGGGTCCCGAGGGGATAACGACGTGCAGACGGCTCCTTACTGGGATCGCAAGTCTTTGCCCATTTCCTGCCTCCCACCAATCTTGCCAAGCCTGGCTAGAGTTGTTGCTGGCACTTAAGAGGGCTTTTGTGTTGTGTGCCATCCTCCTGGACGCATTTGATGCGGTGTGGCCCTGTTATGCATGCTTGCTCCTACATCATTAAATGTGACGTGGCCTTGGTCAGACCCGTTCCTGCTTATATTAAATGTGGCGTGGCTTCAAACAGGTTTCCTTGTCCTTTACTGCCAATCGGGCTGGTTTGCCAGGATTTGTGTATTCTCGATGGTCAGCCACTTCGCATGTCAGCCCACCCTGCCATGCCAAAATCGGAGGCTCCTTGGTCAGTGTGTCAGATTGTATGGTCTTTAGTCCTCCTCCTAGGACTCCAGCTTTACCTTATCCTCCTTGGGCCTTTCGTGCCATCCCAACCCATCACGACTCTTGAGCCCGGACCTAGGCCTGAGCCTTGTGCTGGACCTTTGGGGATTTCTCCCCTCACAGTACTCTGCAAACTCATAGCACACGAGTGTGGTGGGAATTGTCCTGTAAACCTTCTTTCCCCCGCACTTAGCGGGATGGCTACGTCTGCTGCCAGCCTAGTTCTTGTCCCTCGTTCTTTGATGATGTCTTTGGTTCCTGACAGTTGGGAAGGCCAGCATGTTTGCAGGGGCCATCATTGGTGCTGAAGTCAGCCCATGCGCTAGGCTCATCATTAATGCTGACGTCGCCTGCTTAGGGTTTCTTCGTACTGCGCTATCTCTGATCATTTGGGCTTCCCGAGGCCACCTGTCCCTATCATTA
>QEOT01002476.1:26138-67958 GCA_003123785.1 Pterocarya stenoptera | reverse complement strand
AGTCTTGCACACATGGGAGGAGCATTACCAGCATGGAGTCACACTATCCGCACATCAAGGACTGGTCCCGAAAGTTCTTCTTTGTTTCAGGCTCAGAATGGGAGTGCCCTGAGGGGGAACAAGACCACCAGAAGTTCCCCGTTCGAGTCGTTTGGTCTTACGTCCCTTTAGCCAAGAGCTTGGTCATCAACCTATCCCAAAGGGAAGAGGCCAAGCTAGCGGCCGTGCTGTCTTGGGTGTCAGCCCACCCTTATGACGTGGAATATAACGTCGTGCTCTCGGACGTCAATATCAGGAGTTTTCTCACCACTCCCGACCTCTCATATGTCCTTGGTTGGGACTTCTTGTTGGACCCCCCCTCGCCTTGAGATCAGAAGCGTCCGAGCTCTCCCGCTACTCGTAGTAAAGGTAAGCGTCCAAAGGTCACGCACAATGAGGAAAAGAAAGCTTTGCGTGGACGTCCAAAGGAGCAGAAAAGTTTCTTTTCGGGGAGGGGCCTGGGAAGCCAGGACGCCCTCCCCTTACAAAGCTTTGAGGAGCGAGGCTGGAGTGTCTTCTCAGGAGCCTCCTCATGGAAAGGAACCCTGGCATGCCCGTTGCCTAGTTGCCCCGACTCCTTTTGTCCACGAGTCTCTTGAGAAGAAGGGATCACGGAGAGTTCCCTCAGCTCGCCTTACATCCACTGCTACTTCTACGTGGGGTACTGTCTCCTTTCCCCCGTTAAAGCCTGCCCAGGCTGCTTCAACATTGGCTCCGCAGGAATCCATTTCCCCTACCTTCCTCGTCAAAGAGGAAGGAGAGGGTGAAGTCTTCTGGACCGTCTTCTTGGACTCCTTTGCCGACCTTACACCCCGCGTTGGCGTCGTCACTAACACTCATCTTTCCTTCGAGAAGGCTCTTGCCAGGGAGATGGCACCAGCTACGCTGTCCCCAATCGAGTCTTCGATCTCCCATTTCTCTTAGAGGTCTCTAACCCAGAAGGTGTAGTCCCTCCAGTCCTTCCAGATGTCAGGGGTCCTATCATTTAAAATGAGGAGGAAGATGGCCCAAGCTCCCCCTTCATCATGGACCTCAGTGATAGTTTTGCTTTAGTCTAGTCATTGCCCTCGCCATCCTCCCCTAGGCCAAAGGTGGACTCTTACTTGGCCTCTCCTGAGGTGACTCCTCCACTTGATGGGGGGTCCTCCAATGTCGATGGGGCTTCCTCGCCCATCACACTTGTCTCTGAAAGAGCTTTCGCCGCCGGTCCATTGTGGGAGTCCGCTGGTGATGCTCCGCTTCCAGTGTTGCCCCTGATAGGTACTGGCGTCTCCTTTTCCCAAGCCGGTCTAGGGCCTAGTCGGTCTTCGGGCTCGGGCTTTGTTCAATCTCAGACCGAGGCAATTGAACGTGAGGACAAAAAGTTGAGGCCTTGTTTTGTGCAGGTATAACTCATTTCCTCATTTAATCTTCACTGCGTGGAGTTTCTCATTTTGGTTGAAGTCCTTAATGTTTCCTTCCTTGCAGGCCGCAGATCAGTTGGCCAGCTTCATCGTCGACGAGGGTGGGGAGTTCAAGGAGGAGGTTCAAGCACTCTAATCCCTTTCCATATTGATCGCGATGAGGTCCGGCATGCCTAAAGGGAGACGAAGGCCGTCTCAGTAGAGTGTGAGGTGCTTTGGGAGAAGATGGACAAGTTGTTAGATCCACACGTAAAATTGTCTCTAAAATTGCCGCACATGTCCTAACCATGTCCGGCACATGCCCTTTGACCATGTCACAAGCATGCTTTAACTTGTGTCTTGTTACACACGGGGCGCCCAGCATAACCATAGACCGGCCATATGCATGCCTTGGCCCGTGTCTTGACATGCACGGGGCGCCCAGCATGCAGGCCATGAGCACGCCCATGCGTGCGCTAGGCCACAGGCTCAGCGAGGTTAGTGGCCGTGCGCAGCCCAGCGCACGACCAGGCATGCGCATGCCCATGCGCTGCGTGGCCATGCGCACGCACACTGGCCGCATGGCCATGCACACGGCTAGGTGCCGCACAGCACTCATGGCGCACCCATGCACAAGCATAGCAACACGCCCACATGGCGCACGCTCAGGCACCTAGAGCCCATGCACACGCCCATCCTGCGCATGCCTATGCCCCAGCGCATTGCTCCAGCCCGTGCCATGTAGAGCAGGCCAGTGGTAAGCCCACCAGGCATGCTATCCAGAGTATGGCTCCAGCCCGTGCCTTACCGAGCAGGTCAGTGGCATGCCCACCAGGCATGTCATCCAACGCATGGCTCTAGCTCATGTCTTGCAGCAGGCACACATGGCTAACCATCAGCAGACGGAACATGGCACCATGCCATACCCACCAGCCGGCCCTTGCATGGCACCACGCCATGCACCATAGCTAGCCATGCTGTGCCACTTAGCCATAGACCAGACCGAGGACCACCATGCACCATTTTAGTCGAATCATTGGCTCATGCATGCCATGACCATGTGGTCCATGCCACTATCTTGATTTTATTTATTTATTTATTTATTTTATTTCAAATGGACCTATTGGGGGTTTTTAAATTGTTTTGCTTATAAATAGGACATATTTATTTTGCATTAGGATCTTTTGACAAATTGACTAGAGTGAGGACTATTATTTGAGAGATTAAATCGGTGCTAAACACTTGGACTTTTTGGGTGCAATTCGTGAATTCCAAAGAGATGATTACTCCATGCAATTCATTGAATTGGAATAATTCATTTATCTTGTTTTTTAATTTGGTGCAATTCGTGAATCCAAGTTGTTTATCTTTGTTCTTGATTATTTATCAATATATGATGTTTGTTCAACACTTGTACAATTAGTGAATCATTTGTTGAATTACTTTCTTTTGTTAATTCAAGTTCTTAAGTATTTTATACTTGGTTCTTGAGTGTTCTTCATTGTGTTCTTGGTGTTCATCCATTGCCTTATCTTTCAATCCATCCAAACTTTATTTTCGGCCTGTCCTAGTGTTTGTCAACTTTTCATAAATTGTTGGCTCATCAATTGTTGCCCTAGCTGAAACATACATTCCCCCCTCATTCAAATTCAAATTCAGCCACTCTTGCCTTATTTAAATTTGTCTTGGCCGACCACCACTCTTTCCGTATGAGGATTTCCATACTTGAAAATCCTAGTTAACTCATTCAATCCACTTGGTCGACCATCATCCATCCAAAATCAAATCCCAAATTTTTAGGAAATTTCCTAAAAACTCTCACTTGACCCTAAATCTATCTTCCATCTCCTAAACCCTAAACCATCTTCCAACCCTAGTTGCCACCATTGCCTTGCACCTTCATCTATTGGAGCCCTAAACACTTAGCCATTTTTCCATCACTCCATACATTTATTCTAGCTTAAACACTTAATCTCACATTGTCCAAATTGCCACCTGTGTCACCTTTGTTCGAGAATCAAGAGAGAGGAACGGGCATTCGGTCATCACAAGGAGATCCTGGACTTGGAGGACATAGTATTTAGGGACTCGATCGAGGTCCCTAACACAAGTTGCAAGAGCGCCATCAAAAGTTATGGGACAAAGTCTAGCATGTCAAGAGGAAGAAGTCCGGCTAAAAGAGGAGCTTGCCAAGCTCAAAGTGGATTACGTCCATGCTTCCGAGGAGGCCCAATGCCTTCATGATGCATTGGGAGAATCCAAGAGGAGATGGATGAACTTCGAAAGGGGGTTCTCACACTCTAGGGGGAGAGGCGTCAAGTGGACTGGGAGCTGGTAATGGCTGTCAAGCAAAGCTCCCAACTCACGTTTAAGCACTTCTACTTGGTCCAAGAGGTTCAGCGCCAGAAGGGCGAAGTGCAACGGAGGGAGGTCTAACTCCACATTCTCGGGATCGAGTTGCAACATGCCAACGACACAATTTCTGATCTACGGAGCAGCGTCGAGCACTTTGAGGAAGTCAGGACTCAAGTTCGACGTGCTCAGGCCATCCATGATTTTGCCTGGGGATATGGCTACAAGGAGGGCGTTGAGCTGTTTCGGGACCTCATGTGCCTGAATCCTGACGTGGACCTTGATACCCTGGATTTGATGTCGATGTCCTTGGAACCAGACCCTTTCGCCTTTGCCTTTGTCAAGGAGCTCGGGAAACCAGGTCCCCCGTACTTTCTGGGTGATCTGCGCCCATCCTTTTAGGCTTTTCTTTTTGCTTTGCTTGGCCCACAGGCCTTTGTACCTTGAACTGTTGTAACTTGGGCTTGTTTATGTAAAATTATAATTAAGGTTGGCTTTCTTTTTATGTTTGCGTTCGTGCTTGCATACCCTTTGTACTTTCCCTCTTTGTTGTTCTGCCCGGAACCTTGATTTTTGCGCGGTGTGCCTCATCTCACGCCCGTTCTGGTGGCCGAGCCCATGGCGGCTTGTGTTGCACGAAGGTCTAGCTATAGACTTTAAATAAAGTGCTTTTGGGAGGCAACCCAAGTTTTTATTTAATTTTATTTTATTAAGTTTTATTTTTTTCTTAATATTATTCTTTTTATTTCATCTTGTAGGAATGAAGAGGTGATGAGATCTCCAAGGAGTACAAGGCTGCACTTTCAAGAAAAATATTCAATTGGAAGACCAGAAAAAAATCAAGAGAGCGTCTCTTATCTTCTCTCATTTTTTGCTTTAATTTTTCTTCCTTTTTCCCATTGGAGACAATGTGATATTTAAGTTTGGGAAAAAAGATATTATTTTATTTATTTAGAAATAAAATAATAATAATGATGATGATGATGATGATGATAAAAACAGTATGATTTTTAATGAATAAAAAAGCCTATGATAAGAATATGATTGAAATTGATTATAATTTTTAGGAAAAATTCTCATTGCTTAAGTCTAGTTGTTAATTCTTTACTTCATCTTACTTAGTTTGATATTTCCTATGTTCAATAAATGCCTTTTATGATCATTAATTGTTTTGAGTACCTAGAGAAATTTTATGTGAATTTGTATGGTCTCAACTTACTCTAGAATTTGCTTGATTACACTCGAGGTGAAATTCCAAACAGAATATTACTGAGGAAATGATTAAGGCATTCTTTAGACCGATTAAGCCTTTCAAGCTTACCTATTTATTATCTTTATCTCTAGTCACCCCTTAGAGCTTTATTGAAATATATTTTGGCCTTATATTTTTCTTTCGTGTAAACCTCATATTCCCTACCTTATTTGAGCTTAAACATTGATACCGATTTCCTTAACTTTCAAGAGAATTAAGTTTACAAAAAATTACATACTCACAAAAGCATGAAATGCAAGAGAGGTAGAAGGTCTACAAGTAAAGTAATTATAGCAATATTATCAAAATTATAAGTTTGGGGGTGTGAAAAGTCAACTCATCTACTATGTGGCCAACAAGAAAAGGCCGACGAGGGTCATCCACAAAGGTAGTCGAAAAATTATGCAATATTTCCAAAAAAAAAAAAAAAAAAAAGAAGAAAAATCTGAACTGCCGAATAGAGGGGTACAGAGAGAGATACTTGAAAGTGCAATAAAGAGAGGTATGTTGAGAGATGTACAAAGATTGAGAAGAGATGTTTGTATTAGAAGTGAGAATGCTCTATTTATTCTGTTGATGTTCAAACTTAAGTTCTCTTGCTTTGTTTGAATCATACATTTTCTTTATAGCCCTCGCCCTAGCCTTACCTTACAAACTTAATAAAGACCTATTGATCTCAAGTGATAGTTTCTGTTCTATATTAGTGGAGAGTAATTTGAAAAGGAAGCCTATGAAGTTTTTAAAAATCAATTATTAATTTACTTGTTTGCATAAAACTATCCAGAAAACTAATGAGGAAGTGAGAATGATGGGTATGCATGAATGTGAAGATGGATAATGCGATGGAATTGAGTTTTGAATTAACTTTTGGACTTGATTGATCTTGAACAATTCATTTGAATTATAGACTTTAGACAATCTTTGAGGCAGTAAATTTTGTGAATCAAACTAATACTTGTTTTAATTGTTTTTTCTTTTCTTCTTTGCTCAAGGGTGAGCAAAACTTAAGTTTGGGGGTATTTGATAAGTGTTATTTTCATATATTTTTATCACTCTTTTATTTTTGTAGAAGTGTCATTTTCCCTTTAATACTATTATTTTTATTTTATTTCTACAAATTTTTATTTATTTATTTTTTGGATTTGAAGGAATGATAAGATTTAGTGTAAAATGAGAGCATTTTGGTACAAAAGAAGAGATTACGGATCCAAACTGATGAAAAGTAGTGAGATCTGAAGAGACCTGATGAGATTTGGGTTAGGAGCCTTGTCCCGTGGGCAACAAAGAGATTTTTCTTGCCTAAAGATGAGAAGACATACCTCCAGGTAGGCAAGGAAACTCACAACCAAAAGGCACGAAGATTTGGCGATAAGGCTCTAGGCGGTTAGATTGGGTAACTAGTCTAAACGACCAACTTAAAAGACCAACATAAACAACATCGTGGGCAACAACTAGAAAAGGCGATAGGAGTATTTCATCCGGTTGGGAGTCTTTCCGCTCTGTAGGCTAGGAGAGGGCCATATGGTCTTTGTGACCTCTACGCCTGTTCATTTGTGACCTCCACGCCAGTTATATCTAGCGCACACGGCATCTACTCGGTGGGATAATTCATCCCGACCGGGATTAATCTGTTGCTGATCACCAAATTCAAGTTCCGCAATCAATCAATTGGCGACCAAATTCTTCCGAACTCCGCAATTCAAGCCGCATATCACTGAATCTTTCATTTTAGATAATCCTGTTATTCTTGGGATAATTCTTTTTATGTTAACATTTATCTTTAGAAACTATTTTCCAGATTTTAGGCTAGATTATAGCCCCAGTTTATCTTGTTTTCAAATTTGAATTTCGACATCTATTTAATCTCGTCTTGTGTGATGAATATGAGAGTTTTGAATCGAAGTTAAGAGTTTTTAAGTTTTAGAGTCTAAGTCTGAGTTTATATTTCTAGAATTTATTCTTTAAGTGTTCTTTCGAGAAGGTGGAACTTGAAGGTAGAGGCGAGAGCCGCATATTTCATCAACTGACTTCAACGAAGAACACTAATTTTATTCTTTTTCTTTTCAATTCCATTATGAACTAATTCTATTTTCTAAAACTTTGATGTGGCCTAGCATTGAACACATAGTTTATATTTCAAGTTATTTTATTTTCAATATTTTCATGATTGAGTGTTTATTCCTTGTTCTTAATGCTTACAGTTTTCTAACTAACTATTATTCGATCTTTTGGATTACAATGAAACCGAGAGGTGATTTATGATTAAAGCTCTAGAACTAAACGCCATTAGTTGAGTGAAAGCAGAGATGCTTTACCGCAACTAGTGTGATTTTCAAAAAAAATCTAAAGAACTTAATGAGTCTCCAATTAATTAAATTCACATTGAGATATGAAGTTACTAGTTGGAGATATTTTTGGTATTCTCGAGAGAAAATATTGAATAGTTAAGAAATTTTTATCATCAACTTTGGATAATTGGGATTCTATAACAAAAAAGAATAAATTGTGTGGCATTTGCTAGGTGAAGTCAAATGCTCTAAATCTATTCTTATTATTTTTAAAATTTAATTTTAATGTTCTTTTGTTCAGTTTAATTTTGATAAACCATTGTTCAAATTTCAGTTTTCCAAATAGTAATTAATTTAGTCAATTTCAATACTCAATAGCATAATTATTCATTGTGGGTTTGATAACCGTTTTCTTTAAAATATTGTACTACTTGTTACGATTCTGTGCACTTTCAGATATATTTTTATGCAAATAAGCTGTAAATGGGGGAGTTCGGGAGGTTTTGTCCCTTTGCTAATGCATCGAGGCCAGCCAAGGGACTAGGTTTGTGGTGTGCGAAGGTCGGGAAGTCCATAAACTTGTTTTCGACTGGTTGTGAAGGGCTAAGCTCGGTAGGGTTTGACCCTTAGCCAATGCATTGTGACCACGCATTGTGAGAAAGTTGGTGGGTTATGTGACTTGTGCCCAACTGGCTGTAAAAGGGGGAGCTCGGGAGGTTTTGGCACTTAGCTAATACATTGCAGCCAGACAAGGGACTGGGCTTGTGGTGCAGGTAGGTTGGTAAGTCCATGGACTCGTGTCCAACTGGTTGTGAAGGGGTAAGCTCGGGAGGCTCTGACCCTTAACCAATGCATCGTGACATGCATTGTGTGAAGGTTGGTAAGTTATGCCACTCGTGCCCAACTGGCTGTAAAGGGGAAAGCTTGGGAGGCTCTGACACTTAACTAATGCATCGCGGCCAGCCAAGGAATTGGGCTTGTGGCTTCGATATTTTAATGACAAGAGCGAATAGGGTGAAATCATGCTTTCATTTAAGCGATCGCAGGTTACATGATTGGGTGGACCCACATTTCTTTTTAAACAAAATGTTGCCTCTAATATTGGTGTTGCTGGAGGCCCTCACGGTCCCTCACTCTACCTAAGCTTGGGGCGAAACTGCTGCCTTGGGTGCCTCAAGGGTTCAAATTTCGACGGCGTCGGGCTTCAGCTCTCGAGCGTAAGACTCCCTTGCTAGTTTCTGTTCGCCACGTATCTCCCCCACTCCCAATGGGGTCGGAAATTTTATCTTGAGGTGGTAGGTGGAAGTCACTGCCCTAAGGCGGTTCAAAATTGGTCACCCCAAGATTGTGTTGTAGGAGGGAGTTGGGTGGGGATGGAGTTGGGCGCAACTTTTCGAGCTTGATCGCCATTTGGATGAATGCTTCCTAATACAAAATGTCTGCCGAGTTGCCGTTGTCTATTAGGACCCTCTTGGTTAAGTAGTTGGCAATTTGCACGATTCCAACGAGGGCATCGTCATGGGGGCACAAAATTCCTTCTTCATCTTTCGCACTGAAAGTTATGACAGGTTCCCTCGCACGGCTCCTCGTTTTTAGCGCTGCATTATAGTTAGTGAACACCTCCTCGTATCTGGCTCTTCTGGCTTTGGATTTTCTTGTCGACGAGATGACGCCTCCTTCTGCTATTGTACGTATTTTGCCCGTCAGGATTTCTTCTTTGTTTGGGCTACTTCGTCGTGGGCTTGTGATACCCCGTATTTACGTGTATTTGACTAAGTACTTATTGCATTTCTTAAGATTATGGACTTTCTTGTTTTAAATTTTAGATGATTTATGTGGAATTATTTTAAGATTTTTAACTGTTAATTCAATGTGTTTTGGTTATTAATTATTGTTCATTATTTAAATTGCTCTTTATTTTAAATGAGTTTATTGTTGGATTTAATTATTTTATTTTTATTTAGTCACTATGTTTAAATTAGTTTATTTAAATTGTTGTTTTGAAATCATTTTCGTTGGATCAGTTTCAAGACCCTGAGTTGAAAGATTGGATATCATTTTTTTCCCTTCATTTTTTTTTCTTTTTCCCTCTTCTCTTTTCTTCTTTCTTTTTCCTTCCTTTTCTCCCTTGCTTCTTCTTCCCCTGCGCTACCCTCTCCTCCTTCTCTCCCGTCAGTTTCTTCGTCCTACCACAATGCCGCCGTGCGACACCCATTGTCGACACCGCCCCTCCCATTTTCTTCTTCCTTGGCCAGCGACCTCACTCTTCCATTTTCAGCTCCTCTCTCGCCGTCATTAGCCCTCACACAAGGCTTCAAGTCGAGGCCCTCTTTCGTTCCAACACCGCCGTCGCTCCGCCATTGGCCACTACCTTTTCACCCCAGCACTGGTGGCCTCCCATCTACCTAACCCACCCTTCCAATCCGCTATCGGTGAAACCCATCCATCCCCATTTTGGTTTGGGTATTTTGGTCTTCAATCGCAGCCCACATCGCCACCCATGGACCACCACTACTAGTAGCTTCACCAATACCTCTAAGCAATTCTCTAGCAATCACAAGTCTTTGTTTGTCCCCGTTTAAAAGTTGGATTTTTGAGACCAATGACCCTTGCCCAAAATAGACTGTTTTGTTGCTGTGCTACCACTTCTAGCATCTCCGTGATCATTCGAAAAGTATATTATAGCACTATAAGTATATTTTCAAAGAAATTTTGAGATTTAAATGTATTTTTGCGCTAACTCATTTTTATTGTGATTTGGTTGGTTTTGTCAGATTGAGTCCAAGGAGTAAAAGGGTAAGTTGGATTAGAGGATTGAGTTGTTGTGTGATTGGATTATGCTGGAGATTTGTTGCTGGTTGGATATTTCTTTCGTGTCTTGTGCATTGCATAATTGCACGTATGTTCATGCTTGTAAATGAAAACTGGATTTTCACATAATCGCATAATTGAAAACGGGATGGTAACACTTTTATGCCGACTCCATGGCCCTTCTTGGTAGCTGGAGCTAGAGGATGCTTGGCCACGAACGAGCTGCGCGCGGAACTGTGCATTGCTCGTTAGGAAGTTACTCGTACGATCGTTACCCATGGTGTGACGAATGGAGCCAGGATGTGCGGATGGTCCCTAGGGGAGATCATAGTGCATACGGTAAAATTGGATAATGGGCCATATTCTAGAAAAATGGCGGGTTTTCGATAAATGGATATTTGGGCCATTTTCTGGAAAAATTGCGGGCTTTGATAAAAAGGATTTTGTGTGAATCATTTTCTGAAAAAATCATGGATTATTATTGTTGGGCCAAAATGTGATTTTGGAGTGTGTTAGAAAATATTCATTTAAGAAAAAATGATATTTTGGGTCTAATGCATATTTCATCATATGCATGCATAGTTGTTAGTTGTATTAATGTATTTTTATCTCGTGGGTTGTTTGGATTATTACTTACCTATCATACCGTTTTATAATACCGTAGATTTTGATGCAGATGAGAAAGAAGAGCTTGAGGATTTGGCTCCACCGGATAAGTGATTGGGATCACTTGCTCGAGCATTGGGATTTGTCTCCCACTTTTTGGCTATATATTTGGTTTGTATTATATTTATATTGGATAACTGTATAACTTTTTAAAGGTAATTTATTTTGGATCTCTGTAGTTAAAATTTCTGGTACTTAGTTGACTTATTTAAATTAGCCGTTGTGACTTTTGTTGTGCACTTCTTGCATGTTGCACACACTTGAGCACTCATCGTTAGGGTGTGTGACCCATGTTGTCATCATCTTGATGTCACAATTCCTGCGTTTCTATACGTGGGAGTTGGGGAGTCACAGGGCTCATCCTGTTGCCCTCGTCGGGGCTTTCACTTCTATGTGGCTGCCTTTGGTCTTCATATCGCGAGCCACTTTCATGACTCCGCTGGTCTATTAGGGCTTCCATCTCCTTTAACTTCCACTTCCTTGTGACGCAATCCTTTATCCGGTGGCTGCTGGCTTTATGATAGGTACAATATTTAGGGTGGCTAGAGTCCCGTCATCGTTCATCTTGCAGGCTTGGATCCCTTTCGCTCTCCACAGCCAGGTTGCTGTGGATCCGCTGTCTGTCCCCGTGTGGGCTGTTCTTCTTTACACTTTGTGTCGCTTGCCTTCTTCTTACCATCTTCTCGGTTTCCCTCGCCGTTCTTCTAGCCAGCTACCTTGTTGTCTACTCTGTCTAGCTTGAACCATGCTCTCGCCGCCCTCATCAGCTTGAGGGGGAATGCCTTGCTTGGGAACCCGTGCAGGATCATGTACACCTTAAAGGTTTCCAGGTGTTCTTGGGGATCCTTCGACCCGTCGTATGCGTCTATAAGTGGGACTTTGAACCTCGGGGGTAGAGGAACCGCCATGACGTCAGCGCTATATGGCAACTCGACGCTAGTGAGCGGTTGGTCTACGGTGGAAGGTCGGCCTACCTATTTGACCACCTCGTCGTACTTGTTCTCAAGTTTCTGGAACCTGAGGTTTGCCTTGCGCTGCTCTTCTTCTGCTACCTCCATCTCGGGTGGATGTCGGGTCTCAGAGTTGTGGCTTTGCTAGTCTCCCTCCGATTTTGGTCCTCTCTTCAAGGCGGAATTTTCCAGATGGAGGGCCGCCATTTCTTCCATGAGTCTCTATATTGTTACAGCTTGTTCGTTGATTCTTCTTTCCATCGCCTTAGGTTGCTCTTCTTCTAGCCGTGAGGCTTGAGAAAGCGTCACGGCTTACGAATGACATGTTACTTGTAGGAAAAGAGATCCCACAGATGGCACCAATGTTGATGTCTTATTTCGCATGCCTAGGCCACTCCACGTTTGTAGCGCTCGGGTTTTTCCCTGCCAGGAGGAGAACGGGGGAGCTTAGGGGCTGTGATACATCCGACGCTCAAGTTAGTCTAAGGTTAAGTAAGAAGAAAAGAGAATAGAGGAGAGAATAAGATAGCAAACAGTATTCAAGAGTGAGAGAGTAATCCCCCCTGGGCGGAGTGAGGGGTATTTATACTTGTTGAGACGGGTCTGAGGTGATAACGATGTGTGGATGGCTCCGTATTGGGATCGCAAGTCCCTACCCATTTCTTGCCTCCCACTAGTCCTGTCAAGCTTGACCAGAGTTGTTGCTGGCACTCAGGAGGGCTTTTGTATTGCGTGCCATCCTCCGGGATGCATTGAATGCAGCGTGGCCCTATTATGTACGTTTGCTCCTGCGTCATTAAATGCGACATGACCTTAGGCAGACCCGTTCCTGCTTACATTAAATGCGGTGTGGCTTCGGACGGGCTCCCTTATCCTTTAGCGCCATTCGGGCTGGTCTACCAAGATCTGGGCGTCCCGATGGTCGGTCACTCTACATGTCAGCCCACCCTGCCATGTCAGAATTAACAGCTCCTTGGTCAGTGTGTCAGATTGTACGATCTTTAGTCCTCTTCCTAAGGCTCCAGCTTTACCTTCTCCTCCCTGGGCCTTTCGTGCCATCCCGGCCCATCGCGACTCTCGAGCTTGGGCCTAGGCCTGAGTCTCTTCCTGGGCCTCTGCGGATTTCTCCCCTCACAATTATGTTCTAGAATTCTAACAGAATTCAAAACTTCAGTACATGTCCCAAATATACAACTCATGCGCATGCATTTTATAAAAAAAGACCATACCGTGAAAGAAAATCTAAAAAAAATATTATTTTTTGAATGGAGTCCATTTTGTTAAAAAAAAAAAAAAGGTTTGCACAAAACTTTGATAACCATAACATCATAGTGTGATTCTCAAAGCACGGCTTTTACCTCTTCAGCCATCCAAATGAAAAATTTTAAGGTGTTGTTTGGATAGTGAGTTGAGATGAATGTTGAATAAAATGTTGTTAAAATATTCAATTTTTAATATTATTATTATTTTGAGAATTGAAAAGGCTGAATTGTTTATTATATTTTATATGAGAATTTAGTAAAGTTATAATGATGAGATAAGATAAAATACTTTCACTGTCCAAACGGGTTGTGATCCAACCATGAGGTAGATTAGCTACTGCTCCTCCGGTACAATAATGATTAATGCTAGATAAAATCATGGGCTGTGTAAACATTGGGCACTCTTTTTAAAAAATCGTAAGGTCCATTATTAAAAAACTAACTTTTCCATTCGAGTCTCATATTTACTTTCTTTTTCTTTTTTTCTTTATTTCTAAATGAATGTGTAACGCTTGTATTCTATTACGGCAAATATTATTTCTCGAAAAGAATTATGCATCATTATTATACAAGTGGTAATGTCAAATAGATCATATATAACTCTCTTTCTATGAAATAAGTTCACCAATATCTACCATAAACGGGCTTAGCCATAACAAATGAGAAGCTATACGACTCAATTATAATATAATTACTCTGATATAACTTGCTCTTTTAGCTACTTGAATATTTTCTAACTGTAAATGGGCTATTTACAGTTAAAGTTATTATACTTAACAGTCCTACACAAACACCTATTGACGTGGATTTATATTATATATATATATTTCTCTCAACATGTGTATGGTGTAAGTTGTTGAGTAGAATAACTCTTACAGTTATTGTTTTTGTGAACATAGTAGCTAAATAATCCCGACAAGTTAAATTTCCAAAGCAAGTATTGAAATAAAATAGTGTACATGAGTAATAATTTGTACAAATATCAAATATACAGGCTCTGCACATGCCTTTTGAAAAAAGAAAAAAGAAAAAAAAAAGGTAGAGCATGCCATAAAAAAATGTAAATAGATCACTTTCTCCTAGTAGGGTTCATTTTTTAAAAAAGGTCTTGTGCGAGAATTGTATATTTAACATTTGTACACAACATATATATATTATTGATTGCATTCATATATCATTCATCACTTTTTATTCAGTTACTTAGATTTGCCTTTCATCTTCACACTTAGTTCATAAATCTGACTGCATTATACTGGTGAAGTACTCAGCCAAGTCCTCCCTATAGAAAAACGACACAATTAATCATTTTTAATTAAACTAATCGACTTGCCTATGCTTCTCATCGCAAGGTGTTAACTTCATTTATTAGTCACCCCTAAAAATGGAGTAATGCTATACACTACGCTCTCATCATACTTTTATCCTATTATATCACATTTATCACCATTGGATAATAAAGAATTATCCAATAATGATAAATATACCACATCTTATATAATGAGATGAAAATAGGATAATAGTATGATCTATAGAATATTTCAAAAATGGGGTTAGACCTAATGAGTTTCTTGACTACGATTTTCGTCATGTTATTTGCGAGTTAATTGCTTGATGAATGAATAAATACCTTGCCAATGAGCTTTGCCGCTAACTAGGATCCTAATTGTATTACTATCACTAGAAGTTTTGTTCATTTCTGCTAACTGAATAAATAAAGTTAACACCTTGCGATGGGAAATGGGTTTTCCCCTGCTTTAAGAGCTGTTTAGAGGGTTCTCAAATTACCCCAAGTTCGGACTTTAGAGAGCATTGCAAGTTTTTAGCGTCATTGTCCGAGAATATTTTGGAGGCTTTGATGGAGAGGGCACTTAGAGAAATTGATGCCACAAAGCTTGAGAAAGGTCTGTGAAATGGATGAGGTAGTTGCTATCCATGAGCCAGCACATTTGGGCCATAACCGTGGGGAAGGTCTAATTGGCTTGCCATGCTATAATCAAGCGTGAGGCTGATGCTCGCGTGGTACTAGACAATTTTATAGACTACATCAGAAGAGAATACAACATCAGTCACGTGACTTATATTCGGAGAGCAATTGCTGATGGGTGGGGCTACTCACCCTTAACGCTGGGCGTACCCGGTGTTAATATTTTTATATTTTTTTTTCTTTTTTCTTTTCATATTTTTTTAATACATTTAAAGATTTTTAAAAAATAAAAAAAAATCCCAATACACTTAAAATTACTTCCTTAATCATTAAGTAAAAATAAAATAAAATAAAATTTTTGCCTAGCAGTCAACTAGGGCGGTCAAGTTGGGAGGGCAAACTAGTGTTTCTCATTGCTGATATGTTGGGTGTTGCAATTGGGTGAATTTGGATGTTGTAGTTGGGTGGGTTAATTTGTGTGTTTTGATTTCCTTTCATATGCATGATCATGCCTCCTAGATCTCTGGCTAGCCTTGCAATACAGCAACTTGAAAAGGCCAATCCCTTACAGTACTCAACAACAGAGAATAACACAATGAGAAATCACAAAAATTCACAAGTGATAACTGGTGAAGTACATAAGCAACAACAGCAACAAGGAGCACTCCAAGCATGAAGCTGCTAAATATTTTAGCATGAAACATTAATATTTAGATTTTTTATTTTTTATAATTTACGACATTAAATAATAACAGTTAGAAAACATACCTCTATCTTTTAAAGTTTCATAGAGAATTTGACCTGATTACGAGAGAATCATCATTCTAGCAACTTTACCTCTAAGGATCTCTCGATGGCTAGAGACACAATAAGATCACATGAGCAAACAGAAGTTGGTTTGTTATTGTTATTACATAAGGCTACATATATGATCATGGCTAGAACATGTCCTGACCAAAATACTACATATTCTTGTAGAACTCCGCGACTGAATAGCCATAAGCAAAGCCTGCCACCTGAATACCAGAAAATCCTGCTGCCTTTGCCAAACTTTCCAGTTCTCTTTCTGTCCTCTCCTTACCTTGCGGGTTCGAATTCATCATGAACAAATAAAACTGAAATAAGCTTTTATGAGCAGCACTAGTTTCAGGGACTTCTGGAACCACCATATCAATTAGTACCACTTTCCCACGTTCTGGTAGTGCTTCATAACAATGTTTTAGTACCTTCAAGCGATCTTCGTCGTTGTAATGATGAATTATCCACTGTTTCATTCACATCCCATGCAATTATGTCAGTTAGAAACTGTACAGAATGAACCACCAATTAAAAATTACCGAGTCAATTAAATGCACAACCAACGAATATATTAGTTTATGTTTGTTGTTTTCTGCAGTACCATGGATGATACAAAGAGCAAGTTTTAGAGGAATGTCAGTTGTCTTACGACGAACATAGCCAATGTTTCAATTGGTATTGATAGTATTGAACCTAACCTTCATGAAAATGGCATCCCCTTTTGGAATACTTACAAACATGTCTCCTGCAACGTGCTCAATACCTGCAAATTAAACCGATTTCTCAAAAAGTTAACACAGCTGAATAAGCTATTTATTTGAGATAGACTACCCCAAGATTCGTCAGATGCCATATATACAGGTGACTCATTGCTGTGCTAGGGTGTTCCACTTCAACTCTTTTTTTTTTTTTTTTTTTTTTTAGTTTTAACTTAAAATAATCTCGCCTCGAACGGCTCCTTTCTCAGATTTTGGCCACTATTCCTTGGCATGCTAGAAACTTGTTGATCCGAAGCAGGAGCATCTGGGGGTAACAGATGTAGTATATTATGTATTGTATATTTTGTCCACCATGTGGTCTATATTTATCTACTCAAGGTTGGGTTTAAAATCAAAGCATTTCAGTCGATGTTCCAAGCTCTCATTACACGGTGCGCGCATCATGATGAAAAATGAAAAGTAATAGTTTCTATGGACTTATAACTATTTGACGAAACCCAAATATTGAAATCCATACCCGGATAGTGGGGTGACTTTTCTATAACCGAAGCCAAGTCAAAGTTAACACCCTTGATGGAGGGGTACTTGGATATGATAATGTTAAGGATGGTGCCATCACCACCGCCCACATCCACAAGAGACTTCAGACCTTCAAAGCCCTTGTACGTCTCAAGGATCTTCTCCATAAGTGCTGGGCTTAAACCGTTCATTGAGCCAATGAAAGTTTCGCGGAATCTTGCATCCTTTCCCAAAAAGTCACTCATGTTCATCCCATGAGCCTTGTAAATGGGTAGTACACCTTCCAGAACTGCGTCTTTCAAATGGTCCCTGTCATTATGACGTTTTCATCAAAAAATTATGCAAAAATAGAGAGAATTAGATGGTGGTGATCTCAACAATCAACACACAAGTAATCGGCCTTTGTTAACTAATTGTAATACCAGATACTCATTATGTCTTTGTCCTGCATAAAATCTAACTTTACCTTCTCCTCCCTGGGCCTTCCGTGCCATCCTAGACTATCGCGACTCTCGGGCCCCCAGCCCAGGCCTGAGCCTCGTCTTGGGCCTTGGGGGATTTCTCCCTTCACAATTATGTTCTAGTATTTTAATGGAATTAAAAAATTTAGTACATGCCCCAAATATACAACTCTCGCACATGCGTTTTATATAAGAAAAAGACCATACCATGAAAGAAAATCTAAATTTTATTTTTTCTTGTAACGTTAAAAATAGAAAAAAAGGAAAAAGGTTTGCACAAAACGTTGATAACCCTGAGATTAGCGTGTGATTCTCAAAGAACGGCTTTGACCTCTTCAGCCATCCAAATGGAAAACTTTAAGGTGCTGTTTTAATTGTGAGTTGTGAATAAAGTTGAATAAAATATTGTTAAAATATTAAAAATTTAATATTATTTTTATTTTAAGAATTGAAAAGGTTGAATTGTTTATTATATTTTGTATCATAATTTAGAAAAATCGTAATAATGGGATGAAACACTTTCACTATTCAAACTGGTTGTGATCCACCCATGAGGTAAATCAGCCGCTACTCCTCCAGTATAAAAATAATGAGTAATACTAAATACAATCATGGGCTGTGTAAACGTCGAACACTCTTTTTAAAAAATAGTAAGGTTCATTATTATAAAACTAATTTTTTCATTTGAATCTAGTATTTATATATATATATTTTTAAAAGGAGTGTGTATCACTTGTATTCTATTACGGCAAGTATTATTTCTTGAAAAGAATTATGCATCGTTATCATTCCAGTGGCAACTTCGAATAAATCATATATAATTCTCTCTCTATGAAAATATAGAAGAAATAAGTTTATGCACCAATATCTTCCATAAACGGGCTTAGCCATAACAAATGAGAAGCTATACAACTCAATTCTAATATAATTACTCAATCCAAACTAAGTCTGTACGTTTGAGTAGTGAGAAGTATTGAGAAGAGTTGTGAATAGTAGTAAAAAAATAATAATACAATATCAAATAATAGTAAAAAGTAATTAATAGCAAAAAAAAAAAGAGTAAAAAATAATAATAAAGTAATGAATAGTTGTGGAGTATTCTTAGAAATACCTGAAATATTCTAGCTTGGTACCCAAACATTAATCATTTTTAATCATACTAATCGATTCACCTACACTTCTCATCGCCATGGTGTTTAATACTTTAATTACTTCATTTGGCAGTCACCCTTTAAAAATGGTGTTAGACATCAAAAACTCTACTTTCACCCGGGGCGGGGACCTCTCGCGTACCCGGGGTTCCACGTATGCATTAGTTAAACGGTGCGTTTGCACCTTTTGATTTACTTCTAAAATTCGACTTCATCCCACATATGCAAGATCAATCTTCACCTCGCACGGAACACACCTCCAAGCTTCTCAAGCTTGCTACGAAGACGATTCTTCCAAGGAGGTACGATTCTCCTTTCTGTTGGCACATCCCGTTGCCGTCCTCCATCTCAGGTTTACATCTTTCCTCACCATCGATAAGTCACAGCATTCTTTTTATCTGTCATACACAAGTGCAATATGTATCAAGGGACTCACTAAAAGTTGCGCTACAATTCCCTCTTGCCGAAAAAGCTTGACGTCGCCTGCCTTGTGCCAGTTCAAGTTCTCTTGTGCCATCGTTTGATCTGCAACTAAACCTTTTTTCTTACCCCCAAAATCGAGCCGGCCCTTTATTCTCTTTGGGTTTCTGAAATCGTTTTTTTTTTTTTTTGTTTTTTTTTTCTCACTTCAAGTTCTCTTCTGCCATTGTCTCTTTGGGTTCCATCAGCAACTGAAACCTTTATTCTTTCCCCCAGAACCAAGCCGGCCTTTTTCTCTTTGGGTTTCTGAAATCGTTTTCTTTTCTTTCCTTTTTTTTTTAACAAAATAATAATATAAAAATGCCGATTCCGCAACAAGTACCCAACGACGGGTACCTGTAGCAGAATTGGTTAGACATAATGAGTTTCTGACTGCGATTTTGATGTCTTTTCTAAAGGTGTGCATCAAAAATCTCGGTCCAGAACCAGGAAATCCAGGTGAATCGGATAATTTTCGCCTAGATTGGACCCAGGCGGATAGAAAGAATCTGGATCTGATTACGGATATGTAATTGGGTCTTTTTTTAATTTATTTAAGATAAATCGTACGAAAAGGCAAGAAAATAAATATAAAAACCCAAAGTAGGGTCTTTCAATTGGAAATCTCTTCGTCTTTGCATTAAGGAAGTTGCAATAATTTCTGAATAGTGAAACCTTGAAAAATCCAACCCTTTCTATAAACGAAGTCATCGAAATATATCAGGTGTTAGGTTTTGTATTTTTATTTTTTTTAATTAAAAAGGTTGTAATCTTGCTTTGGGGTGCTATCATAACAATCTGGCCATAATATAAGTGCCGCTTCCACGCCATCTCATATTAGTGGACAAACTATATTAAGCTGGTTTGTGCATTAGGTTTACTTAGGTTTTCAGACAGGTTAATTGCATATATAGCTGAGTTCTTTGCAAAGAAGGGAGAATGGTGCATTATACAACAGTCTTATAAATACATACATACATCCATACATACACACATATATATATATAATATGTCTATTTTTATGGAAAACAAAGGCTATATATCTCACCTAGAAAGGGCTGGCTGCTTGTATATTTGATGTAGATAATTGTAGTGTTGTTGCTTTTTTAATCTTATATTAGTTGTAATTTACACAATAGTAATTTACACAATAATAATTGCTCTATCGTTGCTGGTTTCTCTTGTTTTCTAGATATTAGTACTATTAACACTTCTGCAGAATTGTCAGCTTTAAGATTTGGTTTAACTTTGGATTATGAATTGAGCATCACTGATATGGTTGTTGAGACTGACTCCCTCATTGTGGTTAGTTGCCTTAATAATGATCTTCTCTCCAAGAATTTACTCAGACATTTAGGATGATATTTTACATGAAAAAAATTATTTTTTTAATACCTAGCGGACTCTATTTTTTTAAAAAAAATACATGAAACTTGTACACGCTAAAATTATATCCAACATTACCTTTTTATAATTGTATAATTCTTTTTATACACCTCATTTTGATGTTTAGGAATTAAGACGGCAGATATACCAATAATTGAACTTGTTGATTGCTGACTCAAAGCCAGGTTTTAGCATTGTATATTTTAACGTTTAACGTTTAGTTAGGTCTGGATTGAGAAACGCTCTCAATCAATCTCATCTCATTTCATCATTATAACTTTCACAAATTTTCACATAAAATATAATAAACAATTTATTTTTTTTCAAATCTCAAACAATAATAATGCTAAAAAATAATATTCTAACAATATTTTATATAATTTTTTACTTTCATTTCAAATGATCTTATCTCAAATCACTATCCAAACCTAATATTTGGTATAAGCCGTAGTCGAAGAATATTGATCTGATATGCACCCTCTTATTTTCTGCAATCGTGCTGGGGACAACAATTAGGATGCTAAGGAATATTTTGGAGGCTCTGATGGAGAGCACACCAAGAGAAATTGATGCCATTATTGGGTGTTGCAATTGGGTGGATTTGATTTCTTTTCCATATGCATGATCATGTCTCCTAGATCTCTGGCTGGTCCTTTTTAGTATGCATGCATTTTAATCAGGAAAATTCTGTGTAGTTCTTCATGCAACAGCTTTTCTTGAAGCTCCGACCTCTCTCTTCAATTCGCCTCTGCAACCAGTTGCCACAATGAGGAGTGTAAAAAATTACGATCCTCTCACGCATCTAAAATCAACCCCAAAGCAAACCATTACATTGCAGCAATTACGATCCTCCCACACATCTAAATGACCCTCGAACACCAAAGAGCAATCTACTCTAGTCCAGAAGTGACAGCTTAGAGTGCAGAGCAGCCACTAGTAGTTACCAACCCCTAGCAGTACTCAATGAGGAGCATTGACAAAAGGAAAATGATACAAATATTTTACAACTCTATTTAAAATTGCAACGAGAAAATCACAAAAATTGATCAGCATAGACTATAATTAGTGTGGTAGAGAAGCAATAGCAGCAATAAGGAGCACTCCTAGCAACAACCAAAACTGAGCCAAAAAAACTCTACCGAACCACAACACAGTGAAGAAGCTCAGACATGTCAACAACTAAAAATTATATGATATAAGCCGGAGTTCGAACATGTCATTGATACAATCATAGAACATGTCACAATCAAAATGCTACAGTCTTGTAGAACTCCACGACTGAAAAGCCATAAGCAAAGCCTGCTACCTGAATACCAGAAAATCCTGCTGCTTTTCCCAAACTTTCGAATTCTCTTTCTGTTCTCTCCTTACCTTGCGAGTTCGAATTCAGCAGGAACAAATATAACTGAAACAAGCTTTTATGAGCAGCACTAGTTTCAACGACTTCAGGAACCACCATATCAACCAGTATCACTTTCCCACCATCCGGTAGCGCTTCATAACAGTTTTTTAGTACCTTCAAGCTATCTTTATCGACGTGTTGATGAATTATCCACTGTTTCATTCACACCCCAATTATATCAGTTAGAAACTGTTATAATGAAACACTAAAAATTTCCGATTCAATTAAATACGCAACCAACGAATATGTTAATTTATGTTGTTGTTCTCTGCAGTACCATGGAAGACACAGAGTAACTTTTAGAAGAATCTCAGTTGTCTTACGACCGACATAGCCAATGTTTCAATTGGTGTTGATAGTTTTGAACCTAACCTTCATGAAAATGGCATCCCCTTTTGGAATGTTTACAAACATGTCTCCTGCAACGTGCTCAATACCTACAAATTAAACCGATTTCTCAAAAAGTTAACACAGCTAAATAAGTGATTTATTTGAGATACACTACCCCAAGATTCATCAGATGCCATATAAACAGGTGACTCGTTGTGCTAGGGTGTTCCACTCCAACTCTATTTTGAGTTTAACTTAAAATCTGGCCTCGAACGGCTCCTTTCTTAGATTTTGGCCAATATTCCTAATTTCCTTGGCATGCTAGAAACTTGTTGATCTGAAGCAGGAGCATCTGGGGTCACATAATATATAATATGTCCACCATGTGGTCTATATTTATCTACTCAAGGTTGGGTTTAAAATCAAAGCATGTCGGTCGATATTTCTAGCTCTCATTGCACAATGCATACATCATTTTTTCTAGGAGTGGCAATTCGTATTCATTGGTCGTATTCGTCTCGTGTCAAGTCATGGACATTCAACTATATGGATCAATCCGATCACGACGCTTTAAGCTAAACTACTTAGACTTTCAAATCATAATACGAGTTATTTAAATAATGAGTGACAAAATACGACCCGTTTTGACCTGTTTAATAATTAATTAAAAACGAGTCAACACAATATGACCAATTTTAACCCATTTTATGTAAAGGGGTTGAACTGACTTGCATAATTCATTTGACTTGATTAACAAAATTTTACATAAAAGTTCAAATCTATATTTATTAATGACACAATATCTATAAAAAATAAAATAAAACTACCTATTAACAAAAAAATCAATATTTTTCAAATTTTAACCTATAATAAAACTAATATTACAAATTCAACAATAACAAACATAAATGTTAGCCCAAAATTACAATCATAACAATAAAAACATAAGCATATTGAAAAATATTAATATTACAACTCAACAATAATAAAATTTTCATTTTGAAATAAAATTTAAACGAGTTATTGCGGATTAATCCGTTTATTACTATTCGTGTTTTAATGGGTCAATCCATTTTAATCTGAACTCATTTATATCAAACCTAAATCCACTGATTTCGTATTATTATTCACATTTTACTGTTCATATCACATATTGACATCCTTAATTTTTCCTTACAGTTGATATGAAAAGTAGTAGTTTCTATGCACATAACTATTTGACAAAAATATGAAATCCATACCAGGATAGTGAGGCGATTTTTCTATAACGGAAGCCAAGTCAAAGTTAACACCCTTGATGGAAGGGTACTTGGATATAATACTGCGAAGGATGGTGGCATCACCACCGCCCACATCCACAAGCGACTTCAGACCTTCAAAGCCCTTGTACGTCTCAAGGATCTTCTCCATAAATACTTGGTTGAAACCTTTCATATAGCCCTTGGAAGTTTCGCGGAGTCTTCCTTCTTTTCCCTCAAACTCATGGCTCAGGTTCACCCCATGAGCCCTGTAAAAGGGTAGCACACCTTCCAGAACGGCGTCTTTCAAATGGTCCCTGTCATGACGTTTTCATTAAAAAATTATGCAAAAAAAGAGAGAAGATGGTGGTGATGTCAAGAATCAAAACACAAGTAATCGGCTTTAATTTGTTAACTTGTAATACCAGATACTCATGATGACCTTGTCCTGCATAAAATCTAACACGGGAGCCAGTGTTCCACCATCCTGGTTTCGGTCAAAGTATTTTGAGACGGGAGCCAAACCGTAAAGCCTGAGAACGTGGCCATCGTTCTGGTGGGTGATAGAGCAAATGAGAATTGAGTGGCTAGCTAGAACGCGTAGCATACAATCAAGAAGCAAAGACGAAGCAAGGTTGTCGTTGCTGTGAGTGGAGAGCTCGGATGCTATTTGGGAAGCAGAGAGAAGGGCTCCAGGACCTGCTTTCCCAATAATCTCAAGCACACCAAGATCTATTGCTGCTTTCAGCACACTGGGCAGTACCGATGCACTTGTTAGTTGCATAGCATACTCGGAGATGCTCTCCTGATCTTCAGTTGAGGATGTTCCCATCTGACTTTCCTTGGAGCTCATGTCCGTGGTTTTGATATCAAACAGGAGTGTATAAATTTGATGAGTGATGAGGATGCTAGGTAGCTGCAGGGATATTTCATGAACTTTAAGTATAGAAATAAATTTAAAATAGTAAAGATATTTGTACAAATTTTAAATATATAAATTTGGTGCATGTCCCTTATAAAAAATATATATATATATAGATTTCACCGTCAAAAAAATATCAAAATATCAAAAACATTTTTGTAGTGTCTACCCTTCTTTTCAACAACTGCCGACACTTGACAACTTTAAGATCATAGCATGATTTTCAAAACACGGGTCTGACCTCTTCAGCCTTCCAAATGGATAACTTATTCCATTAGTAATTATCTGTACAATTTTCAAATATACAAATTTTGAGCATGCCTTCTTTTTTTCTTTTTATTTTATTTTTTTATTTTTTAAAGAGTCTAGGAAGGACTTGTATACTTGAGTCCGCACTTTTTATTCAGTTTCTAAGGGCATATTCGTGTAGGATCCAAATTTTCAAAATTTTTTAAAATTTCATTCATTCACATCAAACAAATACAAAATAATTTTCTATTTAAAATAGTAAATTTTTATCTAATCATTACTTAATTATTATTCAAGCACAAAAATCAATACAACTTTTACAAATTTTTAAATTAAAATAATACTAAAAAATTATATTCAAACAATTTTTAACTTTATTTATTCACTCTCACAAACTTCAATATAATATTATTTAATTGTAGTCTTCACACTTGTGCAAATCTGACTCCATATGTTATGCTGGTGGAATACTCAGCGACTCGTGTCCTCCCTGTAGAAAAATAACTTAATTAATCATTTTTATTCATTATAATCGATTCACCTGTACTTACTTACCATTGCCATGGTGCTTAATTACTTCATTTTGCAATCACCTTTTAAAATGGGTGTTACGCTTGATGAGTTTCTGACTGTGATTTTAATGTTTTTTCTAGGGGTTTGCATGAAAATTTTCGGTCTAGTCTGCAACCCAGAAATCCAGGTCAGTCCGGGCGATTTTTGTCTGGATTGGACCCAAAGCGGATAAGAAGAATCCGAATCCACGGATCCGTAAGAGCAGGTCTTTTCTTTTTTTTTTTTCAGAGAAGACGTACGGAAAGACAAGAAAATAAATATGAAAAACTCAAAGTAGGGTCTTCCAATTGAAAATATCTTCGTCTTTGCATTAAGATAGTTGCCATCATTTCTGAATAGTCAAACCTTGAAAAATCCAACCCTTTTATAAACGAAGCCATCGAAATAATCTCAGGTGTTAGGTTTTGTGTTTTTTTTAATTAAAAAGATTGTAATATTGCTTTCGTGTGCTATCGATCATAACAATCTGGCCATAATACAAGTCCCTCTTCCACGCCATCTCATATTAGTGCAAGCACGATTGTGCATCAAAGAACAGAAAATATATATATATATATAAAAAATAAATAAATTTATAATAACAGAAAAGAAAAAGGTTTAGTTTACTTTTAAAAAATTACTCATTGATATGATTTGTTTAATTATTTCAGTTTGTAATTGTAATTTCTTCTTTTTTTTTTTTGTTATAATTATTATTTTGTGTCGTTGTTCCTTGCAAGATAAACACAGGACTATTCCATAAGCTCCTAGCTCACACGATGTGACGCACCCCGATCGAGTTTATCCATGCGTGGCCTAAATAATTGTTCTGCAAAATGAAGAGAAAATTAACAGGTAATGGCAATTAAATGTATTGTGAGATATATTATTATTTATTTTGTATAAAAAATAATAAACATAAAGACCTATTAAAAGAAGTCTTTTGAATTGTTAAAAAGAAACCTTTTAAAAAGAGTTTAAAATATTTTTTAAAAAAAATCTCGATATTAAATATGATATCTTAATTTTTTTTAAATACTATAAAAACATTTTTTAAAAATAAAAGTTATAAAAAGTATTTTTTAAAATAAAAATAAAAAAAGTTAATAAATCCAGATATCTAAGCCTACTTTCGGTTATTGTCTAGATTTTTTTTTTTTTAGCTTATTCAATTAGATAAGCTTTAAAATTTAAATTCAGATCCGGTTATGGCTGGGTATCCAGATCAGTTCTATACCCCTAATTATTATGATGAGTAATTAGTACTCGTGTTTAGTCGTGAGAGTGATTAATTAGGCACGTAATAAAATATGTGGCGTGCTACGTGCAGTCCCGGGACTACTTTGCAGTCCTACACACGTGCGCACGTGTAGTTCAGTTAAATGACCAAATAGCCACTGCCTTTGGTCTTCAACCTCGAGAAATCAGAAAACTTTCTACTGCCTCTGGTCTTCAACGAAGAGAAATCAGAATACTCACTTGGTTGTGCCCATCGACTGCCCATAGACGCCCTCCCCATCAGTGACCTTCCCATCGACGCCCATCGGCGACCTCCTCCTCCACTGCACATCGACAAACTCCTCATCCACTGACCATCGACGTCCTCTCATCCACAGTTTTGCTCTCTGTTTTTCCATTGTGGGTTGTGCTTTACTTGGTTTGGCTTTTTGTTTTTCCACTTTCCCTTTTCTTTTTCATTGCCTTCGTTTGCCGGTTGTGGGGGCCTGACAAGCTCCTCCAGTATTTAGGCTTATTGGATAAATCAGTGAGGGGCAATTCCTATACGTAAGGTAGATTTTCCGCAAAGGTTTTTTTTTTTTTTTTTTAATTTTTATGGGCAAGGTAACTTCATTGCATACAAGAGAAAAAAAACTATTAATTCGGTTAGAAAGAGAAGGGTTCTTGGTTATGCTTGGTGTGGGTGGTGTACAAATGAGGTACATGGCTGGAATGGGTGTGGGGCTATGTAAAAGTATCAGGAAAGGATATGGAATTTTCTCCACTGCCCATCGACTTGAGGTGGGTGATCGCTCTGGGACTAGATTTTAACACGGTTTATAGTGCTGAGGAAGGAGATGGACTATAGGGCAGATTGGGTTTGGCGATGAAGAACCCGAGGAAGGGAACGGCGACGTCGATGGCGATTGCTACGGCGAAGTTTATTTGAGAAGGGATCAAGTATTCGCTGAATCTCTGATGAAGGAGGCGTTGAGTTTCATTCTCTATTTTTTGCTTTAATGAAACAATCCGTTTCATTTAAATTAAGTCCTCGTTTATTCTTAAAGATGAAATAAGATATAATTAAAATTAAAAAATTGAATAAAATATTATTAAAATATATATATTTTTAATATTATATTTATTTTAAAATTTGAAAAAATTGAATTATTTATTTTATTTTATATAAAGATTTGAAAAAGTTATAATAATGGAAAGAGAAGTTTTTAAAATTTTTAAAATTTTAAATTTTAGTCTTGAAAATAAACAAGGCATAAAAGCCACGTAAGGCGTGCAAAGCAATCCCCAAATAGAAATTGCAAACAGAATTTTTCATAAAATATAATCGATTATAAAATTTTCTGATTTATAATCTTTACAAAATCTTACCATAACGCTTTTAAGGAGCAAATAAAATAAAAAGTAAGAACGAGGAAGGTAAATGTACACAAGCAGTGGGAATGAAAAAAATAGGGAAGTTGGACCGAGGGAATATTTGGGTCTAATTACCCAAGTAACTAAGATTAATTATGTGATCAAAAGATGATGTTTAAAAAATATGTGATGAAGATGTTGTTCCAGTAGGACTCAAATCAGCTGGTTTGTGCATTAGGTTTACTTAGGTTTTCATACACGTTAATTGCATATATAGCTGAGTTCTTTGCAAAGAAGGGAGAATAGGGCATTATACAACAGTCTTATACATACATACATACACATACATACATATATATATATATTAGTAAGGGCAGACACGTGCATTGCACGTGTGCCCAATTGAAAATATATAAAAAATTTGCTACTTGTCGATCCACAATAAACAATAAAATGATAATTTAAATTCATATAATTTCTTAATTTTAAATATCAATAGATAGAGTTTCATTTATATTTTAAGATTTTATTTATGATCATAAAAAACATTGCACCTATTGATAACCATAACATAGAAATTTTAACTATAAATGGACTAATTTATATTTGTATTTCTAGAATTTTTTTATTGTTTATAATACATATTATACACATAATTTGTGTAATATTTATAACTATAATACAACTTATAAGAACTAAGTCACAACTTTGAGATGTATGTGACCGACTTTTATAATCATTGAGCATATCAACCCAAGTATCAAAGCAATTGAATGGGTTTTGCTCCTGTTCTTCGCCGCCTATTCAGTCGATATGTTGAACTCTAACCAGCTTGAAGAATGGTAAATAAATAACGGAAGCAGCAAATCTATAAAGTAAGCGAGAAGACGAGAAATGGACAAGAGAAAATGTGAGAAAAAAAAGGAAGGAAGAGTCTGGAATAGACGAAATGAAGTAGGACATAGAGAGAAAACAAATATAAAAGTAAAGATAAAAATGGAAAAAAATTATAAAGCAAGAGCTACATCATAATTATAACATAAATTTTTTTATAAACACATTGCTCGTATGCCCTGTTACAAAAATATGAAAAATATTTTTAAAAATAAAAATTTCTTGTAAAAACATGTAATAACAAAAAATAGATTAATATATATAATTATGAAATGTAATAGATATTAGTATCTGACAAATTTATATGTATGATAGTAAATTAAATCTTATTTGGCTACCTGTCAATCCATAATGAAAAAAAAAATTAAAATCCATACAAATTTGCCGAGTTTAATTATGAATGGACAGAATTTGATCTACATTTTAAGACTTTCTCCCTAATTATAAAAAATATCACATATCTTATCTATAAAATATCCATGACTATAACATTGAAATTTCCACAAATACATTTACAACTACACAATTTTCCAGATTAGTTCATAAGTGTGCCCAAGACTGTCATCCATTTCCTATCTTGAATTTTGTTTGCAATATTCTCGATATATGAGCAGTCTTATTGTAACGTGAAAATCATATAAAAAACTAATGTATTAAACTTTTTAAACTTACTTAAAAGTACGAATCTCCGCTGCATGTTCTACGACATTTATCATCGTACAATCCAAAATTCATTCTATTGCATATCCAAAAACGACTACTGGAGTTGACGCGCTATGATCTATCATCATACGCTTCCAAATAAACTTGACATCTAAAAATGGTAAATAAATTATTATTTACTGATATTAGGAATTAATATATTCTAAATATAATGTAAAAATTTGTCATTTCAGAATATGAGAAAAAATGTTTACCTTGGTTGTGAAGTAGCTCTTTTTTGCAACTATAACATAAAAACTTCTCATTTTTTTTTTATATGTAGTAGTTTTGTTGCAATTTCTACATGACATGTAAATCAACCACCGTAAATCTTTCCTCTAACCAAAAATGTTGATCCCTACGTTAAAACGGAACATTCAAAATTTAAACCCAACAAACAATCAACATTCAAAATTTAAGCATATTCACAATTCGAAATCCACATCACAAACACGGATCCATCAAAACATCATTTCTCAAAAAGTAACTACCATAAAATATCTTAGGTTTTGGGCTTCACTCTTTTCTCTAAGTTCCAATCCTTATCCCGATTGTGATGGCGTTTGAAATCCTTTATATTGTCAAGTATCTTCGTAATAGCTTGGTCGATCGTCTCAAGGAACTCCGAGATGGACGGCTCAGGCGAGCTTATAACCATTTTAGGCACAATCTTGTCAGGAGGAGATGCTGTCTTCTTGCACTCTCCCATCAGAATTTTCTAATCTTGTTAAAACTTATAACATTCCAAGTGGAGAATGATAGTAGAAACTACCACAATGAAATTGCGAGAAATTTCAACAAGTAAACAAATAACATACAACATATATCATAAGCATATAAAAATAAGCACAAACAAATGCATAGACATGTATGCATGACATAAACCTTTGAGTTGTGCATCATGGACTTTTCTCATAAAAATAACTTTCATCTTATTTTTAAACTACATTTTTTTTTCTTTTTCTTTTATCTTTCAATCTAGCAAGTTCGTCTTTTTTTTCTTTTCCTTTTTGCTATATCGCGCAGGCAGTCCCGACCCACGCGTCTTCTTTTTTATTTTTACATAGGACATTGGCAAATTCTAAATTTTTATAAACATTATTATTAAATTTGGAGTAATTATTATAGTATAAATAAAAACAAATAAAATTTTACAACAATGTTAATTTTTTTTTTTTTCGATATTTTAAATTTTTAATACAGTTTTATGTGCAAACCTAATTAAGCATGCACATATGAAAGTGAGTAATATTTTATAATAAGACATTTTTAAATTTTTATAACAATACAATTTATAATAATACATATGAAAGTGACTAATAACCTAAGCATGCACATATGAAATTGTATGTGTATTTAGATTTTTAATTGTAAATAGTTTATTATTATATTAGTTAATTTGATGTGAATATTAGGTTTGCACATAAAATTAAGATTTAGTATTTAATTTTGAAGAATGTTAGATATAAATTAATAAGAATAGTCTTAATAAGATTTTATTTCTTTTTAATTAGGATCAGTCAACCAGTTGGCATTCTTATGACGAGTTGTGAATGTCGCAGCAATTTGAGAAACTAAGAAGAAAATGAATAATAATTTGTCAAACATGTAGACGTACAAAACACAGAAACAAGATTGTAAAGAATAAACAACAATACAAATATCTATATCTAAAGTATAAACAAATATCCTCCAATCAATAATATATGCCTAATATTAAAATCAAAGCAAGTAATATAGTATCAAACTATTTACAATTAAAAATCTAAATACAAATATTTACTAATTCTAATTAATAATAACAATTTGGCATACTTGCAAAATGCTTCAAACAAATAAGTGCATAAAATATTAGAGCATTGCTATGCATCATCCTACACACCACACACCAATGTGTTTTTTATTTTTTTTTTATTTTTTTTTCAATTTTTTTTATTTTACTCTTCTTGAAATATTTATATTTTTTTATTCATCATCCATATAATACACATTTAATAAGAGAAACAAATAAAAATAAATAAAAAAAATTATAGTGTGTGATGTATAGAATAATGCAAAAATTAATCCAAAATATTATACAATAAAGACAATAGCTAGCATCTATTTGTATGGATAGTAATAGTACATACCTAGAAATGGGAACGAATAAATGATCAGTTGAAATAGAGCAGAGCAGCAACCAGCAGATTGAGGAACAGCAAGATAAGTACAGAGCAGTAATTTTGTTGCAGATCGAAGAATATATTATAAAAGATAACATAATCATTTTAATAATATATTATTGTTTCTTAAATAAGGCTATACTAACATATTAGAACATAATTTGTTAATAATTTTTATTAAAATTTTACAAACAATTGTCATATTATCTAAACAAAATTGACTATATATTTAGAATAAATTTTTGCGATGGGAAATAAAGTTTGCGGAATATTGAAATTGGTCTTTTTAACAAATTTATTTTTATTAATAATTTTAATATAATTTATTATCAATTTAAACTTGAAATTTCAAAATTATTTGTAATAAGTGTTTAATTTTTTTTTTAAACTACTTTTTCTTTTCTTACATTAAAGAAGAACTCCCAGCTTTAATTGATAGCGGGGATAAAAAACCCCCCAAAATTTCACTTCTAAAACCTAGCCCCTGATACCTCAACCTCATGATGCAAGAAAAAAAAAACACCCGACTCCAAAAACTTCTCTCTCCCCAGTAGTCCTCTTCCCCGTGCTCTCTCTTACGCGTTTTCTCTGGCTATGGTCTAAAATCTGAAATCTTAGATGTTTGAAGTGTAAAAGCTTTGATTTTTCTTGTGTTTTTTGTAAATCTCTGGATCTGTTATTTACTCATTACATTTGTTATTATCTGGAATCGATTCCTGAGGTAAAGTCTGAGATGTTAATATAATTTCTTTGTGAGATGTGGAGATTATTTGTTTGTGACGTATATATCTATTGTCTTAAATCTGAAATCTTAAATGTTTGAAGTCTGCGATGCTAATAGTATTTTTTTGTTTGTGACATATGTCTTGTTGTTTTAAATCTGAAATCTTAGATGTTTGAAGTCTGAGATGCTAACCTTATTTCTTTCTCAGATTCGGAAATTTATTTGTTTGTGACATATTGAAATTACGTACAACATGTATGCTCGTAAAAGTTTTGTTTTTTGTTTTTTTGGTTTTGTAAAAGTTTTGCACACTAAATTTTTTTTTTCTAACATGTATGTGTATGTACAATTTCTTTGTAACATGTATGTGTGTGTATGTATTAGATTTTTTCTTACGTAAGAGCATCTTTCTAATTAGTCATATTTTTTTCTATTTATTTGTCTGCACAGCTTCAAATACTATGCGCATCTGTTTATTTATATTGATTTCTATAATGCTAGGAATTTATTTCGTATAATATTGTTTGTTTGTGAGATGCACGTATTTATTTCTATTTAGTTCTCTACACAGCTTCAAATACTATGTGCATCTGTTTATTATTTTTTTTTTTTCGCAGTCTAAATTTTTTCTAACATTTATCATGTGTATGTATCATTTGAGGAATGCATAGAAATTATTGAAGGCAACAAATTTGGAAATATCAAAGCCATAAATGTTTAACAATTCAGTTAACAGAAGCATATTTAACTAAGCATAAAAGCAAATAGAAACTTACCTAATTTATTCTGAAATTCACAAACGAAAGAGTGGACTCGACAGAATTTAGAACTCAGAAGGGAGCAATTAGATTTGGGATTTTATCAGATTTCAAACAGCAGAAAATATGAAACATCACGATTGCTTTTATACCGAAGTACAAGCGGTGAAAGCGGTGTAAAAAAAGTAAGGAAATAATTTGATAGCAGTTGTTTAAGCGGTGGGAAAATTTTAAAAATAAAAAATTGATAACAAGCGGTTGAGGCGGTAGGCAAGACAAAAAAAAAAGGCAAAGAAATTCCTGAAATGGTAAAGAATCTGATAAAGATGGAGAAAAAAGATTTCGAGAAATCGGTGGAAAACTGGAGAAGAAAAATTGGGGAAAAAAAAGAGCGGTTGAAGAGGTAGATAAGACCGAAAAAAAAAGTGAAGCGGCAAAGAAATGTAAATAAATATCAGAATCTTGTAAGATGAAGACTGTGGAGGCGGTGCGAAACGGAAAAATAATTCGAGAAAGCAGTGGAAAACGGGAGAAGGAAAATTTATAATCATTATAACAAGCGGTTAAATCGGTAATCAACACCAAAAAAGAAGGAAAAAAAAAATCCGGATCGGTAAAGAAATGTAAAGAACCGACAATCTGATAAAGATGAAAGAAAAAAAAGCGGAGTGAATCGTGAAAGAGTGATCTAGAATCTGATAAAGATGGAGAGCAAAGAAAGCGAGAAAGCGATAGAAAACGGTAGAAGAAAGATTGGGAAAAAAAATAGCGGTGGAAGCGGTGGACAAGGTGACAAGAGGGGGAAAAAACAAAAAAACCGAAGATGCGAAAAAAAAAAAAAAAGAATTCCAGAAGCCGACGGTCGAGGCTGCTGGAAACAGAGGGAAGCAAATGTAGAATCTGATAAGATGAAAAATTTCGAATCTGAAAATGGCAAGAGGGATAGAAATCAAATACCAGTAAAAAAGGAAAACATCGGGGATAGAAACCAGAAAAAAATTTAAAGGACAAAATTGGCAGAAAATAGTTATACGACACCTGCTTGCTATAATATGTCTATTTTTAAGGAAAACAAATGCTATATATCTCACCTAGCTAGAAAGGGCTGGCTGCTTGTATATTAGATGTAGATAATTGTAGTGTTTGTTGCTTTTTTAATCTTATATTAGTTGTAATTTACACAATAGTAATTTACACAATAATAATTGCTCTATCGTTGCTGGTTTCTCTTGTTTTCTAGATATTAGTACTGTGCACCCTTGTTCCTCTATCATTGCTGGTTTCTCTTGTTTTCTAAGTGTTGGTGCTAACATTTCTGCAGAATTATCAACTTTAAGATTTGATTTAACTTCGGATTATGAATTGAGAATCATTGATCTGGTTGTAAAGACTGACTCTCTTATTGTGGTTAGTTGCCTTAATAATGACTCTTCTCCCCATGAATTTATTCAGATATTTAAGATGATATTTTACATTTCAAGAATGATTGTCCCTTTAGTATTAATTATGTTTACTGAGAAGGTAATGGCATAATGCGCTAGCAAATAGCTTAGCAAATTATGGTGCTATGGGATATATGGTAAGTTTTTCATATCTTGTTCAAATCCATAAGCATATGATTATTCTGTTCTCTCTAGATCGTGCAAGTCTTTCTACTATTAGGCACTAAACATTTTAGGTTTTTTTTAATCTTCTTGTAAAGTTTATAAAGTCATTATATTTTTTTAGCACTAAATTGGTTTTGGGCTTTTACTTTTTCTCTTTGTAAACCCCAAGTTTCATTGTTTGAACAATATATTCCTCCGTCGTAAATAAGGATAATCAATAAAAATGGATCCAGTATTCTTTTTGAAAAAAAAAAAAAAAAAAAGAGTAATGGTCCTCTTCTTTAAAAAATATATCTGGCAATATTTGGACCAAGCGGCCGGTCTGTCCATGCAAGACTAATAATGAGGTAAAAAGATCCTTAAAAAGACTAGAATGGCGATAGAATTTGAGCAATGATTGAGAGTTCGATTTTCCTTTAAACTTTTTCGAGCTTTTATACATAATTTATAAAACTGGTAGTGTCCTCGAGATATTTGTAACGTTGATGGTTGTGATCATGAATATAATTGACTGATATTTCTAGTAGGTATATAGAGGCATGGACTTCATCGAGCTAGGATGAAGGTTCAAAAGGATGCATCTTTCGTCAAAATTTGACCGTTTTGNAGCTCTCGGATATGGCCTCAAGAAGTCTTAGCACTAACCCTCTGATACTGGTGCAGTACTCGGCCAAGTCCTCCCTACACAAAAAACAACTCAATTAACCACGTTTGAACAAAATAATCGATTAACTTTTCACTGTTTAAGTCAATTGCCCTGTAAAACTTTCAATTTAAGCAGAAAACTCCAGAGTATAGCAATGGAGGATATGAATCCTAGCTCTAACCCACCTAAAGGATGGAGGATGTGACGGCCATTCGTGCACATAGTCCTCGAGAGGATAGCAATGGAGTCTTAAAAAATCTCTCCAGTTGGAAACTTTTTCTGTCTTTACATTGAAACTAGTGGAAAGCCTGGTGGTTTTGGAAGGGTCGTCGGAGTAATTCTTCAACCTCTCGCTCTCTGGCAATCGGAAAAACTCTCTTGCTATGCCCATGATTTTACTAATAATTGTCACTGGTATTCCATGATTTTTAACCTGAGATCAACGCATTGCATGCAATAAATCGTAAGAAAAAAAGTTCATAAATCACGAAAAATATAAAATTTTATGATCAAACAATGGATTATACACACATAATTCTGGGTACCTGAAAGAAACCATCATGTTGACATGCCTGGCCAATCTGTTTGATAATATCCTTACGATTGGGGCCCTCCAGGCCCCGGAGATCGATGAGAGGAATGAAGCCCTGATCAGATATCTGAACCTCGGAGAGATTTGGCCGGTCGGAAATGGGTCGAATGTAATTTGAGGGAACATGGCTCACAGTTGTTGCGAGGTCGGTCAGCAGGAGCTTAGTGGTGGTCATTAATGCAATTGCGAGCTAGCAAAACCTGCGAACTGCTTGTATTATGAGGAATATGAGTTGACGAAAACTGAGGTTGTGCCCCTCAATTTATAGACGAACATAGCAACAATGACATCGCGCACCCACCTCAGATGAGAAATCATATTTGTAATTTGAGTGACGCTGCGGCCACCGAAAAGGTTCTCAAAAATGTCTACCGAACAGTAATTTTTTTTTTTAATATATTTTTTTAATCATTATAAATATTTAAAAAATAAATAAATTCACAACATTATAAAAAAAAGATTTCTTTAATCACTGAGTAAAAAAAAAAACATTTGGGACATAAGTTCAAAATCCAAAGTCAAGTTGAAAGTCTCTACTTCTTTTATAAACAATAATTAAATTTAAAATTCACGTAAAAAATTATTTTTTAATAATAAACCTCTTTATTTTTTCAAAAAGAGTAGGCATAATTTATATGCTTGAAGATTGTATTTAATATTATTCTATATATAAAAATCACTGTGACTGTTTTTATTTTATTTTAATTTTATGTGGCATGCATGTCATGATCATGATGTGCTTCTGAGTGGATGAGCTAATTCTAATAACTACGTGCGTGGCCGTGGTGTTTTCATTCATTAATTTCCTACACGGAAAACCTACACGTAGGAAAAGTTAAAAATATATTTGTATATACATGTAGATCATTAGAGGCAACGATTTCTCATAGGAAACACAGATAGTACTGATTTTCAGGGGCATTTAAAATTCAACGAATCATCAACCACTCGTGTAGATTTGAAGAGAAATCAGTACATACAGCCGAACTTTTGATAATTGTAAGACAAGTGGGAATTTGCTAGCTGACGTATATATGCTTACGCAAGAAAAATACTAGATATATGACGTATATATCTAGTATTTTTTTTTAAAAAAAATTTAATGACTCTTTTTATACACCTCATACTGATGATTAGAAATTAAGACGGCAGCTATACCAAGAATCGGACTGGTTGATTGCTGACTCAAAGCCAGGTTTTGGCACTTGTATATTTTAACGTTTTAATTGCACGAAGATTCTGATATCCGTCTGTTGTAGGCTTGTAGCATTTTCCTCCATATAAAAATAATTGGGGCTACTTTTTTGGCTCCGAGTAATCCGTTCAAATTGATCGTTTTTTATTTTTTTTATTTTTTTAATATTTTTTTAATATTTTTAAATATTTTTAAAATATTTTAATATATTTAAAATCACTTTTTTAATTATTACATAAAAATTAATAATAAACAGTCAAATTAAACAGTACAATTGAGAGATAAAATAGTTTTTTCCTATGAGAAATAATAACAACCAATTCTTAGAATAATATTTTAGTACATCTATAATAATATAACTTACTCTTTCTCATATTTGATTTATTGTATAAGTCAATTAGTATATTCATTGATTTATTGTATTTATATTTGTTCTTTAATCTCATTCGCCTATAAATACGAATAAATATTATATATTAGGACTGTATAAAAACCAACCACACCGGCCATCACCGACTCAAACTAGCTGCTGGAGCCCGAAATCAATAGAGAACTAGTCAGCCAATAATAGAAAAATATAACAATCGACGTCAGCTGGTTCAATCCCAATTTGAACCTAGTTCCAACCGTTGAACCAATCAATTATATATATATTTTTTATATTATACATATATAAAACGCCAATCCGGCAGTACCCTCCCCTCCCTCTTCTTCTTTTACTTGATTCTTCTCCTATTTTCAAAATCTCTCTCCTCTCTCACATGTAGTCCTATAGTGCCACAACCCTATGCTTCCCTACTCCTTCACAACGCCACTAATGGGAAATTGAAGAATCGAGCACAATCATGCCAACATCGAGGCTGTTGGTTTACTCCTCTAATTGGTCAATTCTAAGCATCTAAAAAATCTGTCGATACAACGTCAATTTTGGATCAAAATCACACTGAATCAATTAATTTTCACCCCTATTATATATTCAACAACAAATAAAATTAACAAAAATATAACCTTCAAATTATTTATCCCTCCTCCTCTCTTCTCAATTTTTTTTTTTTTTTTGTATTTTAATTTTATTTTCTACACAGCATAGAGGTATGATTTGTCTGATGTGCCCCGTACGATGCTTGCCTCACCATTATCATGGTGCACATGAAATGCGCAGTTGTCATTGCGTGAAAAACTGAGATCAGCCTACTGACATCACCATCCAAATGTCATTCGGCCAGAAATTCTCTACCGAACATTTCATTTTTTTTTTTTTTTAACCTTTTTCTTTCACCAATTTTTAAAAGTATTTAGATATTTTTTAAAAATAAAAAAAAATCATATATTCATTTAAAAACACTTACTTAATCATTAAATAAAAAATAAAAAAACAATAAAAAAAATTTCGGTAACAATCTTCTGTGGCAATAGTGTTTTCCTTAAAAATCAGAGTAACGTTACAGCTAGTATTTTAATTTTATTTTCTACACTTATCATGGTGCACATGAAATGCGCAGTTGACATTGCGTGAGAATCTGAGATCAGCCTACTGACATCACCATCCAAACGTCATTCAGCCAGAAATGAATGAGTTAGCTAACCATTAAAAATCAGAAACGTTACAGCTCTCGAAATTACGTCTCGAATGTGTCTAAAAAGCACATTTCATTTAATTATTATTTTTATGTATTTTTTTAATTATTATAAATATTTTTTAAAAAAATAAAAAATTTACAATGTTATTAAAAAATACTTCCTCAATCATTAAATAAATAAATAAACTTCTAAACATACTTTTGAGATACATTTTCGGTGAGTATAGCATTTCTATTAAGAATTATGGTCCTACTCGGAGTTAGGAATGACACATGAGAGGCCGCCCTATCAGCATAGTTTGGTTGTATCTAATAACGCCAACATTAATCTTATCCGAATTTTATTATTTAAAAAAAAAAAGATAGATATATAAAATGAATCTTACAATATTTATGATTATTCGAATAAATTTTTTGAATAATATTATTATTTAAATGAAATTCATTTTATGTATCTATTTATCTTTTACTTTAAACCTTAAAATTTTTTGAAAAAAAAAAACCAAACTTTATATTATTTGAGAAAAGAGTTTTTATATTTATAATGATTTCGATGATTATTCATTCATCTTGAAAGACAGCCCCTAATAAAAGTGTGAAATTAAGCCGTAACTTGCTACCGTTTCCTTTGAAAAAGAGTAGGAAACTTAATTTTTGTCGTTAAAAGTCTACTCTTTTTTGAGTTTGGTACGTTTTAAAATTGGCTTTTCCACCGAAAGAGCGTTTTGAAACGGAACATGTGGTGTACTCGAGTAAGACGGAAGCTGCTGCTAGAAAGACACTGCCAAATGGAACGTAAGTCGGGCATGGCTGTCACTTGTCAATAACGGTGCCTACTTTTACGGACATCAAGAAGCTCTTGTCTGTACGGAACTATAATATATATATATATAGTATATATTATATATGAGTAACGCTAGGGCGACCGAAATTTTCTTCCGAAGAAATCCCGAAAAGCACATTTCAGTTTTTTTTTTCCCTTTTTTTTAATGTATTTTTTTAATCATCATAAATACTTTTTAAAAAAATAAAAAATTCATAACATCATTAAAAAATACTTTCTTAATCATTAAGTAAAAAAAAAAAAAAGCTTCCAGACACTTTTTCGGTGAGTATAGCATTTCTGATTATATATATGAAAAATATTTTGAATCCTGAATTTGGATCTTGAAGCAATGTCTTGAATGGTGTTTTTTTTTTAATTTTATATTTAATAATTAAATGAATGTTATTTAATGATGTTGTGAATTTTTTATTTTTTAAAAAAATATTTATGATGATTAAAAGAATACATGAAAAAAAAATAAAAAAGTGAAATACACTATTTGGGATCCAAATTAGGGCCACCTTTTTGGTGGCTGTAGCACTGCTATATATATATATAGAAAAATGCTATAGACAGCCGCCCTAAAAATTATTTTGAGTTAGTCTATATACAATTCCTAAATGGAGACTACTAATGCAAACATGTTTAAAAAATTTTAAAATTACAATAATATCCTTTTTAATATGATATTTTTTTCCTTTTACTCATATTCATCAATGAGACTGCACACGCAGTCCCCGAGTCAGGACTGCAAATAGAATTTCTCAGAAACCTTTAAGGGTGAAGATGGAACGTCCTATTTCATTTGATGACTCAAAACGCACGTACCGTTGGACTTCTCCACGAAGCCAACCCCTCCCATTCCCTTTGTCTTCTCCACTCCAAACAACCCCTTCCCTTCGTATTCTCCACTCAAGCCAAGGAGATCCCTTCGTCTTCTCCACTCCCGATTGTCTTCACAAATCCATGAAGCCACCATTGAAGATCACTTCATCATCTCCATTCAGTGCCACAACCACTCTCCTCTTCATCTTCTCCACAAACCTAGCGAAACTCCCTTCGTCTTCTCCACATCAAAGTCATCTAAAAAGTGAAGCAAGAGAAAAAGAAAAAGAAAAAATCATTATTAAAAAACTATTTTTTTTTCACGTAGATCTTATATTTATCTACTTTTTTAAAAAAATTTAATACATGGAATTTACACAGTCTAAAATTATAAATATCATTTTTATATTTTTAATCTATTTAATTTATTATAGTTTATTTTAAGTTGATATATGAATATTTATATATATAATATTTATAAGATACGGTTTGATTTATAAAAAAAAAATTAAATATCTGCATGATGTTTTTTATCAATGGGATAATTTAATTGGACAAAATAATATATATACATACATATATATATACTAGGAAAGGACAACGTGCCCTGCTCGTGTGTCCAGTTTAATTTTACATAATTTTTTATTTTCTAAACAAAGAAATTACTTTAAAAATTAGAAATAATGAATTATAGAAAAAAAAAATTCAGCTCATCATCTCCTATATTATACAGTAACATGTAATTTCTTATTTTTACTATTCAATTTAAATATATATTGATTTTTAAATATGTGTGTTTACACATCAAGAAAAAAAAATCACATATTGTTGTATGATGTGAGATGATGAATAACATTTTTTTAAAAAAAATCATTTTAAATCTAGCCGATGATTTTTAAATTGAGTCAAGTATTCTAAAATCTTCTAAATATCTCACCAAAATCATTTTAAATGGGGAATTTGTAATGTTATTAAACAAAGACTAATTTTCAAGTAAACCTTTTATATTTTGGAGTTTCGAAAATAATATAATTTTAAAAATTAATTTATTTAAATGATTTTATTATTTTAAGAATATTATTTAATATTCATTAATTTATTTGACCCAAAACATGCCATTAAATATCATTCACCATTAAACCATAAACCGCCATTTTTTTAGAAAATGGCCTAACATATTCATTTATCAATCACTGTAGGAAGGAATCATAGGTATGATTACTACTATCCATGCTTACCACCATTCCTACCACTAACATTGTGTGACGTCTCGACTTCCACGTATAAAAAGCTTTAGGAATCGTGACGTCAGGATGATGACACACGGTCACACATCCCAACGACAAGTGTCAAGTATGTGCAACAAATAAACAGTGCACAATAAAATACGCAGCGGATAATAATAATTAAGTCTCTAGTACCAGAATTTTAGTTTAATACAGATATCCAAATACAAAGCGTTTAAAACATAAACCAAATGTCCCATAAAATATACAAAAGCAGAAAATAGAAACATAACTCGAGTGATCCCAGATCACTCCTCCGACGGAGCCAAATCCTCAGGCTCGGCACCTGCAACATCATAATCAAAATCTGCAGTACCAT
>QEOT01002476.1:3855-25791 GCA_003123785.1 Pterocarya stenoptera | reverse complement strand
CGGCTTGGGGTCGTGATACACGCACCCACAAATCCATTTTCACATGAAAATCCAATTTTCAAAATAACCATATGATCATGAATGCAATTACACGAAAACCCAGTTTTCATTTTACAAACATGAACATGCGTGCAATATGCAATGTACTAACTCATAATAACCACAACCAACAACCAATCAAAACACAACATAATCCATACACAACTTCTCCGTCCTCAATCCATCCACTCCCGAATTCTCCTCGGACTCAGTTCGGTACCAATCAGATCACAGTATAAATAATTAGAGTAAAAATATATTTAAATCTCAAAAGATTGTTTAGGAAATACTTACAGCGCTATAAAAATATTTTCAGAGGATCACGAAGCACTGAAATCATCAAAACAGCAACTGTCACAGTGTAAAAACATTGTGGCCGAAACATAGTGAAATCCAAATTTCACACGAGGTCAAACGAAGACTTGGAAACGGTAGGGTAGAGCCTATGGGAGGTGGTGAAGCTAATGGTGGTGGCCTTTGGCCGTGGGTGGTGGCCGAAATGGGTGGTTCACGGCCAAGAATGTCAAATCGGAAGTGGAGCTCGCACGGGCGGCTCCGGCGATGGATCGGGGCCGGGTTTGGGTGGAAAAGCTTGGTGTTGGGCCGGTGAAGAAGTGGTGAAGAAATGGTGGCCAATGGTGGCCGGACGGCGGCGGAACGGAGGAAGAACCACCGCGGGTTCAAGCGGCTCGTGGCGGCTAACGGCGGCGTTAGCCAGCCGGATATTGGGTGGGTAAGGTCGCCAGCGCACGGGGAAGCCGATGGTGCCAGCGGTGTCGTGCACGGCGGGCCGGAGGCGGAGCAGCGGCGGTGAATCCGGTTCACGCGAGAGAGAGAAGAGAGAGAGAAACCGGGTCGCGCGGGCAGGCAGAAGGGAGAAGAAGAAAAAGGAGATCCAGTCGTTTCAACTTGTGTTTCGAAAATGATCCAACGAAAAGGATTTTAAAACTACTAACTAAATAAAATAATTCAAACGCAGTGAAATGCTTAATTAAAACAATAATAATTTTAAACTCCAAAAGCAAATCAATTTAAATTAAAGATCACTTTAAATACAAAACAGTAATTAATATCAAGAAAACACACAAAATAAATAATTTTCACAGCTTAAAATATTATAAAATAATATAATAAAACTCCCTTAATTTTAAAACAATAGACAAATCCTTAAATCAATTAAAATAATCCTTCATTAAAAATATACTAAAATACGGGGTGTTACACATTGTAGGTGAGAATCACAGGCAGGACTTACCACCATCCCTACTGCTTGCACTGTAGGCAGGAATCACAGGTGAGACTTACCACCATCCCTACCGCCTGCATTGTAGGTGGGAATCACAGATGTGACTCTACCACCGACCTTGCTTACCACCATCCTTACAATTCATTTTTATTTCAATTCATTCATTTCAAATATACTCAAAAATCATCTCTCACATGAAAACCCATTTTTCATTCACGACACATGAGCATGCATGAAATGATGCAATAAATGCCATGAAATCAAACACAACATAAATGCACGCAAGCATAATTCAATTAAATAAATAATATATTCTTGCATCCAACCGACCCCCATACTCCTCGAGCTCAAAGTTCGGCACAACCACCAGATTGCATAAAATCTGTTAATGTAAAAATATATTCAAATCTCACAAAAATTTTTGAAAAATTACTTATAATGATAAAATATAATTTTCGAAGGATCAAGGAGGTGCAGGAGGTGGCGGTACAACAGCGTAACAATGTATTTTGGACTAAGGTCGTGGATCTCAAAATGCCAAATTTTGAATAGGAACAAACTAAGACTTGGGATGGCTAGGGAAGAACTTAGAGATGTTGGTGAAGCAAATGATGGTTGTGGTTGGCCAAAATACCCAAATCGCAAAAATGAGCTAGAGGGGTTTCGACGATGGTATATCGGAGCTGAGGTGGGATGGTTTAGGTGGCTAGAGGGCCAATGGTGGTGTGGTGAAGAGATGGTGGCCAATGGGGGCGCGACGGCGGCTCTAGAACAAAAAAGGGTCGCGGCTTTGATTCCTTTGTGGCGGTTAACAACGGCACGAGATAGGCTGAGATTGGAAGGGGAGGGATACTGGTCAGAGGGGAAGAGAATGGGCGGGGTGATGTTGGCCATGCCGGCGTGCGATGACGCACTAGAGGGGACAAAGAAACGGACAAGCCGCGGCTTGGATTCGCTCATGGCTGTTAACAGTGGCATAGAGGGACTGAGATTGGAAGGAGAGGGACGCTGACCGGAGGGGAAGAAAATGGGCGGGGTGGTGTTGGCCATGCAGGCGTGTGACGGGGCACTGGAGGGGATAAAGAAAGGGACGAGTTGTAGCTTGGATTCCCTCGTGGCGGTTAACGGCGGCATAATAGGGGTTGAGATTGGAAGGGAATAGACATCGGTCGGAGGGGAAGAGAATGGGCGAGATGGTGTTGATCATGCCGGCGTGCGGAGGCGCACTAGAGGGGATGAAGAAACGGACGGGCCGTGGCTTGGATTCACTCATGGTGGTTAACGGCGGTACAAGATAGGCTGAGATTGGAAGGGGAGGGACGTCGGCCGGAGGGGAAGAGAATGACCTAAGTGGTATTGGTCATGTCGACGTGCGGCGGCGCACTGAAGGAGACGAAGAAAAGGATGGATGAGAGGGGAGGAGGGGCTTGCGCAGGAGAAGACCAGGGGCAAAACGGAAATTTGAAAATAGAAGCAAGGGCAAAATGGAAAGAAGACCAGGGGCAAAACAGAAACTTGGAAATAGAAGTATGGGCAAAATGGAAAAAAAAAAAAAAAAANTTGGTAATTTTATTTTTTAATGAAGAGAAAATGTGAGATACGAACATATCAAAAGTACAACAAGAAAATATCGAATTGAAGAATATTATTGCTTTACAAGTTTGAATAAAGAATAATGTCATGTGTTCAGATGAATGCTATCAAAAGCGGATTTCTATTTTTATTTATTTATTTAGTGATTAAAAAATATTTTTTTAATGATGTGAATTTCTTTTTAAAAAAATATTTAAAAATATAGAAAAAATGTAAAAAAAAAAATTAAAGTCATTTTCATTTAATCTTATCTCATTATTATAATTTTTTAATTTTTATACAATATAAAAATAAATAATTCTATTTTTTAAAATTTTAAAATAAAAATTATATTTTAATAATATTTTATTTAGTTTTTAATTTTTTCCTCAATTGATGTCATTCATATTATCGATAAATGAGGCCTAAATAGTCTTTTCAAGACAATCTCTCGGTGTAGCCGATCTGGAAGGGCGAGAGACAGACAGAGTGTGCGCGTATGCATATGCATCAGACAGTGTGTGATACGCGTAAGACAGACAGACAGACAGACAGCCAGGCAGACTGGGTCTTGATGGGCTGTCCTTGTCGTCATTAAAAACAGCGACGTTGCCGTCTCCACCACAGCCACATTCGAAACAATCTATATGCGGGGACCACCTTTTAACGCGCTTTTCCATAAACCATGGTCACGACTCTATGCATTGTCGCTATTTTCCGTAATCGACGCAATAGTATCGTGGTGATAAGGAATAATATTTAGGATAATATTTAGGTTATACCGTCTTACTATTTATTTACTTTTTTTATTTAATTTATTTAATTTTTTATTTTACTTAATAGTTAAAGAAGTGACTATTAATAAAATTATATTTTTTTTCATGATTAAAGATGTTAAAAAAATACTTAAAAGAAAACGATAAAAAAATAAAAAACTTCAAATACACTATAAGTAGTAAATGTGTAGTAAGAGAATAGTAACCCTATCACTATCCTAATTTTTAAACAAAATAATCGAAGCAAGCATTTATGTCAGGGTTTCTTACACTTGCTTAGATTCTCGGGCCTGTTTGGTATTGTTGAAATTAACATATACACGAAGGAATGAAAATGTTCTCTGTAATGTAAAAATGTTCTCTACATTCTTCATTGCTTCAATTTAGTACACTGTGGTGGTATTTATACACTAAAGAAAGAATATTCTATCATAATAGAATTCTCAAGATTAAAGGAGAGAGTGACACGTGTTATAAAAATCTTCTAGGTAATTCTACATTATTGTCAAGTGCTGGAGTATCTTTTGGTAGAGCAGATGTTGCATTTGATGGTGGAGACGATGCAGGGTTGATATTGCTAATACGCCCCTGCGAACCAAGCAGGCCTGGAAGAACTGTGAGGCTTGAGTGAAAAGTGCAGAATATGGAGATTGACAAAGGCTTTGTAAAAATGTCGACCAGTTGATCCTTGCTGGAGAGAAAAGAAACCTGAATGGCTTTGGCATGGATCCGATCTCGTACAAAATGGTAATCAATGTCAATGTGTTTGGTGTGGGAGTGCATCATAGGATTAACGAATACATACGTTGCTCCCAAATTGTAACAATAGAGAATAGGAGGTTTGGACAAAAAAATTTCCAACCTAGATAGAAGACCTTGCAGCCACAAAATTCACTGGTAGCATTTGCCAAAGCGTTATATTCTGCCCTCGGTGCTCGATCTTGCAATTGTAGATTGCTACTTGGAACTCCAACAAACCAGATTTTTACCATAAAACACATAGTATCCTCCAATGGATTTTTTGTCATCTTCGGCCCTGTTGGCACTAGAAAAGGCAGCCAAAGTAGGAGAGGGAGATGGAGAAATAGCCAAATCATAATCCATAGTATGCTTAAGATAGCTTAAAATACGCTAAACAACTTGCCAATGGGACAAACAAGGTGCATGCATAAATTGGCACACCCGATTCACAGAGAAGGCCAAATCTGGTCTAATGAAGAATAAGTATTGTAAACTGCCAACGACACTTCTATAAAGAGATGGATCTTCCATAGAAGTATAATCAAAAGCTGACAGTTTTGTAGAGGGAGACATAAGACTACTCAAAACCTTACAATTACTTATGTTAGTTTTCTTGAGCAAATCAAGAATGTATTTGCCTTGTGATAAAATAAATCCAATAGGATTTCGATGACATTCAAGGCCCAAAAAATAGTGAAGGTCTCCCAAATTTTTGAGACAAAAATAAGCTTGCAGAATATCAACAAGTTGAACCAATGCATTCGGGTCAGAGCCAGTGAGAACCACATCATCCACATAGACTAAAAAATAAATTGTCACATCTGATGATAATAGATGAACAAAGAGGCGTCGGATTTAGAAACACTAAAACCCAGTTCCAAGAGACATAAATTGAGACGCGTATACTATGCACGAGGGGCCTATTTAAGGCTGTATAGTGCACGGTTAAGTTTATGAATATAGTGTGGGAATTGTGGGTGAACAAACCTGGTGGCTCTGACATGAACACTTGTTCATCCAAAGTGTCGTGCAAAAATATATTTTGCACATCCAGGAATCAACCATCCAGAAGAAACTGCAATTGAGAGCACTAACCTGATCTATGTTGGCTTAATAACAGGGCTAAACGTCTCTGAGTAATCGAGCCCCTCAAGCTGACTATAGCCCTTGGCTACAAGTCGGGCTTTTCGAAGTTTGATCGAGCCATCCGAGAGATGCTTGGGCTTGAAAATCCAACGACAACCTATAAGATTTTGGTTAGATGCAGGTGGAACTAAAGACCAAGTATTATTAGACAAGAGAGCATCAAACTCTAATTGCATAGCAGTGCGCCATTCCTGATACTTTGAAGCTTCAGTCACTGAGGTGGGCTCTTCGAGTGTCTCGGCAGAGGTGGTATGAGCTTGCGGTTGGGGCCATGCGATGGTGCCGTATGTGCGAATTTTTGGAAAGTGAAGGTTTGACTTGGCTCAAGTTTGCATAGGATGGACATAAGAAGGGGGTGTCGGGATAGGAAAAGATTAGGGATGATATGAGGAAGGTGCCCTAGATGAGGAAGGGAGTGGGTCAGGTATGTTTGTGGGCTCAGATGAGGAGAATAAAGGCTGAGAGTATGTGAGACTTGGGTTAAGTGGAGCAGATGGAGTTGGGGTAGAGGATACGGGTTGGGTTGTAGAGGATGTGGGCTGAGGGGGATGAAAGGGCCTGTGTGACCTTTTTGTATTAAGGAACAAGGGAGATGTGTTTAGAAGTGGAAGAAGATGTGGGCTGGGCTGAGAACTTGGGGACGAGCTAGAAGTGTGTTTAGAGAAGTAAAAATTTGACTCATCAAATAACACATCTCTAGCAATATACATGTGTGCAGTAGGTAAATGAAAGCATAAATATCCATGATGATTTGAGCTATATCTGAGAAAAACGTAAGGAAGGAAACAATAATCCATTTTATGATGATTATACGGCCTAAGATTAGGCCAACAAGTGTAGCCGAATGACTTTAAGAAGGTGTAATTTGGAACTTTGTGAAATAAGATTTTAAATGGAGATTTAAAGTTTAAAACAGAGGAAGGAAGACGATTTATGAGAAACAATGTAGTGGAAAAAGCATCAGATCAATACAAATGTGGAGTGGATGAGTATGCAAGTAGAGCTAACCCAGTCTCAACAATGTGTCGATGTTTTTGTTCCACTGACCCATTTTGAGAATGGACATAAGGACAAGAGAGACGATGAGAAATACTAAATGATTGTAAGACTCTATTTAAATATCTATATTCACCACCCCATTCTGATCGTAAGGCATGTATTTTAACATTGAAAAGGATCTCTACATGAAGCTTGAAAGATAAGAAAGTAGAAGTTACATTAGATTTGCATTTCAATGGAAATAGCCATGTAAATATGCAATAATCATCTATAAATGATAGATAATAACGAAAACCACCACAGGAAAAGACTGGTGCAGGACCCCAGACATTCGAAAATAGAAGTTGAAGTGGACTAATGGAATGAGAAGTGGACCAATTATATGAAAGTTGATGAAGTTTGGCTTGACAGCAGGAAGAACATAAGCCAGACGTGGAGGATGAGTGCACAGGAAAAGAAACTTTGGAGATGATTCGATGAACTAGCTGCATGGAAGGATGTCCAAGCCTTATGTGCCATTGAAAGGGAGATGCTCGAGTACCAGTATACGCTTGAGGAGAAGGAATGACAAATGGAAACACATACATTCCATCCTTAGTATTGCCTTGGAGCATAATTTTGTTGGTATGAGAGTCCTTCACAAGAAAAAAATGTAGAATAAAATTCAAAGCAAACATCATTATCTTCTCAAAATTTTCTAATAGAAATTAAATTCTTAGAAATGGAAGGAACATGATAAAGTTTTGAGAGAAGAAGTTTGTCAGAATTGGAGGGCACTGTGAAGCTGCCAACATGATGAATTGGAAGAGATGTGCCATCACCTATACACACTTGCTCGCCACCCTTGTATTCTGTAAGACTAAGAGATAGATTAGAAAAATCATGTGTAAAGTGATGTGTAGTAGCCGAGTCAGGGTACCATAGGTTGTTAGCCGAAGGAGGTGGAGTAGAGGAAGATATGTGGACAGTGGTGAAGTGGGCCGAAAGAGAGGGAGGTGGAGGTGATTGGAAATTTTGGTTGAATCTATGATAACAAGTGAGGGCAGTGTGACCTTGTTTGAGACAAACTTGGCAAGTGGGATAAGAGGGAGAAAAATAGGAAGTGTATAGTGGTGACCACAGAATCAAAATTAGAACCCAAACTAGACAAAATATATGTGATAAATTCAGAAGATGGTAAGGGTTTACTAGTCGCCACAAGTGTATCTCGAAGGAGTTTTGCCTTTTGGCAATATTCGGCTATAGAATTCGAACCTTTCTTTAAAGTAGCCTTGTTTGAAATTAACATATACACGAATGAATGAAAATGTTCTCTGCATTCTTCATTGTTTCAATACAACACACTTTGGTGGTATTTATACACTAAAGAAAGAATATTCTATCATAACAGAATTCTCAAGATTAAAGGAGAGAGTGACACATGTTATAAAAATCTTCTAGACTATTCTGCATTGCTGTCGAGTGCTTGATTATCTTTTGGTGGAGCAGATGTTACATCTGATGGTGGAGACGATGCAGGGCTGATATTGCTAATAGGTACTGATATCATATAAGATAAAAGTTGAATAAAATATTATTAAAATATTAATTTTTAATATTATTCTTATTTAAAAATTTAAAAAAATGAATTATTTATTATATTTTATGTAAGAGTTTGAAAAAGTTATAATAATTATATAAGATAAGATAGTTTAAACTTTGTAACTAAACCAGGCCTAAAGGTTTTTCAATACATATTTTCAAAAAGAAAACAATTGCTATTTAGAAAGAAAAAAAAATAGAATGAATTTTTAGGCCCCGTGTGATTTCATAAATGGTCTCAACCCATTTCATTTCAACAACCAAACACCATTCAGACACACACTTTTCAATTTCAAATTATTAACTTTTTAACTTTTTCTTCTAATCATTACAATTTTTCAAAACTTTCAAATAAAACATAAAAAATAATTCAACTTTTTCAAATTTCAAAACAAGAATAATATTAAAAAAATTATATTCTAACAATATTTTAACATTATAATATTTTTATTTAACATTTTCTTTTTTCTTCTCCAAAATCTCATAAAATATCTTAACTCAAACTATCTCGCTACTATTAACAAATTATCTCACTACTAGTTACATATTTATTTTTCATTTCATCTGTGTAATCAAATGAAGCCTAAGAAATAAATTTTGGTCTAGTTGAAGTAACTAGTCATGAATATATATACTTATGGGATAACTATAATTAGGAATTTTGCACTTTAGATTCGGAACCATAAAAAATGAGACATTGTAATGACCACAAAATTACAGTTCACGCGCTCCAATATTTGTGTTATTTTTAATCCAAGTTAATGTCGAGAATTTAACGAGAGTTTGAGAATAGAACGTCATATTTTTTTTTTCTATATTATTTGGATTAGGATTCTATATTATCTTTGCTTTCAAACATTTTTTTCAATTCAGAAAAATGTGAATATAACGAAACTTATATTATTAAATGTTATTCGCAGACAATCTAGATTCCAACATCTATTATTATTTGGTATGATTAACTAACTGATCAATCGATTCAATCCAGTGAAATATACTGTTCCTTCAACTTTTATTATATATATATAGGAAAATGCTACTTAGACCAATAAAATTGACCGATTATGATTGTTATTTTTATTTTTTTAAAAATTAATGGTTAAGGAAAGATTATTAGTAAATTGATATATATTTTTTTATTTTTTTAAAATATTTTAACATATATAAGAAATGGTTCAAATAAAAAATAATAATAATAGCATTATCCATATTTTTCTATTATAATAAGCGCCTATCGAGCTTCTACAGGAATAAACAGTAAATTTTCATACTCCGTTTAAATCATCCGTCTTTAACGTGTTGTGTCTTTTTTATCCTTCTATTCTAATCTTTTGTGTCCGTTTATATAATGTGTTTGTGGTCTTTTAGTTTAGCTTTATAGGTGTTAGCAGCTTTACTTGTTTTTAATATTTTAGCTTTTTGCCTTCCTCTTTGTGTGTCAAGTCCATCAAATCATCTCTCATTGTCGGCTCTCTCTCTCCCGAGTTCTCTCTCAATTCAGATCCTCTCTCTTCTCTCTCTCTTAGTCTCGTGTGGCTTGTCGCCGTTAGCAGCCACGGACCAGGCCGGACAGCACCCACAGCTTGTCTAGAACGAAAGGGTGTCCAGTACGTTGTTCTTGAGAGATTCAATTGCATAGCTTCGTTGTGGCAGCTCAAGACTTATGATCGTTTTCGACTTCATTTGCCAAAGCAGTTTTGCGAGCTTCCATTCATGGGTTTCCCAAGTGATTTCCCTACTTGATTCTACCCGTATGTATTTCCCCCTTTTTTGATTCTGTTTCCTTATGTTCCCTGGTTGTTTCTGGCGAAAGTATAATATTTGCTTGTCGAAATACAGCATGACTTTTTCTTTTCCTGCTGCGAATCATTTCAGGCAGATAGAAGTGAAGTGGGAGATCAATGAAGATGTGGAAGCGCAAAGGATTTGAAGGAGGAGGATGCAACTGGGGAGGGAACTGCTGGAGTTGGCACTACTAATCTGAGCCACAAAAAGCCACTGAATTTTCGGCAGAGTGGCTGGTCTAGGAGGGATGGATACCAAAGAGCAGCAAAGTAGACATTGTTTTCCATGTCAATTGGGTATTGCGAAATTCTTTTTAGGCCACGACCCTTTGTTTGGCCATCATTTTGAATGTGTCTCTTTTCCTAAAGATTTCATCCACTCCTTGACGGACTGACGACATATCCAATTAGAAAAGGTCATGCTCTCATTTCGTATGTGACTTATAAAAAAAGTTTGGTTAGTAATCAAGTACTTGAGAGCATGATAAAATAAAATATTAAAACGATGAGAGAAAATATATATAGTAGGATCCCCTCAATAGTGACCAATAATTAATGATGGCCATGATGATAATGTTCCTTTAACCAAGGGTGGACCATTTATATTATTGATCTATTATACTTTTGATCATATATGAGATGATGAGAGATTTCTTTTGATCATCATGTAGACATCATCATTAAAAATTTCAAAGGCACTAAAAGTACTGATCATGAGAACATCATTATTATATAGAGACAAAACAAAAAGAAAAAATTAACCCACTTTTTGGCCTAACTGGCGAGATAATAACAAGTTAGTTGACTGTATCTAAGCAATAATAACAAGAAAATAAAAGAGTAAATTTTATTTGAATTAAACAATGATCAAAAGTAATAATGATGAAAGTATTAGCAGAAATGAAAATAATGATGATCAACACAACCTTAGCAAAATTAAAAAAAGACAAAAAATATATTAAAAATATCAAAAATATACATTTAATAATTTTTTCCAATGATTAAAAAATATTTAAAAGTTTTAAAAAAATATGAAAAAATAAATAAAAATATGAAAAGTAATGATGATGAAAGAGCCTTAATGTAGGAACCTACCTATATTTATTATATTATATAGTCTTAATTAATTGAATGACTCTTGAGATGTACAAGTTTGATATTATATAAATATATTTTAGTGCATGTCTAATCCACGCCCATGCATTAAGGTGATCTCCTTATTTACAATATTATATATATACTTATAATTAGGTAAACAAGTCCTTTAATCTTGATCTATCCTATATAATTTTGATCTACTTTTAACTTTTCGATTTTAGTTTTATTTCTTGGTTTGTTGTAGATCATATCTAAATCATTGAGCCCTGTCAGATGCTTTCCCTTGTCCTTCGCCTCCACCTCAACAATTATGACTATGTCTTCTCTTGACTTGCACAAGAACAACACACAATGAACTCCCCAAAAAGCTATTATGACCCCCCAAAATATTGATTATGACCTTTAGTCAGTTGCGACTAAATTTGTAAATGTATTATTATTATTAGTATGGTGCAGTTAGGTTAATGTGGCCAATTGGAGAAATGACAATTGACCAATGCCTAGATGTTAATGTGGCCTATTTTCCATTTGAAATCGCTCCAACCAAAGATGTCATGATGACCACTAATTAATGTTCATCTTTTAGATAAAAGTGATGCCTCAATCAGTATGCTGAGAATTAACAGTAATATATCCAAATCTTTATGCTTTGTCTAGTCTTATCAATCATCTTTCTTCTTTAGCCACATGCCTTTCAAATACAGTCTATGATCTGAAAACTAAACATGTTAGTTGATTGTATCTAAGCAATAATAACAAGAAAATAAAAGAGTAAATTTTATTTGAATTAAACAATGATTAAAAGTAATAATGATGAAAGTATTAGCAGAGATGAAAATAATGATGATCAAGACGACCTCAGCAAAATAAAAAAAGACAACAAATATATTAAAAATATCAAAAATATACATTTAGTAATTTTTTCCAATGTTTTAAAAATATTTAAATATTTTAAAAAAAATATGAATAAATAAATAAAAATATGAAAAATAATGATGATGAAAGAGCCTTAATGTGGGAACCTACCTATATTTATTATATTATATAGTCTTAATTGATTGAATGACTCTTGAGATGTACAAGTTGGATATTATATAAATATATTTTAGTGCATGTCTAATCCATGCCCACATTAAGGTGATCTCCTTTTTACAATATTATATAAAGACACTAAAAGTATTAATTATTAAGACATCATTATTACATGGAGACAAAAAATAAATAAATTAATTAACCGACTTTTTGGCTCAAATGGCGAGATAATCATAAAGAATAAAATTATTTCATCGTATTTTTTAAGTACTTTACATAAAGAATAATTTTTAATAAAAAAAAATAACGATAAAAAGTTATAAAATATTGTATTATAAAATATATTTTGTTTTTACATCTCCAAAATATAAAAAATTATTTCTTTCATATACTATCTCTTTGTACAAGAACCTTCCATGTTTCTTTTTTGTATGATTTATAAAGATCATATTTATGTACAGTTGCTACCTAAAAGAAAGATCAGACATATGGAACTTGAAACTTCTAATTACAAGTATTGTAATGAGGTTATAATGTATTAATAAACAACAGAATTCTTTTCTTTTTCATTTGAGTAAAAGAATAAAATATTTAGTAAAATTATTAACTTTATGGTAAAAAGCAATTAAGAGAGTCCTAGATTTAGACATATCGATTGTGGGATGATAATTTCTTTTTGGATCTATTCTTCTTAATTTCTTCTTGGTTATCATTATTGCAAACTTTATGTGAGATAGAGTCACATATCCATTATTTGGTCGTGTTATTTACATTTCCAAAATATGCAAAATAATTAAATAAATTATAAAGTGGGCTCGAATTTCAATGTTTCATGTGATTCATGTCAGTCCCATTATGTAGTATTTTTTGAAAATTTATATTTTTTATTTTTCAAGTCGTTGGCTTCCTTAATTCCCGTTAAAGCTACTGAGGGCTCTATCAAGGTTGGAGTTTACAAGGAGAATGAGAATTTGAGCGAAAGATAGCTATTGGTTGTGTTGTGATTTATAGAGAGAGGACCTGGGCTAACTTGTGTTGTGATTTATTGATAAAATTACTCTGTTCATAATGATTACTTACTCGGTGGATTAATTTTGACTAACATCATTACACTACTGGTCCCATGGTACTACATGGTCCTACGTTTCAAATTAATAAATTGGAAAACCAAGGAACATAAATGGTGACTACTTCGATCACCACAAATTAAAGAAAGATGTTTTTAAATGTATCTCTGCCCCAACCCAGATTCGTAGCTGTACATTGATTTACGCAAATTAAAGAAAGGTGTTTTTGATTAATAAGTGGTGTTCTTAACCAAACTGATCGTTCTTAAAGTTATTCAAATTTGTATAAACTTTTACCGCCGACCTATATATATATATAATATATATATAGCTGCCAACTGATTAGCAATGGGCTTTTGTACTACATCATATATATTTGGATTTTGGCCTTAAGAAAATTAACTTTAAGTGACTTTAAAATTTGGGGTCCATGAGAGAGGGTTGCAACCATGGGTCATGCATACTTTCCGAAAGGAGCTTTACATGTTTACTTATAAGAATGTCACTTGTATCCCATTCTAAGCAAAGGATATCTGAAGTGGGTCGTTGCCTTTATATGTTTTAAAGTGATGAAGTTACACTATCCAAGTTAAACAAATTAAAACACAATTATGAAACATGATTACGTGTAATCATGAAACATGATTACGTGTTTGAGATAATATATATATATTTATTTTTCACCTTTTAAAATTGAGTTCATGTCTTAAAATTAAACATGTTACGTAACTATATCTAAGTAATAATAACAAGAAAAGAATAATAAAAAGTAATGATGATCAAGACAATCTCAACAAAAGTAAACCAACGCTAAATGCGTTTTAAAGTAATGATGATCAATAAATAATGATCAAAAGTAATTATGATCAGGATGACATCAGTTTGTAGATTTATTTTTGTGTAATATTTTTGTGACTAAAGTATTTTTCTAATAATAATCTATCAAAAGATGTGAATTATTTTATTATTTATTTACTTTATATAAGTTAGGGATAAAATGAACTTGTTAGGCCAATTTCCCAACCTTACACCCACTGTGAACCACACAAAAAATAGTATACATCGTAACCTAAGCCTAAATTTAGCTTTAGGACAAGAAGCAGCAGAATCGTGTACTAAGGTCATTTCATCGAGCACCGAACCGCACCATCAAATGTTGAGACAACAAAGCAAATCCAATTGGCCGAAGATTCTCCTCCATCTAACTTTCAAAATTTATTTATTTACTTAAAAAAACACATAAAAAAGAGAAAAGTGAAGGTAAAATAACATGTAAACGCTAGCCAAATGAAACAACATAACTCTTACTCCTGCAAAGATTAAACAACAGATTAACCCTCTGTTCTTTGTAAACGTTGAATTTCTACTGTTAACCGCTGCTGTTTACTTTGTAATTGTTCCCCCTTTAGTTTCATCTCTTCTATGCATGGTTGAAGTTTTTGAGCATAATGTTCTACATATCTCCGCAACTCCTTATTTTTGTGTTTTAATATTTTATTTTTTCTACGTTTATTTACAAGCTTTTCTTGCAATTCAAAAATCTCAAATTTAAGTTCGTCAACTTCATTCTCTCGTGAAAGAAATCTCCGGGACATAGTATTAATGGCATCAGCATATTTGACACCCAGCATTCTCGTTCCTGCAACCACCTCAGCATCGGATCGGGTAGAGAAATGTATCTCTACCCCAACCATGGTGTTGACGGCCTCAGGACATATGAATATTGATGGAGTAGTAGATGATACCTGATTCAGATCAGGAATATTATTAACAGAATATTGGTTAGCCATTTAATAAGTTAAAAGATTAAGAGAAGTTGTGAGAATTGAGAGAAAAAAGAGAAATATGACAAATGCAGATATTATTCTATATTTTAAAAAGGTGGAAATGGTTTATTTTATAGAGGTCTAGAGCATTCAAAGGCTCAGCAAAAACCAATCTAGGTGGGACCCATAGTAGAGCTCGAAGAATTAATAAAGAAGACGTTCCAAACGCATCATTATTGTTCATTTCCTATTCATTGATATCGAGAAGCTCTTCTATAAGGAGAAGAATAAATAGAGATATATTATATTGGTCAATCAAATGCAAATGAGTGGTCCTCTAATTACAGTAGTTAGGAGAAATGCTTTATAGCTTATCTCAAATAATAATAATTGGTTGATTGAGTGGTTTGTTTGGATAGATACTCAGTTCTTGGGTGAGAGATAAAATGAGTATACACAGTTTTGAGATAAACAGGAATGATGCATGCATGAAAATTTTTTTATTTTATAATTTCAAACGATTTACAAAAACTTGAGACTTTTAGCCTCACTTTTCAAGCGCTCTTGTTCTTCATAAGTCGACATGTTATTCTTATCTAAAGGAGCAGGTAGTTGAAATGAAGAAGCAAGTAAGGATTTAAAAATCCTTATTCTCTTGCTTTAAGTTTCTTATTTTTTTGTTAGATTCATGAACAAGTCGTTGAAATTCATAAATCTTCTCGTTAAGCTTTTCAACCTCACGAGTTTTGGACTGCAATCACCGGAAAAATGCAACTATGGCTGATGAGTATCGAGTACCAAGACTCACCAGTTCATAAATGACGTCATCATCTGACTTATTAGTCAGACCATTCTCATGCTGCATAGTACCTATAGTGGATGTAGAAATAATTGGTGGCCAAGATGCAGAATACCCCATATAATGGAAAAGGGGATTGTTGGAAGAAAATTGTTGAGCCATTAAAGAAAAAACTTAGAAGCGAGAATGTAGATAGATTTCAGAGAATAAAAAAGAGTTGATGCAAATGAAATGAAACTTAAAACTGATTTTATAAAGATGAAAATTAGAACAAGACAAACTATCAGATTATAGGATATGCTAGGCATATTTTATTTAACTAATCAAAAGTAATGATGATCAAGACAATCTCAACAAAAGTAAACCAGCGCTAAATGCGCTTTAAATATTCAATAAAATTTAGCTCTACTAAAGGTGCTAAAGTAATGATGATCAATAAATAATGATCAAAAGTAATTATGATCAAGATGACATCAATTTGTAGATTTATTTTTGTGTAATCTTTTTGTGACTAAAGCATTTTTCTAATAATAATCTATTAAAAGATGTGAATTATTTTATTATTTATTTACTTTATATAAGTTAGGGGTAAAATGAACTTACTAGGCCAATTACCTGACCTTACACCCACTGTGAACCACACAAAAAACCAGTATACATCGTAACCTAAACCTAAATTTAACTTTAGGACAAGAAGCAGTAGAATCGGGTACTAAGGTCACTTCATCGAGCACCGAACCGCACCACAAATCAAATCATGTTGAGACAATAAAGCAAGTCCACTTGGCTGAAAATTATCCTCTATGTAACTTTCAAAATTTATTTATTTACTTAAAAAAACACATAAAAAAGAGAAAGGTGAAGGCAAAATAACATGTAAACGCTAGCCAAATGAAACAACATAACTCTTACGCCAGCAAATATTAAACAACAGATTAACCCTCTGTTTTTGGAAACATTGAACTTCTGTTGTTAACCGCTGCTGTTCACTTTGTATTTGTACCCCTTCGTTCTAGCTCCTCTATGCGTGGTTGCATGTCTTGAGCATATGGTCCACATATTTCTTGAACTCCCTATTATTGCGTTTTAATATTTTATTCTTTCTCCTTTTATTAGCAAGTTTTTGTTGCAACTGATTTATTTAAATTTTAAGTTGATCAACTTCACTAATCTGTGACTGTAACCTACGATGATCTAAAGCGTTATTGGCTTGAGTTTTATAGCATAGATTAGAAACCTAAAACTCATTGATTTACGACATTTTTTGAACTCTGAAATTTAGTGATCAGGGAAAGAGAAGACAAATAATGCAGTCAAAATTCACTCATTTTCATGCTCTAAAGCATTTGTTGACTCATGCTTTATAGCACGAATCGGAGTTTGGGGCGAAGCTCGAGGCTCTAAAGCGTCGTTGGCCTGAGCTTTATAGCCTAGATCAGAAACCCAAGACACATTGATTTATAACATTTGTCGAACTTCGAAATTTAATGATCAGGAAAAAAAAAGACAAATAATGCAATCAGAATTCATTGTTTTTCATGATTACACATAATTATGTTTCATGATTGTATTTTAACAAATATTTGATTTTATTTGTATTTAAACAGTATTTTGTTTTGAATACTACCGGATAAAAAAGCAGAAAACGAATATACATATAAATAATCAGTCACTTTTGGCGAGGCTCGAGGTAGCTCCTGATTTTGCGGCATCTCTTGGCTCCTTGTTTTGCGAGTTCCAGATTTTATGGTTTTTTTCTTCCTTGCTCCAGGTATCTTACCCCCTGACTAAAACCAACCATCAAGATGACTGGTTTGGGTTTTCCTTGTGGAGCTTGTAAATTCCTTAGAAGGAAATGTGTTAGGGGATGTATTTTTGCTCCTTATTTCTGCTATAAACAAGGAATTACCAATTTTTTCGCCGTTCATAAGATTTTCGGTGCAGGTAATGTGTCGAAGCTTCTTGCTTAGGTCCCAGTGAGTGATTGTTCTAAAGCAGTTGCCACAATCTTGTATGAAGCGCAGGTTAGGCTTGCAGATCCTATTTATGGCATTTTTTCATATATTTTGACTCTTCAGCTGCAGGTTCTCTTTTTATATATAATGATTGAAACTCTAATTTGGGTTAACTCTTAATTAATAAATGGCATTTTACTTTGTTTTCTGCAGGTTATAAATCTACAAACTCAACTAGCATCTCTAAAGGAATTACAAGCAGCTCAAAACTTTCTTGATGCTTCTGTCAATGCAAACCCTAATGAAAAGTGCTACGGAATTCCTTCTCACCCACAAGATGTCCAAAGTTGGTTTCAGTCAGAGAGTACCAATTATATGATGCCACAATTCAGTACAGACAATGTCTCCAATAATGCCTCAACAATTTCATACGATGAGAATGTGTTTATGGAGAACTCTTTTGGGAATTGTGGAAGTTTACTAAACTCTAAAGAAAATGCTTCAAATGCTTTCTATGGAGAGTCAGTTGCAGTTGGCTATATTCCTGAAGAAGAGTGGTAGTGGCAGCAATGCTAGGGTGGTGGACATGGCATTATATCTTTTATTTTTTATTTTTATTTTTGCTATGGACAATATTTGATGTTTTCTAAGTTTAATTATTATACATTATATCTTATGCTTTTTAAGCCTTCCTTTCACGACATTTTGATATCATTATTAATTGCTAAAGTTTTAAGAACTTTTAGAACTTTCTTTACATCACATGATGATTAAATATGTATAAATATATAATCAAAATTGAGTTTCCTTTTGTGTCCTTCAATAAGTTCTTTAATCCCATGTGAATATGTCATTATTTACAAAATTATTTTTATTGATTAATGTGAATTTATTTTTAACAGCCTAGATATTCACCTAATTAATTACTTGGGTACTGAGCTGGCTTGGAAAACAATCTTTGCTGTTCAGAGGTAGGTGCATATGTCTAATTCTCATAAACGCAACATCCCTATCTTTCGTCATATAGATTAAGATCTTTTATAATTTCCTGATTCAAACCAAGGATACACGTAAAATGAGCATGCATTTGGCTATATCATTATAACATATATATATATACACTATATGTAGTAGTAAAACTGTTAAAGTATAATATATAGTATCATCATTAATTATGTTTTCAATGAGTTAAAATAATAATCCACCCGAGTCTTGACAAAATGTTTTGTGACAATAACTAATTTATTAGTATTTTTTTCTTCGTATTATTTAAATAAGTTTTTTAATTTTTTTAATTACCAACGTAAAATTAATTAATTTTCAACGTTTCTTTAAATGCCGCCAAAGCTATATATTATTATTGGCATAATAATATAAATGCCGCTAAATTACTAATTTATCGACATAAAATTTATCAATTATATGCATTTTTTTAAACAAAATAAACGCCGAAAAACTCAATAATTTACTGGCATAAAATTGAACAAGTGTCGGCGTTTCACAAAACGCCACAAAAGCTATATTATTACCGGCGTGATAATATAAATGTCGGTAATAATATAATTTTACTGGCGCATAAACAACCGCCATTAATATAAACGTTGGCAATTCGTAATTTTTTTTATAGTGAAATCACATAAATAAAATTCAAACAATTGAGTAATAATTTTTTTTTTTCTCAACTAGTTGCACGTTGTTCCCTACCTAGAATATATATATATATAAATATATATGTATATATATGTGTGTGTGTATTTTGAATATTGTTTTTCAGAATAAATGTGTAGAAGACTGAACCTTTCAATCACGAACACTACATATGAAATTATCAATTGTTATTTTTTAAAATGAGGAATACCTATAAAAAAAAAAAAATAACAAAAATCCATAATTCTATTGAAACCTAACCAAACTATGGATTGAATAATAAAAATCCATTGTTCTTGCTCTCACCGATGCAGCTCGAGACCAAAAGTTATGGAGGCAGTTGTTTCAGTCTACTTGGCTCTCTTCTGCACTTCAAGATGCCCAACATTTTATTTCCTCTTCCCCCCATTGGTGGTTAAAACGAGTTCTATGCCAACTGATAGTACATGGCAACCGAAAAGGGTAAAAAACTGTTCTCTCTGAAGTATTAGAAATGGCATACCTCATGCAATGAATGTTGACAGATGATAGACAGCGTCAAATGGGATGTGAGTTCCGATGACCCTTGCAGATCAAATGGGACTCAGATTGCCCATTTAAAGGAGAGCTGTTGATCACTGAACCCTTGACTATGATTAAGGCGCTGGTTTTGAAAATCAACTCAGCTATGCCAACAACGAACACGAGGATCAAGACAAGGGACTGAATGCTACAATGAAGAAAGAAGGTCTTCGCAGTGATCATCTCCGGAGGAGAAAGCTGGAGGAGATGACCACTGCGAAAAGCTGGAGGAGAACCTCAGGTTAAGCTGGCTGCTGCTGGGAAATAGGAAGGGAAAAACTGTAAATTTCTCAAACTGGAAAGCCACTATTAGTACAAAGAAACTAGCCCCTTAATGAGGACTAAGTGCAAAATCTTAATTAGATGCAACTCGTGCGAGCCAAAAGAAAGTAGAGTGTGTCCGAATATGCGATAGACGGAATACAGGCAGTTTGCTACATGGTTTGCTAGAGATGTTTCGACTTAGTCCCTGCAGATTGAGGACCTAACGGGCGCAAGTGTTAATGGAATTAAGAGTTTGGTGGTTCTGAATCGTGCCCTATACAGCTTCCGGAGTACAAATATCAGCTTGAAGTTGAACAGGGTTTCCACCAACATGAGAAGCAACAAAGAGGTGATGAGGCAAAAGGAGTTCCAGGAAACCTTAATGGGTACTTTCGGGCATCATTTGAAGTTGCACTTTTTGTAACTGTAATTTTTATTTATTATTTAGCATCTCTACCAATCCAATAAAAAATTATAATCAGTTACAATATTTTATAAAACATTAAAAGCACACAACAATTCAACACCATCCAAGCATTTAGTTCCAAAACAGCAGCAGGCAAAATGCAGAGAGTTACAAAGTTTGCAGGGTATACAATTTTGAGTACGTAAATCAGTTCTTAATGTGAAGGGAATTTCCCGCATGAAAGATAGCAGAGTTGGTATAGAATACCACACAGGACCTCTACCTGTCTATCTATAGTTTCTCTGAAATTATGCAACTTGACATTCTTCAAGAAATTCTCCCCTCCAAAAAATCAGTGTTGTGCACTAAAGAGAGATTTGCTAACAATACCAGTAGCCTCAATGTAGCGATCCACACACCTAGATATGCAGCTACTCTCACTCCCACCGAGGCTTGACCCTGGTTTTGTAATACACTTATCAAAGCACTTCACCCTTATGGTCTGCATGAAAAGTGGGGAAAAAAGTACAAATGTAAGTCAAACAATAAAAACTATGAACTGAAAAGGAGTGAAAAAGGTTCAGCATGCCCTCTGAAGCTCTCTAGTTAGAAATATCCACTCTCCTTTGCCAAACGAGAATTTAAGCTATCAAAGTGTTATGTAGCATCAAAGCCTCAAATACTTCTTAAGAATCTAGCAAACCGGGCAATTCTTAATACCTTTTGCAATACATCTTTTGTATTCTCCCTTCTCTAGCAATTAGCTTTTCTAGAATATTGGTGAAATGATCATCCAAGGAAGGTTTGATCACCACATTATAACAGCAATGTGGTGACACCCAAGATTCATTATTGGCAATTCAGAGTTCATACATATGCATAGGAACTTCTTATGTATAGTTAATATCAGCTAAAGTCATCAAGGCACCTTAGATCAATTTCTGAACATACAGCCAGTGTAAACAGAGAGCACAAATCTATATACCTAACTGCCTAAACTTCCACACTTAATAAACACTAACATATAAGAACTAAGAGGATGGTGTTCGAATGAGGTGATCTAAGGGGAGTGGGACTTATGAGTTGGGGCTATGGAAGCACACAAGAAATTTTACCTTAACAAACACCACGCTTAACAAACACACTGCAAGGCAAGTTCACCTTCACAGAATCACAAGGAGATTATAAGTACACTTCAACTTTGGATACTGCACCGCCTTTCAAACTAAGAAACAGTCTTCTAATCCCATTTATGTCAATAAGAAGATTCCTTCAGCTTCTTTAAATCTACATGGACAAAATTCTAAGCATCTAGGCAATGAATATATCACCTATCACTAGGCTTCCCTAGGCAAAACATGACTTGAGGAGTGTCAGGGTTAGAACAAATTGTTCTTTTAGCCTATTCATCAACACTAATCCTCCACAAATATATATATGTAAATGTGAGCACAAAC
>QEOT01002474.1:0-18754 GCA_003123785.1 Pterocarya stenoptera | reverse complement strand
TTTCACCATGCGTTCCAGGTATTCGAACTATTAATTCACAAAAACAAATACATTCTGAAGTTGTAGCTGTTGATGTTGAGCATTGAGCTTCGATCAATTTTTATATGTATAACTGTGCAGTTCAGAGACATGATTTTATTCTTAAATAATTTAATTAGAATATAATTACTAATTAATAATATATAATAGGTAGAATGGTAAGATATGATAAAATTAAATTAATTAATTAATTTTTTTTTCAACTAATATTATTTTATTACTATATAATGAATAAATGGATAATTCAATGTGAAGATTTGATATGAATGGAATAGTCAAAATCATATTCATCTCATATTATTTTATTGTTATATAATAATAAAAAATGGCTATTTCAAGATAAAATATAATAAATAATTTAATTTTTTTTAATTTTAAAATGAAATTATATTAAAAAATTATATTTAACTTTCGATATAACAAAACGAAAACTGTCTCGTTTGTTTTTAGAAAACATCTCATTTCATCTCATCTCAATTTCATTATTACATTTTCTCAAATTTCAATATAAAATAAAATAAACAATTTAACTTTTTCAAATCCATCTCATCTCATCTCATCTAATCATTACAACTTTATCAAATTTTAATATAAAATAAAATAAATAATTTAATTTTTTTAAATTTTAAAATAAAAATAATATTAAAAAATATAATTTAACAATACTTTATTTAATTTTTTAATTTTAATCTCAATTATCCCACCGCATCTCTAAAAATATAGACGCCTTAAATGAAATAAATGAGATTAATATTTATGTGCTTTGCTTACGTTTACAGGAGGTACATTTGCTTTGGGGGTTATCGAAAGAAGTGAAATATTAATAATGCTATTTAAAAAAATAGAAATAAAAATAGCAACACATATTAGATCTCAAAATATCGGTCCACCGACATTTCAGTTCTGGTTTCGTCTCCGGAGCTACTGTTTGCCAACTTTTTTTTGTCCGGAGCGGTGTTACTCTGGCCTCAAGTGTTGCGTTCCATCTTCTCTTAAAAGTTTTTTTAATTTTTTAATTATTTTTAAATATTTTTAAAAAATAAAAAAATTTTGAAATACATGACGTGTCAAATTTAGAGGATAAGCGAAGTAAGCAAAGTAGATTTTTTTTTTTCAAAAAATAAAAAAGTGTCACGAGCTTTTGTGTATGTTGTGATGACTTTGCCTCGCGTCAAAATGGGTCTTGCTATTGATACCAACTGTCAGCTAACACCACTTACATTATTTATATAATGAATGATATTTGTGCAGAAGTGCTTTTATAGAACGTGAACAATAATTGATAACAATAATTTTTGAAATAAAAAAACAACTTTTCCTATGGTCTGGAGTTTTGAAAAAGTTAAAGTTCGGTAACAAAAACAGAGAGAAAACGACAAAATACAAATAAAAACAATTGTAATTTGATACCCTTTAATTAATTAATAGATATTTTAAACTTTATATTCCAATTGTAAAGTGTAAAACATCTCTAAGTTCAGAAAATGTACAGCTTATTTGCATTTGGATTGAAAGATTAATTTTTTAAATGAAATAAACCGTGTTGATTCATTTTTTTGGACATTGCAATTATCAATAGTCGGAGGCCCAAAAATAGAGAAAAAGTGAACAATAAGGTCTTATTTGTTATATAAATTATTTTATCTCATTTTATTATTATAAAATTTTTAAATTTTTAAACTTTTATATAAAATATAATAAATAATTTAATTTTTTTTAATTTAAAATAAAATTATATTAAAAATTATATTTAACTTTCAATGTAAAACGAAAACGAAACGAAACTTAAATAAAATAAATGAGATTAATATTTATGCGCTTTGCTTACGTTTACAAAGAGGTCCATTTGCTTTGGGGGTTATTGAAAGAAGTGAAATCTTAATAATACTATTTAAAAAAATAGAAATAAAAATAGCAACACATATTAGATCCCAAAATATCGGTCCACCGACATTTCAGTTCTGGCTTCGTCCACGGAGCTACTGTTTGCCAACTTTTTTTTGTCCGGAGCGGTGTTATTCTGCCGTTTGGAGTGAATCGTTACATCTTATCATTAGTTTAAAAATTTTGTAATATTTTAAAATATTTTTAAAAATAATAATAATAATACATTAATAATTACCTCATTAATTATTAAATAAAAAATAATTGAGATACAGGAAGTATGAGAGAAAAAGCTAAGTGAGCAAAGTAGATTTTTATTTTTATTTTTAGAGTAATTTTAGAGAGAAATTATTAAAAGTATGTATTTATTATGTAACTTCTTTTCTTTTTCTTAATTTTTTTTTCATAATTTTAATTTTAAAAAATAAACCAACTGGATAAAATTACATATTATATACAAAAATAGCTGCCGCTAAAGTTAACATTTTTCAAGAATTTTTCTTATTTTTAAAAGCGTCACGAGCTCTTGAGTATGTTGTGATGACTTTGCCTCGCGTCAAAACTGTCAGATAACACCACTTACGATGAATGATATTTGTTTTTTTATTTTTATAGATTTTAATATTTTTAAAAGTGTATGCTAGACCAAACGTTTCAAGACTGTAGAAAAAAATAATATGATTTGGTAACGAGAAGAGACGAGTAAGCAATAATTGTGAATAGAGTTTTGTTATTTATTATTTTCATATATTATATTTATTTTTTTATTTTTTAAAATGTTTTTAAAATCTATTTGTAATTTAATTCTTTTTAAACTTATTAAATTTTTCTACTCATCATTTATATATAAAATATTTGATAAGAAAAAAATATAAAAATACATAATATATAACATGTAAAAAATATGAATAGAATTTTTCTTGCAATATGTTGAGAAAAATTATGGTGGGCTATGAAATAATGAATCCTCAACAAAGCCTGAAACCACTTCTCCCACCCGACAAGGCCTTTACTCCCAAAACTTGGTATTGTTTCTTTATCATCACTGCATTCAACCAGCTATCCAAATTATTTATGCAATATTTTATGTGATATCTTAGAGTCAAACAACCAACTAACACCTATTCAAACCTAATCAATAAAATCAACCCAACTATGCCCATATTTGCTAGCGATACTGGAAAATATAAAAGGGTAGATGGTAGATGATACAAAAGTCATTCACCAATAAAAATCAGATCTGATCAATCTAAATAGATCTTGGAATCGCCCAATGTTATTGTCCCTTTTTCCAACAAGAAAGTGTAAATGAGATTCTCAAAATCCATCTGCCAGAATCTAACCAAAAATTGGATTGCCCCGTTTGGACCGAAACCCAAAATGAAAAATTCTCAGTTAAAAGTACCTATCACATTGCATCATACACTACAACTTCAACTAGTCCGAATATTCCTTGGGGGAAAATTTGGAATCTCAAGATCCATTATCGCCATAAGCTCATTTCATGGAAAATACTTGGAGAAATTTTACCTACTAGAGAGCGTCTTAAAAGACTCATCCCTAGTATCCCCTCCATAACTTGTCCACTTTGTGATGAAAAAGAAGAGACTCTCATTCATCTTTTCATTGAATGCCCCATAATTAGAATTCTCTGGAATCAGAGTAAATGGCCATTAAATCTCTCATCCCTGGCGATCAATTCAATAAAGGAATGGTTTCAATTCATACTATATCCTAAGCAAAAACTTGGCCTCTCCATCCAGGATGAACACCCATTCAAAATTTTCGCATGTCTCATATTAGACTTTATATGGAGGCTTCGGAATGACCAAGTCCATAACCATAAAGAACTCTCGCTCCACCAGTTATCTAAATAACTAAATCATTCCTACCAAGAAAACCTACTGGCTTGGGGAAGCAAAATCACTGCTAAAGTGGAAAAAGAATGGCAAAATCCTCCCATCAATTAAATTGACATATCTTTTGATGCAACAGTTAGAAACTCATTTTCATTGGCTTCAGCAGTAAGCAGAAACTCAAAAGGGGATATTATCGACATCTAGACTGAAGAACATCCACCACAATTCCTGTTGTGGCAGAGGCTATAGCGGCAAGATTAGCAATCAAAATGGCAGTACATCTCAACTTCCCTGCCATCTCTTTGATGGGAGACTCTCAGTTGGTGATTTCGTCTATTCATAAAGAAAAGCAGATCTGGTGAATTGATTCAATCACGGATGAAATTGCAACTTTTCTGCAACTTCACTCCGAATGGAAATTTACCAAGATAGATCGATCCCAAAATCGATTGGCGCATTCGATAGCGCAATGGGCAGCTACAAACTCTCTATTTGGTAGCATTCCTTTAGGTAGTATCTCTATTACTATTTTATATATTGATAGTGGGAAAGACCTTCCTTAATTATCTGTAATATTTTTATATAATACAAGCTTGATAATAAAAAAAAAAAAAAAAAATCCCAACATACTCAACAATGTAGTGCAATAAATTCTTCTCTATTCATTTTTTCATGAAATAAAAGCATCATCAATGCCCAATAAATGCGTACTCAATAAGTGTAATAATTTCTGAATCATGCATAAAACTTCATCCACCAATAATAGCCTAACGTGAATCTGGTGCGATAAAACCTGCTATCAACTAACTTTTTCATGAAATAAAATAATCTTCATCCACCAATAAATGCCAAGGTGCTGTGAACAATCTTGAGCAATAATTTCGCATATCAACTCATTTTTCATGAAATAAAAGCCTCTTCATCTACAATAATTAATGTGAGATAAGATGAATTGAATTGAGATAGATTGTAAAAATAAACGAGGCCTTAGGGACTCAAGATAAGGGGCGCCCCTTCCTTAAAACGGGTTTATTATATTTTTACAAAAAAAAATTATACTCATCAACTACTATTTACTCCCACACTTCACATCTATAATTTTTTTATTTTCACAGAGTGTACTAGCTAGAGGTGTTTTTCATAAGATATGAGGTGTTAAATAATAAATAGTGACTGATAAAAAGAATTTTTTTTTTTATAAATCCACACCACCTCCCATATAATGTCAGGTTTAAAGTTTATTTGTTGAATTTTTTTATAGATGAACCTCACATGAATATTGCATATATTTATCTTTCTATATTAGTCCATTTAATTTGATCAGACAATTAAAAAAATTCAATAAAAAACTACGTACTAGATTCTATCGATTTCTTTTCCACCTTGAATTATAAAAACTCAGAAAACAGCATCTCATCATGTGTGAAGACGATAACCATAAGAAAAAACAAAAAACAAAAACAAAATTCCATAGTTAATTAAGATCAGGTGCTTGCATGTGATCGAGGGGCTTGATTGCATGATACGGTACCTCAACCTGATTAGCCATGCATCATGTACGTTATTACCAATCAAATAAAAACTACACATACTATATATTCTACGTATAATAAACTACAAAATATTAAGAAAAACAAGGTTTAGTCAATTAGTTAATAACAATATTTTTTTTTTAACTTTCGTATTTTATCTAAAATCATCTCACGGCTCTGATCCAAATTAAACTTGAGAGACATGACAAACATCTTTAACCTTTTGTAAAAACTGGCAAGCTAGGAAGAATATGTAACCAAGTATTCTGTATAGTTTGAAACTGCGTTAGGGTGTTGAACTGAACTTAGTTAAGTTGAGTTCTTTATAAATAATAGTAAGTTGAGTAGTAGAGAGAGTTATATGAGGCCCATCTAAACTGAATTTCAAATGTGTTTGAATGTTAAGATGAGTTTAGCACTTTTTATGAAAAATTAAAAAAGGTTATAAGTCTCACGTATAAAGATATTTTAAGTTGAAAAAAGTTGTGAATCCTACGTGTAAGAAGGTTTTGAGTTGTGATGCGTTTAGTAATTTGAGAGTTTGATATTTGAATGTTAGACTCAACTTAAAATTAAACTGAATTTAAAAGCAAACTGAATTCAACTAAGACCGATCTTCTTCTCTAGCCTACACACCTTGAGACCGATCATCATTTGCACCATTTATTTGGACTCCATTCCTTAACATCATCGGCAATCAGCCTCCTAAACATCCGCAATTCCTCAAGGTCAGGTTCTTACTCCAAAAAAGATTTCAATGTAAGATGATTTAAATTGCTAATTTTAAATTTAATTGCTTATTGTCACTTTTTTGGGGCTATGTCTTGGATTTCATGACCGTGGCTTTACGCCTTTGTCCCAACACCACGAATCTTACTTGTGCAGATGTTGTTGCATGTGTGCGTGTGAAAGAGAGAGATTTAGACTTTTTTATTGAATTTTTTTCTTAACCCGTTTAAAGTTTTAAATTGACAATTTTGAGTTCTTACTAATCGAATTTGGGATTCCATATTTCTGTTTTTTTTTAATATTTTTACAATTTCAATTTTATTAAAACGTAACCAAAATTAAAAAAATAAATCAATGTACAAATCAATGTTATTATACATTAGTATTATATGTTATTATATGTTAATGTTTATACATTAGTATTACATATTATTATACATTCCCAGTACATGTTATTATACTTTAATTATTATATATTAGTATTACATGTTATTATAAACTTATATATTTGTGTTTATACATAATACATTAGTATTAAATGTTATTATACATTAGTTATTATATATAAATTAATATTACATATTATTATACTTTTTTTTTTAATGAACCAAAAGTCACCTATCCAATAATAACTCCGTCTCAATTTTATTTAAGATCCTCACTTAGGTGGAGGAAACCGGCCATGGCTACAAATCAATCACATGAGGAAAACTAAACTTCCTAAAAAAATCAAACCAGAGAAAAAACAATAACCCAAAACAACAATCAAACCCCACACTAAAACCTCACTTCTTAAGTAAACGAATATATGGAAATTCCCCCATTTTCCAATCTAATAATGCCTTTAATAAGAGAAGGGAGATCCGAATATGATGACCAGACTCTAGAGGAACCTAGAGTTCCATACTTTGCAAATCCATCTGTCGTAGAGTTCACCTCTCTAATGGAATGAGAATAGGAGAAATTGATCCCATTTAAGCACATTTGAATTTCCTTCAAAAAAATCTTCCATATACCAAAATCCACATCTTTTATTCTTTAGCCAGTGAATAACAAGCGAAGAATCAAGCTCAATTTCCACATTTATAAAACCCAACCTATAAATGTTCCGAAGACCATGCAATACTCTCAATAATTCTGTATAATTATTCGAATGATGGCCTAAACCCGCTTATAAAATCACCCTTAGAATTTCTTATAATTCCTCCAGCCCTGCAGCACCAGGATTCCCTAACGAAACACCCATCAATATTGAGCTTCACCCATCCTTCCTTAGGAGGACTCCACTTCACCGTAGATGCAACTCGCTCCCGTGTTGAAGGATAGGGCATATTGAAACAACATAAAATATCTTCATCTCTTCGAACAAATAGACTTTAATATTTTTTTAAATGTATGCTAGACCAAACGTTTTAAAACTGTAGAAAAAAATATTATGATTTGGTAACGAGAAGAGACGAGTAGGCAATAATTGTGAATAGAGTTTTGCTATTTATTATTTTTACATATTATATTTATTATTTATTTATTTTTTAAAATGTTTTTAAAATTTGTTTTTAATTTAATTCTTTTTAAATTTATTAAAATTTTCTACTCATCATTTATATATCAAATATTTGATAAAAATATATAAAAAAACATAATATATAACATGTAAAAAATATGAATAGAATTTTTCTTCTAATATATTGAGAAAAATTCTGGTGCGCTATGAAATAGTGAATCTTCAACAAAGCCTGAAGCCACTGCTCCCACCTGACAAGAGGAATCGAAAGAAAGAGAGAGAGAGAAAACCACGAAGGAGTTGTGTCGTGGGTGGTAGGATAATGTGTGGATGCAGATATCCCACGTCATGGATTTTTGTCATTTGCACAGGTTTCGCCAACCAATTGGTTTTCATTTCAAAGACAAGACACCCCACCACTCCCTCTTTCTTTCTTTCATTTCTTTTTATCATTTTTAAGAACACATTTTACCCCTGCGCTCATTATATATATTTCTTTTTCTCTTTTATATATGGTAGTTGACTTTCACCTTCTTGCAACTTGCAACCAAAGCTATTACTATTTTCACATCTCACGCGCTTTTTATTTTATTTTATTGTTGATAATATAAGATTTTAATTTATAAAATAATTAAAAGTTGATTTTTTGTAAAATTTGATCATTATGTTATTGTACGTTAAACCTCCATTAAATATATCGCGTAGCTTCATTGATAAAATGACACGTGTGAACAAAATAATTAATAACATCATTTTAGAAACTAATAACCAAGCAATGATTAGATAAAAAGTTAAAAATTAAAAAATATATTATATTTAAATGATGTTTGAAAATGAAATATATGAGAGTATCTAAAAATACTTGAAAATAATTGTGTTGTTAAATAGAACCCCAGCTATGTTTGGTTAGGAGATAACTTTAAACTGCCTCACTACTATTTACTATTATTAACAAACTATTCATTATTTTTTTTACTATTATTCATTACTTTTTTACTATTATTCACAGATTATCTCAGATCAGCTCAACATTCAGGTTCCAAGTCCAGGTTGTCTAGATAAGATCACCTCACCTAGGCACAAGTTCAGGTTGAGTAAGGAGGTTTGGATAGTTAGTTGAGATAAGATGAAAGTTGAATAAAATATTTTTTGAATATTATTTTTGTTTTGAGATTTTCAAAAATTAAATTATTTATTGTATTTTGTGTGAAATTTTAAAAAAATTGTAATGATTAGATGAGATGAGTTGAAATGTTCTTTTAATCCAAACAATCCCTTAAGAAAAATTATACTCATCATCTTCATACCACACACTATATATAATTTTTTTTCTCTTACCAAATATATGGTATATGGATGATGAGTAGAATACTTTAATTAGTTTAAGAAAAAAAAATATGATATATGATGTGTAAGGATGATAAGTAACAAAACTCGCAAGGTTTTTGACTCAATACCAACAAAAAATCAAAATGATTAAAATCAAAAGTATGAGGAGTAATAAATTTAAAATTAAAATATTGAGACCAATCTATGCAAAAACAAATGAAAATTATAATTTTAGCTTTTATAATAATGGTATTGTTTGAAAGATTTATATGAATAGGATTAATGGGCATAACTAAACATTATATGGTCGATATATTATTATGAAGTTATGACAAGAAAAGTTCTACAAGATTCTTGTTCAATGGTTCATCACTTATCATTATTACTTCAAACATCAAAATAAATAAATGTTAGATTCACAAATAGACTTTACAAAATAAACTCAAAACCCTATGGTTAGATTTAATTAAAAAATAATGATTAGAAATATTTGGATAGTAAGTTAAGATGAGATAAAATAAAAATTAAAAGTTAATAGAATATTAATTTTTAATATTTATTTTAAAATTTAAAAAATTAAATTATTTATTATATTATATATATAAATTTAAAAATATTATAATATTTATATGAGACGAGAAATTTCTTACCTCCAAACTACTCTTTAAAACGGTCATAAATATAATTTTGTTTCCCGGGTCATCTTTCCTTCACTTTCTAACAGAACCATTGGACCGTGCTTTCAAGCGCTCATGTTTGAGAGTCTCGTTAATGAATACCCAGACAGCAGGGATAATGGATCGGCAGTCACTATATATATAAAATAAAATAAAATAAAAAAATAAAACCACCCTTAGCTTGTCCTGTGTTCACCGTTTTGCGTTCCATTCTCGGGGAATCAACAGGCAACCGCCCACCTCCGTCAAGACTCACGGCAAACAATAAGCGATACCACTGAACCGCACGACGCCGTTTGTTACATCCTCTGCAATATCAATCAACGTCCTCTCTTTCATATTGGACCTAAGCAACACTGAACCGAGGAGCTCCTTTTTTTTTTTCGTATACAAAGACCAAAATGTTTACGGTAAACCCGGCCAGTACTCCCAAGTCTGACATCTCCGGCGGGGTACTCAGGACATCTCCGGCTTTCTTCGGTGAAAGCAGCATAGCCCCTATTCGGAGGACTCAGTTGCCGGTATTCGGTTCTCGGGTCAACAGGAACGGGCTAATCCGGGCGGTGATCAGCAGTGGCGACAAGACTTTGGAGGCTGCTAGTACCCTGGAAGGCAAAGAGAGTAATGGGTCTTTGTTGTCCTCGGGAGGAGGGATCGAAGTAAGGGCGGTGGTCACTGTGAGGAAGAAAATGAAGGAGACGATCACGGAGAAAATAGAGGACCAGTGGGAGTTCTTTGTCAACGGATTTGGCCAGGGCATCGTCATTCAGCTTATAAGCGAAGAGATTGATACCGGTTAGTCTCTTAGTCTTATTTCATCTAAGTTGAAGGCTTTTTTTTGTTCGGGTAGGGATCAATCGATCATAAGATGTTGTGCCTTCTTTGATGGGTATATATATGATCTTTTATGCAGTAAAGTGAAAGAATATGACCTGGCCTTTAGGTTTGACTGAACAACGGTCTAATATGATGGTGTAAGAAAAGTAGAAATGGAAGAAGGTTAGATGTCTGAACTGGGTCCTTAGTGGGATTTTGATTCAGTTGTCTAATCTTTTAATTAACTCTTGATATACTTAATTACGTATTAATACGAGGTTCCTGAATTTTCACACTTTATACTAGTCCATCGTTCTGTCAAGGATCTCTGATTCTAATTCTTTATTATCAAAGCTTTTTTCATTGACTTTTATCGAGAGGGGAAATTATTGCTAATTGTATACAGAGAGTCTGGTTATCCGTTGTTTCTTCTTTTCACCAAAAGTAAGCATATGGATGTTATCCGTCATTCCTCTTTTTCCTCTGTACATTTTTTTATTTTCTGAATGAGTTGCTTTCCGTCATTATCTATCATCTTTTCAAAATAAGGGTTGTTTAATCTGCCTTTTACAGCTACCAATTCAGGAAAGAGTGTCCAGTCCTCTGTACGGGGCTGGTTGACGAGGCCATTGAACAATTCACAAATTGTTGAATATGCTGCTAATTTCACTGTCCCGAATGACTTTGGGTGTCCTGGGGCCATTCTCGTTACAAATCTTCATGGCAAGGAGTTCTACTTATTAGAGATTGTCATTCATGGTTTTGATGGAGGCCCCATCTTCTTCCCAGCTAATACGTGGATCCATTCACGGAAAGGTAATTCTGAAAGTAGAATTATTTTCAAAAATCAAGTGAGAACTTTCAAAAATCAAGGAGTTTTCAGTCAATGGTTTTGCTTAACCAATGCTCATTGTCACATTGTTGTAAACAGGCATACTTACCGTCACAAACACCTCCTGGCATTAAAGATCTTCGAAATGAAGATTTATTGAGCATCCGGGGAAATGGGAAAGGCGAGAGAAAGCCCCGTGATAGGATTTATGATTATGATCTTTATAATGATTTGGGTAATCCAGACAAGGACAAAGATCTTGCTAGGCCAGTTCTTGGTTGCGAAGAGAGGCCTTATCCCAGGCGCTGTAGAACTGGCCAACCTCCAGCAAAATTAGGTATGCTATTCTTGAAACTGTCAGTGTAATTCTTTGAAATATCTTTTCTCCATATAGCTAATATTAATTTTGTGTTTTGACTTGGATGGAAATGAAATAGATCCATTTTCTGAGACTAGAATCGAAAAGCCCCATCCAGTGTATGTTCCACGGGATGAAACAAATTTTAAAAATAAAAAAATAAAATATATAATATATAAAAATAATAAATAGCAAAACTCTATTCACAATTATTGCCTACTCGTCTCTTCTCGTTACCGAATCATATTTTTTTTTTCTACAGTTTTAGCATACATTTTTAAAAATATTAAAATCTATAAAAAAAAAAAAAAAACAAATATCATTCATCATGTAAATAATGTAGAGCTGAGTAGCAACACTTGGTGTTACTGTCAGTTGTAAAATTAACTTCTTCTTTTTTATTTTTTTATTCATATTTTTTAATGTATTTAAATAATTTAAAATATATATATACCAATACACTTAAAATTACTTTCTTCATCATTAAATAAAAAATTCACCGAGCTGTACGTTTGAACGGCATAATAGACTTTCTCGTTAGGAAAATTCTATACACCCCACCATCAACTCACTTTTATCTCACTATACATAATGTGGCACATTAACCACTATTGAATGATCATTTATTAGATGATTTATTATCATCTAATGGTAATAAATATGTCACATCTTACATAATAAGATAAAAATAGAATGGTAATGTGGTGTATATCATTACTCTTCTCAATAATGTAAGTGGTGTTCTCTTACAGCTGGCATCAATGGCAAGACCCATTTTGACGCCATAGTTATCACAACATACTCAACATACTCGAGCTTGTGATGCTTCTAAAAACAAAAATTTCTTTGCTCACTTAGCTTGTCCTCTCAACTTGATACCGCTTGTATCTCATTTTTTTTTCTTTATTTAATAGTTAAAGAAATTATTATTAGTATTTTGATAAAAATATTTTAAAATAATTAAAAAAAATTTAATTATGGTAAGACGAATTTTAATAATGAAACGATCCAAGACTTACGGTGAGGTTAATTTGAATTAATTACAATTCGTTTGGATAGTAAGATGAATTGAGATAATTTGTGAATAATAATGAAATTATTAATTGAGATGACACGAGATGAGATGAGTTGTAAACGGGCCTAATACAGAGTTTACAAACTTTGAAAGTCCATGCCATGTATGGGAAAAAAACGTTAAAGCCAATCTTTAACGAAAGCTCAGAGCTCCGAAGTCCGAAGTCGTGTTCCAATCCTGGTCGTCCGTCAAAATTGTTCTCTCAAAACCCTACGAACTTTGACTGAAATTTTGTCCAAAGCAATTTCATGGGCCCATAATTTGAAGACAACTGGTTGTTTTGTGTTCCCAACAATCAGGGACAAGACGAGCTTGGAGAAACAGAGATCCGACCAGAACTAGTACCATTTTGTCTAGGTGAGATTTGTCTGTTTCTCGTCATTCCCATTTTTGTTGGTTGTTGGTTTTGTGTGTGTATGAGGGTCATTTTGCACAATTTTCCATCCCATAGAAGCTGGAAAAGCATAGGAAACCCCAGATACTTGCAAATCCCATTCCCAAAACCACCTCCAATATCTTGGCCGGGTCTCTAGCATTATCGTCCAAAAGGATATTTGATAGTTCTCCAATCTCTGAATTACGAATTCCAATTAAACACTTGTTTCATGGCTGATCTTCATGTTGTGCACGCAGAAAACCCTCCCGCCCAAACCCCACTTCTCAATTCAATCCAAAACCACATTCCTCCCCAAGAACCACGACAGCAGCAACAACAAAGAGACCCATTTAGATCAGACACTCAAAAAGTTGGAAAAGTTTCTCACTTTCCTCGGGTTTAAGCAGTCGTCTTGGAGGAGCTCAGCTGTGTCTTGGACTGCTTTCGTGCTCATAAGTGTGGCACTCCCTGTTGTGGTGCTCGAGCTCTCCGACTGTTCGGGGTGCGAGATGTACCAGATTAAGGCTTTCGAACTGGACATCGTGGCCTCGCAGGCGTGCCTCGCTGCTGTCTCTTTGCTCTGCATTTCCCACAATCTCCACATTTCACACAATGTCCAAATGCAAGCATTCCCACACCTGAACCGGTAAAGTTTCCTTTGACTTCTATATTTTGGAGCATGTTATACGACAGATTGACGAGCGTGGTTTATCCACATCGAGCAATTGTTTTGAATTTATGATATTATAAAATGTTGACTACATCAATGGAAATTACATCCCACAGTTTGAAATCTTCTCATTGTTGGGTTGGAACATTGACCTGCAACTTGATAATAAATCTGACTCGGAGGTGCCGGTTGTGCCCAACTTTGATGCATGAACTAATTAAACACAAGTTTATACATAAAAAAAAAAAAAAACTTTAGACATAAGGGAACCTACTTAGAGAACTTCTAACCATTAAGAGGTCTCACATACTTTTGGATGGTTGAAAAATTGCATTGGATGGGGGCGGCTCAAAAGAAAGTTATAGATTGTATGAATGAAGAAAAACCTTGTTCAGATTCTGACAGTAATCTCAGTGGTTCTGCTGAGATTAGTACAGAGAATTCAGGATAAATGGCATCAAGCTCCTTTCTTACTGCGATAACGTTTTCAGGTAATGATGAGGCCCATGTTTGGAGCATTTGGGAAGGCTTATTAGCATATATATTGTATTTCATTTCCTACACTCACGTGCACTATAAGTTAGGATACACTTTAGTTCTTCTATTCACTCAGTATATAAACTTTCTGTACATATTATTCATTTAATATATTTGAGGAATATTCAGAAGTCACTCTGTCTCGGTTTCTATCTCTCTCGATCCTTCTCTTATCATGGTATCAGTTGCAAATAAACCCTAGCCGCTATCAAACCCTAGCCACTGTCATGACCGATTCTTCTCTTTGCCCTCCACCCCCACCCCCACCCCCACCCCCTTTTGCTCCTCCTCCTTCTGTGGATTATTCAAATCCCTACTACCTTCAGAACGGGGATCATCTTGGCGCGATACTTGTTTCTCAACCCCTTACTGGGGATAATTTTCTCACATGGAACCGATCCATGTCTATGGCACTCATTGCGAAAAATAAACTCCGTTTTGTTGATGTTGTTTTGCCCAAACCTACTGAGACCGATCCTATGTATCAATCTTGGATTCGGTGTAATACGGTTGTTCTTTCTTGGTTGCTTAATGCTCTGTCCAAAGAAATCGCTTCCTCCGTTCTTTACATCGATTCTGCAGAAGAGATGTGGAATGATTTGAAGGAACATTTTGCACAGAGCAATCGACCTCGTATCTTCCAGATCCGGAAGGCTATTGCCTATTTGTTGCAAGCCGATGCCTCTGTAAGTTCTTACTTTACACGATTGAAAAGTTTTTGGGAAGAAATGGTTCATTTTCGTCCTATGCCCCTTTGTTCTTGTGGCGTCATCAAACGGATTGTTGAATATCAACAAGAGGACTATGTTCTGCAATTTTTAATGGGACTTAATGAGTCTTATGCACATTTACATAGTCAGATCTTGCTTTCTGATCATTTTCCCCCGATTAATAAAGTGTTCTCGCTTATCCTTCAAGAGGAAAAGCAGCGAGAAATTTCTTCTGATTCTTTATCCTCTAATGAATCTGTTGCTATGTTCACTAATCGTGATTCTGGTCAGATGAAGTTTTCTGTTGTTGGATTGAGAACTGGTAAGCCATCGACTTCTCGTAAGGATCGTCCTTACTGTACTCATTGTGGCCTTTTAGGCCATACCATTGACAAGTGCTTTAAGATCCATAGTTATCCACGAGGATATAAAGCAAAGCCTCGAAACCCTAATCAGGCCACTGCCAATCCTACCATTGCTAACCAATCTATTCCTGATTCGGTTATGGTTCCCCCTTTTCCCTTTTCCCCCGAGCAATGTCAACAGCTTATTAATTTTCTAAACACTAAAACTAATATCTCATATGTGAATCAAGTAGGTCCAATACCTCTTGATGTCACTAGCTCTACTGCACCATCGACATATGCACCACCCCTCTCAGGTATATCTTCAATATTTTCCACTGTTGATTCACTTGCATCTCATTCACAATCTTGGATTCTTGATTATGGGGCAAGTAATCATATGATTAGTTCTCTTTCTTTTTTTACATCCCCACCAATTCCTGTTAACATCTCTGTAAAATTACCTAATGGTTCTTACATTCGAGTCACACACAAAGGCATGGTTAGACTCTCTGATTCTTTAGTCTTAGCTAATGTTCTTTATGTTCCTACTTTTACATTCAATCTTATCTCTGTTAGCAAATTAACTTCTCAATTATCGTGTTTTCTCATTTTTTTTACATGATCTTTGCTACATCCAGGACCTCTTCAATTGGAGGACGATTGGAGTAGCTAAAATCTCTCAAGGTTTATATAATTTACTGCATACTTCAAGCAGTCTTGTTTCTTGTAATTCACATACTTTTTCTAATTGTAATGCTGTTACAAACAATTCTTATCTTTGCCATTGTCGTTTGGGCCATATTTCTAACTCTAGATTACATGTCTTAGCATCTGATATACCCTGTTCTACATATACAAATCATATTCACTGTTCTGTTTGTCCACTTGCTAAACAAAAACGTCTTTCTTTTCCTTTGAGTTCTTCTACTACTAATTCTATTTTTGAACTAATTCATTGTGATATCTGGGGCCCTTTCTCAACTACTTCCTATGATGGTTTCAGATTTTTCCTCACTATTGTAGATGATTACAATCGCTGTACTTGGATCTATTTGTTAAAATCTAAATCTGAAACACGATCATATTTACAATCTTTTTTCACTTTTGTAGAAACACATTTTAATACTAAAATCAAATCTGTCCGTACTGATAATGGTTTAGAATTCGATATGAAACTTTTTTTTTCTAGTAAAGGGGTTATACATCAATATAGTTGTGTATAGACTCCTCAACAAAATGCTATTGTTGAAAGAAAACATCAACATATTCTTAATGTTGCTAGATCTCTTCGTTTTCAATCCAATATTTCCTTACATTTTTGGAGTGACTGTATTCTCACTGCTGTTTATCTTATTAATAGAATACCCACCCCTGTTTTAAACAACATTTAAACAACAAGTCACCCTATGAAATTCTTTTTACTGTTAAACCTAAATATAATCACCTTAAAACTTTTGATTGCCTTTGTTATGCCTCTTCTCTTGGCACTTCTCTATCACACAAATTTTCTGCCCGAGCCCAAGTTTGTGTCTTTCTTGGATATCCCCCTGGCATCAAAGGATACAAACTTTATAATTTCACACACATAAAATTCTTATTTCTCGAGATGTGATTTTTTATGAACAACTTTTCCCTTTTTAAATCAAATTCTCCATATTATCACTTAACTCTTGACACACATACTATTTCTCCTTCCATAGAATCTGTTTTACCCATCCCTCTTTCGGATGTTTCACTTCCATCTCCCTCTCATACCCCAACTTCTTCCCCCTCCTCTCATAATTCTCCACAAAATATCACACAACCTGTACCACTCAGAAGATTTACTAGAATTAGACAAACACCTAACTATTTACAGCATTATCATTGTCCCCTAATTTCTAATGCTAACATTACTCAATCTTCTTCAAGTATTCTTTATCCTATCTCCTCTTATATGTCATATTCTAAATTTTCACCTTCTTATCAACATTTTTGTGCTTCTGTTGATTCTCTCTATGAACCACAATTCTTTCATCAAGCCATATCATACCCTCATTGGAGGGATGCCATGGCAGCTGAGATTAATGCTCTTGAAGAAAATAAAACTTGGATCCTCACTGAATTACCCCCTGGGCAGCAACCAATTGGTTGTAAATGGGTTTACAAGTGTAAATTAAAATCTGATGGAACTTTAGAAAGATATAAGGCTCGTCTAGTTGCAAAAGGATACACCCAACGCGAAGGTATTGATTATTTTGATACTTTTTCACCTGTTGCAAAACTAACCACTGTTCACTCACTAGCTGCTATTAATAACTGGGAATTGCATCAATTGGATGCCCATAATGCATTTCTTCATGGCACTTTAGATGAAGTTGTGTATATGAAGCTTCCTCCAGGTTTTTATAAAACTGGAGATACTCGGGTTTGTAAGTTACTTAAATCTTTATATGGCTTGAAACAAGCCTCTAGACAATGGTTCTCTAAATTTTCATCTACACTCATTGATTATGGTTTTATTCAATCAAAATCTGGTTATTCTTTATTTACAAAAATTTCTGGTGCCTCTTTTATTTTTCTGTTGGTTTATGTTGATGATATTGTCATTGCTTTTAATCATTCTCCATCTGTTACTGATCTTAAATATTTTCTCAACTTACATTTCAAATTAAAAGACCTTGGCCCTTTGAAATATTTTTTGGGCCTGGAAGTTGCATGATCCACTAAGGGCATATCTCTTTCTCAAAGAAAATATGCACTTGAAATTGTTTCTGATGCTGGTTTATTAGCTGCCAAGCCTACCGTCATTCCAATGGATCCAAACCTTAGACTTTCTAAAACTGATTCTGGAGGTCCTTTACTTGATAATCCAGCCTCTTATAGACGCTTAATTGGTCGTCTTCTCTACTTAACTCTTACTAGACCTACTTGTCTTTTTCTGTTGCAACATTGAGTCAATTCATGGACCAGCCTCGCCAGTCCCATTATGATGCAGCAGTTCGTGTTGTGAGATACGTCAAGGCTACTGCAGGACAAAGTTTATTCTTCCCCAACAAATCTCACATGCAGCTGAAAGGATTTTGTGACTCTGATTGGGCCACCTGTCCAGATTCCAGACGTTCAGTTACTTGTTTTTGTATTTTTTTTGGAGATTCTTTAATCTCCTGGAAATCTAAGAAGCAAGTCATTGTTTCCCGCTTCTCTGCAGAGGCTGAGTATCGATCTATGGCCTTAACCTGCTATGAACTCAAGTGGCTCATCTCTCTTTTCTGAGACTTTGGAGTCCAGCTTTCATCCCCACTAGTTCTTTACTGTGACAGCCAAGCAGCACTCCACATTGCTGCTAATCCAGTGTTCCATGAACGCATCAAGCACATCGACATCGATTGCCATATCGTTCGAGATATGATTCAAACTAAAACTCTTGTAACTCTTCATATTGCTTCTGAACATCAATTAGCAGATTTCTTTACTAAACCCTTAGTTTCAACTAGATTT
>QEOT01002470.1:155615-213933 GCA_003123785.1 Pterocarya stenoptera | reverse complement strand
TTTTTTTTTTTTTTTTTGTGTATTACGCTCTCTGTACTCAGCAACAACTTATTTGTTCATTAATAAAGTTCAACTTACAAAAAACATTTGTTGTTTTTCTCCAGATTGGCATAATTGATCCAGATTGCAGACTAATTGGACTCCATTTATATGATGGATTGTTCAAGGTATTTGATAAAATTACTTGCAATGTCTATACCTAATTATTCTAATTTACATTTGAGCAGAATTCTAATCTTTGCTATTACATTAAATTTTTTTTATGTTCATACTTCGTTGTTTTCTCAGGTCATTCCGTTTGATAACAAAGGGCAGCTCAAAGAAGCATTTAACATTAGGTATGTTTTTATTGTTCTCTTGATGAATCCCTAACCTTGCATACCTTCAAAGGTTCCAGAGAGACCAATTAATCTGACTAATTTGGTTGATTATACTAGTGAAGAATTAGTGGGTGCACAATGTATTAAATACTCCCCGTCACTTAGGCCTATTTTGGATAGCCATCTCAACCCATCCCATCCCGTCACATCTAATCCTATCTCATTTCATTTCCTTCCCAAACATCACTTATACACATACACTTTTCAATTCAAAATCTTTAACCTTTTCATTTAATCATTACCTAATTATTGCAATTTTCCTAAACTTCTAAACAAAATATAAAAAATAATTCAATTTTTTCAAATCCCAAAACAAAATTAATATTAAAAAAATTATATTCTAACAATAATTTAACTTCATAATATTTTTATTCAACTTTTTTTCTTTCCTTTACTGAAATCCAATAACACATCTTAACTCGAACCATTTCACTACTATTCACAAACAATTTCACTACTATTCACAGATTTTTCATCTCATCTCAACATCCAAACGAGGCCTTATTGTTTGTCTAGGATTAGATTTCAAATGTCCCAAACTATCGTCCAATTTGGAAAGTCAACAAACATAGACTCAAGAACTTTTCTAATACAGCCTTTTTTTTTTTTAAGAAAAAGTTGATGGTTTGAATTGCTATAATAAAATTTTTTTAGTTTTTAAAGAAGGTTGTCTTGAAAAATTATATATATATATTTTTATTTGCACTGGGTGTCCGGGACAAAGTGCTGACTAATCCTGAGGACGCATAGGCCCTCGGCAAGGATTTTCCCAAAGTGCACCTCANTTTGCATTCACATGTTCATCAAGAGCTATGCACTACTCAATTTATTTACTTCGTGAATAATACTTCAAATGTCAGTAATCAATTCTGGAAGGCTAGGTTTCGAATGACTACTCAGGCCTTTGGGGCAAGTAGCCTTCATGTAAAATTAATCATTTTTAACAGTGCCAGTGCATCAAGTGTAGTAAATTCGATGGCATCCTTTCATTTTCTGAGTTTTGCAGGATAACAAAGATGCTCGCCATGTTAAAACGTATGAGGTCGCTCTTAAGGATAAAGATTTTGTCGAGGGTCCTTGGTCCCAGAACAATCTTGACAATGGGGCTGATTTACTAATACCAGTACCTCCACCTCTCTGTGGCGTCATTATCATTGGAGAGGAAACAATTGTCTACTGCAGTGCCAATGCATTCAAAGCAATCCCAATCAGACCGGTAGGATACCTAGAGTCCTGCTGCTATTGGGTCTTAGATTTCATAAATTTCAATGANGCTACCTATAAAAAAAAAACTGATGTCTCTTTGAAAAATCGGATTCCAAAAGTTCAATGCCTTGGCTATTTTTATCATATCTACAGTGGGCATTTCGTTTTATTGTTTCCAAAAGTTCAATGTACCTGTTCCTTTGGTTTTATATATTTACACATCTATCATTTCTGCAACTTGATATATTACTGACTTTTAATTTTCCTTCGGCGGAGGAGAGAGTACCGACTCTTTTATAAGATATATTTCTCAAAACAAGACCTGTGATTCATTCATACAACATTAGCTAATACACTTTTTTTGATAAGTAGCATTAGCAAAAAAACTGAACTATAAACTACAATCATCAAAATAATTTTATTTATTTATTTATTTCTTTTTAACAATGAAGATTCATTTGTCTCCTTAACATAACCCAAATAACTAAAGTGAACAACTTTCTGNCCATGAGAAAGAAAAGTAAGTTCTTCTTTCTTGTGTTATGATTAAACAACATACTCTGGAAAAAAAAACTTGCTTAATTACAAAACCTAAGGAAATCCTAGTTTAGAATTATTGATTTTGGCGATCACTGGAATCTTCTCAATGTTTCATCTACATTTCCTTGCAGGGTTACTGGACTCAAAATTGAGCTCTTGGGAGAAACTTCAATTGCATCTACCATATCATATCTTGATAATGCATTTGTATATATTGGGTCAAGCTATGGAGATTCACAGGTGTGGTATTGCATATATGCTTCATTTTATAAGTATGTATTCTGAGAGATTTCTTCGTAAGTTCATTTGAAATTAATGATCTTGATTTCTAAGTGACATCTTCTACCTTCTTTCTGAGATCCAGTCTTTATTAGGGCTGACAAGACATGGTTCAATGTTATATACATGGTAAACAGCTAGAATAGCTCAGATGTGGCCACGGTAGTATGAAGAATAGGAGTTATTGGGGCTTTTACATTTATTGAAGGCGTTGGCATTTGACATTAAGGAAGATGTTTTAGGGAGGCAGATGTTGCGAATTTTAAAAACTACTCTTTTTCTCAACTCTCTTGTACTCAAAGCCAATAGGTTAACTGATTCTTTTTAGAATGTTTAGAATGACTGACAAATTTTTGTGAGGATGCATTTGAAACCTCGTTTGGCTTCTTCTTTGCGAATCTGCTCTGGTTTATGCCAACTTTAACCTAAAGAAATTTGGATTATGCAATTTCACACTAATGTTTCTTTACTTTTAGGAAAAAAAGAAATACATACTCTTTTAATGTTTTGACAATTTTTTGGTTAATTTGATGTTTTAAAATCATTTGTGAGATTCTATGCTTACATTCCATATTGGTGTGTACACAGCTTGTGAAGTTAAATCTTCATCCTGATGCAAAAGGTTCATATGTGGAGGTACTAGAACGATACGTCAACTTGGGGCCAATTGTTGACTTTTGTGTCGTGGACCTAGAAAGGCAAGGCCAAGGTCAGGTTGTAACTTGCTCTGGAGCTTATAAAGATGGTTCTCTTCGCATTGTTCGAAATGGAATAGGCATCAATGAACAGGTATATCATATTTAATGATTCACCTTTCCATACAATTTCTATGACCATTTGTATGAGTCTAATTTGTGGATGTATACAAATAAAATGGTGTAGGCTTCGGTAGAACTTCAAGGTATTAAGGGAATGTGGTCATTAAGATCTTCTACTGATGATCCATTTGACACATTCCTGGTTGTAAGCTTTATCAGTGAGACACGAATTTTGGCAATGAATCTTGAGGACGAGTTGGAAGAAACTGAGATAGAGGGCTTCTGCTCTCAAGTGCAGACTTTGTTTTGCCATGATGCTGTGCACAACCAACTTGTACAAGTATGTTTTCTATCTTTATCAATCTACCTTCTCTCATGGTCTAAAATTTCAGATATATATTTTTTACGATAAAACTGAACTAGTTGATTGTTCTTTTTGTGAATTTTAGTTTCCTGAGGCATTTGTTTTGGATCTTATTTAATAGTGTCACGGGTGAATGGAAATAGTCAGTTGCTTTATAGTTATAATTTTAATGTCTTGCATTACGTATGGGTGTTAAGTATCTTTTATAAGATTTGGAGTTTCAGCTAAAAAGTACGCCAGTGCAGCCCTTTCTAGAGCTTTTGTGGAGTCGAATATTTATGTGCCTCTCCAATCTTTTTGTCTATTAATCCCTAGGGGTTGGCTCAAGTAGTGAGAGCCTTGGTCGTAGTGGTATGCAACTTCCAAGTCTAAGGTTCGGACCTTGGGTGTAAACAATTTCTAGGCACCCAAGGTGCATTTGCGGAAAACTCATTGCCAAGGGCCTATGCACCCCAGTAATTAGTGGGGACTTTGTTCTAGACACTTGGTGCCAATAAAAAAATATCGTTTTGTCTTTGAGTCCATGCATGCATGAAAACTTGCATAAACTTTGTTTGTGTGATGAAACTTAGATTAATAATTTGATTTATGAGGTTGAGTTAAAAGGTTATCCAAATTTCAAACTTTAAGAGAAAAAAAAGTCCACCATTGAAAGTGTTGGCACATCAAATCCATTGTATTTTTCAAAGCATCAGTCTAGTCATTCACCGTTACTTCATCTACTGAAGTAATGGAATTGGTTGATGTGGTAGTAGTTGTTACAATTCTTTTAAAAAAGGAAATACAAAATGAAGAAATTGAAGAAGAGAAATTATGTTACTTATAAAACAAAATCAAGAAAAGAAAAAGAAGACGAACGCTGCCTGTAGGCAACATTCATTCATTCATGTTCTCAAGAAATAATTAATAACTGTCTTTGTGGAATTAGATCTGGAGATGGTTAATTTGTTGATAGTTTTGTGTTTGGTATATGCTGGCTGATCAATCATCTTTACAGGTCACCTCAAGCTCTGTGAGACTGGTCAGTTCTACATCTAGAGAGCTGCGGCATGAGTGGAATGCTCCTTCTGGCTATTCGATTAATGTTGCCACTGCTAATGCAACCCAGGTTATTTTACACCCATTGGAGCTGGGGTGGAGGCAATATGGAGCCCCTCTCCTCTCTTTCCTTTACTCAAAAATAATTTAATGATCCTATCTTTCTATAATCTATTTATTGTAATGCATCTAATAAAAATAAATCCGTTAGTGCTTGAATTGGTTTGCTGCTTAATAATGTGTTTCTTTTCTAAGCAAGTTCACTTGATAAAACATTGCAAAAAGAAGAGCACACACTTTCACTTTGTTCAGGCTATTGTTCTTAACATCTAGTGTTTCACAATTTAAGCAGTGCACTCCTGACAGGTTTTATTGGCAACCGGTGGCGGCCATTTAGCTTATCTAGAAATTGGAGATGGTATATTGACAGAAGTAAAACATGGTCAGTTGGAGTATGAGATCTCATGCCTTGACATAAATCCCATCGGTGAGAATCCCAACTATAGCCAGCTCGCTGCTGTTGGGATGTGGACGGACATATGTGTAAGGATATTTTCACTTCCTGACCTGAATCTTATCACAAAGGAACTCTTGGGCGGAGAAATTATACCTCGGTCCGTTCTTCTCTGTGCCTTTGAAGGGGTATGCACATACATGAGATTTCTTTCCTTACATTCTTACTTAACTCAGTTTTTTCAAGTTAATTATTTTGTTTGTGATTATGATTTCTTATTTTACCCCTCATGACATACATTTGAACAGTGAGGGGAATAAGAGTTCGCCAATCCTAATTAATCTTTTGTGATGCTTTGGATTTTAGAGATTTGCCACGTTCTTTTTAATGTGGAAAAATGTGTGTAGCACTTCCCTAGTTTATAGACTTTTTAAGTGAGTCTGCTGCTTCTTTCTTTCAGATATCTTACTTGCTATGTGCCCTTGGAGATGGGCATCTATTAAATTTTCTTTTGAACACTAGCACCGGTGGGCTAACAGATAGGAAAAAAGTCTCTCTTGGGACCCAGCCTATTACTCTTCGTACTTTTTCATCCAAGAATACTACACACGTGTTTGCTGCATCAGATAGGCCAACTGTTATTTATAGTAGCAACAAAAAGCTACTTTACAGTAATGTAAATCTGAAAGAAGTTAGCCATATGTGCCCTTTCAACTCTGCTGCTTTCCCAGACAGGTATTTGCTCTCTTCTCCGATTCTAAGTTACCAGGGCAATATATGATAGTTTTGGTTAATATATGTAAATATATGATTGTCGTCTCCTGTGTACAATTCTCATATTTCTGTTGACCAAATTTGACCGGAATAGAGGGGATGATAATATATCTGTTTTCTAATGAACCAATTTTTCTTTTTTGTTGATTTGTCAACAGCCTTGCAATTGCAAAAGAAGGTGAACTTACTATTGGCACCATTGATGATATCCAGAAGCTTCACATCCGCTCTATCCCACTTGGGGAGCATGCACGCCGTATCTGTCATCAGGAGCAGTCCAGGACATTTGCCATTTGCAGTGTGAAGTATAACCAGTCCAGTCCAGAAGATTCTGAAATGCATTTCATCCGGCTGCTGGATGACCAGACCTTTGAGTTTATATCTACTTACCCACTTGACACTTTTGAGTATGGTTGCTCCATCCTTAGTTGCTCTTTCTCTGATGATAATAATGTATACTACTGTGTTGGCACTGCTTATGTATTGCCAGAAGAGAATGAACCAACCAAGGTAATGTTTTCACTTTTGGTCTTTTATTTCATTTTTGGCTCAAATGTAGAATAAATATGCTGATATTGTTCCATTTTTTGTTATTTCTATGTAAAAATTTTAGGGTCGAATACTAGTTTTCGTAGTTGAAGATGGGAAGCTACAGCTTATTGCTGAGAAGGAAACTAAGGGGTCTGTTTACTCTTTGAATGCCTTTAATGGCAAACTGCTGGCTGCTATTAATCAAAAAATCCAGTTGTACAAATGGATGCTTCGGGATGATGGTTCTCATGAGCTACAATCTGAATGTGGACATCATGGACACATACTTGCACTCTATGTACAAACTCGTGGAGATTTCATTGTTGTTGGTGATCTGATGAAGTCAATCTCCTTGTTAATCTATAAGGTCAGTAATTAGCCTTCAATATTTTGCTAACATATAATTTACCGTCAAGTACAGCAGCCAATGAGGTCCGGCTAATGGCACCTCCTCCCCTCGTAGATATAGGGTAGAAGGTGTAGTCTAAGCATTGCACATCTGCTGTTTTTCTGCTCCATCAAAAAAGGCTCCCATTTGGATTTTCAAATAAGTGATTTTGTTTGGGTCCTCTTGGCTGGAAATTCAGTTTTTAGCGGGATACTAATAGCTACATGTTTTCTTGCCGATTGATAAAATTTATTTCTTATCAGCATGAAGAAGGTGCCATTGAAGAGCGAGCCCGTGACTATAATGCAAATTGGATGTCAGCTGTAGAGATTCTTGATGACGACATTTATCTTGGTGCTGAAAATAACTTCAATCTTTTCACTGTCCGGAAAAATAGTGAAGGTGCTACTGATGAAGAACGGGGTCGTCTTGAGGTAGTCGGTGAGTATCACCTTGGAGAATTTGTCAATCGGTTCCAGCATGGTTCCCTTGTCATGCGTTTGCCAGATTCTGATGTGGGTCAGATCCCAACTGTCATTTTTGGTACTGTCAACGGTGTAATTGGAGTCATCGCTTCACTACCTCATGAGCAGTACCTCTTTTTAGAGAAGCTTCAGTCAAACTTGAGGAAGGTGATAAAGGGTGTTGGGGGGTTGAGCCACGAGCAGTGGAGGTCATTTAACAATGAGAAGAAAACAGTAGATGCCAGAAATTTCTTAGATGGAGATCTGATTGAGTCATTCCTTGATCTCAATCGTGGTAAGATGGATGACATCTCGAAGGCATTGAATGTTTCTGTTGAGGAGCTTTGCAAGAGAGTCGAAGAGTTGACCAGGTTGCATTGACACTAGGGCTGCAACCCAGTCAGAGCCCGACCCGGTCCAACCCGCCAACAAGAAACAAGAAGCCGGCCCGAACATCTTGGATTTTTTATTCAAATAGGCTATTGGACTTTTGTCCAGTGTTTGGTTCCTCTCCGTGTTAGGAGGATGGTTTGTAGGATGGGTGTGTTGTTCACTTTTTCTCTTTTAGAGGATGGAGTTTTGATATGGGGTGTTTTTTTCTATGTTTTAATACAGATGTTTGATGCGTCGTAAAGTTTGTGTACATGGATGCTTATAACAGATGTTAGTTTGACTAGTAATTTTAAGTCACAGATGTAACTTCATTTATGGAATGAAATGAAGATTATTTCTTAAAAAGAAAAATATATATATAATCATCTCTGTATTGCATGCAAACGAAAACACACACACTCTCTCTCTCTCTCTCTCTCTCTCTCTGTGTCTGTGTATAAAGATGAAGAAAAAGAAGAGCGTTAGGAATATGGGATTGTGGAAGCCCTTTATATGACTCGTTCGAATTGGTTTCAGTATCATTTGCGTTCTGCATCTGCTGCCATGGTGGTCAACTTGGATAAATTTGATGTGAGGAAGTTTAAAGACAAATACAAAATAAAGTCCCAGATTATTCTTCCCCTCATTTCCACCTGGCTCCATACCAAATACAATCCCAAATCTTTTCACCGAATGCTGCAAACAAGAGAAATCAATACCCCTTTTTTTTTTTTTGACAAATTATCATATTTTTCATTCCACCGATACTGGTAACAAGATTACAAAAAAATCAATTTTTTTTTAAAAAAAGTTCTGCTTAAGCATTTATCTTCAACCACACGTGTTTGCCCTCTCCTCTTTCCATTTACGGTCCAGTGTTTTAAGACAAAGGGCAGCAGCCTCAGTTCAACCCCCCCACCTTTAATGAAAAATAAAATTTGAAACGTAAAAAGTTGCATAGAATCATTGATCAAAGAAAATTAAATTGCTAAACTTGGGACGGTTCCAACTTCCAAGTCACAGATCTTCCACTTTGATTTCGATTTCTCTCTCTCTTTCTCTTTCTCTTTCGCTTTTGATGATCAGAAAGACAAAATGTATTTTTTTTTCCTTTCTTAATGTTGCCTTTTGTTTTCTTTCTCCCCATCTTCTTCGTTGAAGATGGACCCACAAAGGGAATCAATTTTTACGATACTTACCGAAACAGAGCAAAACACTGGCTTGTGGCATTGCCGCACCCCTCACTGGGGAGAGAGCCCCTGTGCTTTTGTCGCCCTCAAGACTAATTCGCCGATGATGACGAAGAGAATGGGGAGGGCACGGCGGCTAGGGTTTTGCAAATAAGAATTTATAAACTCGTGTTAGTCGGGTTGATTGGGTTGAAACCGATTTTTAACGGGCAGGGAAGTCTAGTTTCCAGCCACAGCCGCACATCCACCACGGCCCGGAGTATTTTATTTCGAATTAGTTCTTCACCCTAAATCTTATAATTTTTAGTTATATATGTTTGAGTTTTTGATAAAAATGGATCTTCAATTGATGTTTAGGTGGCATCTCTACCTTCTCTTCCACCCACCAGTTTTCTTGTCCTTGTGTTTTTTTCTTTTTCTATTCTCTGATCTTGTTCAACACTCGTTGCTGTTTCTTCTTGAATTAACACTTTGTTGCTCTAATCTAAAGTTTTCCTATCAATTTAAGTACTAAATACCTGATCTCAGAACATATTCAAGCATTTTTTCTATACGCCCTGTTGGGAACTCTAGCTGCCGTATTAGCGAAGCCATTGATCTATGAAATTCGGGTAAGGCCGAATCGTGTTTCTGTTTCGTAAAACGCCATTGTTGGTTGTTTGGATTGATGGAAAAATGTAGAGAAAATTAAGGAAAGTAGTCATCATGTTCGATGATAATCGTGCCTTCAAGAAAGAGAGAAAAAAAGAGACTTTTTGTAGCAAGCTTCTCATTGATTTTATTACAAGGCCTAATCTACCATTTATACTAGGATTGAACTGTAATTGCTTTGTGACAATTTGTTAAGATTACGAACTACTAATCAAAGTAACAACCCGAATTTCCAACGTTTTTCCCTGTGGTCTTCATCCAGTGGCAATGGTAGAAAAAGGATAAAAGGGTTCAATTCAACACCAGCAAACACATTTTTAAGGAGTTCTTAATCCGAATACACATTGCAAACAAAGAACAACATAAAGAGATCAGTCAAAAGAAGAGAAGATATTTAAAGATAATTTTACAGTGCACCAATGTTTTTAAGGCCAAGAACAACCCCAACCCCAATAATGTGACCAACTGATCCACATGCCAAGGTATCTGCAAGAGTGAAACCAGCTGGGTCACCTGTCTGCAGGCCGGAGTCCCTCACTTCAAGCTTCAGTCCTGCCGTCGCCTTTCTGTTTGCCGATGGTGCCAACCCAAACCTCCCAGCAAATAGCATCAGGCTTGTAGAAACCACCATTATCTGTCCCACAAATGCACAGACAGATGATCAGTCATCCCTTCATGAAATACAGAAGCAAAAAGTTATGTATGCAGAGCAAATCATTTAAAACCTTTAATAAAGTTTCCAAGTTTTTCTTGAGTTTTGCATTCAGACAACCTTTCTTCAAATTGTAGCTTCTTCTTTGAAGTCCACAATTGGAGAGGACTCCGTTTGAATACCAAAACGGTTTTATCTTATCTTATAATTATAACTTTTCTAAATTTTCATACAAAATATACTAAATAATTTAACTTTTTCAAATTTCAAAACAATAATAATATTAAAAAATAATATTTTATTCAACTTTTATCTAAAACTATCTCATTTCATCTCATTGTTCAAACGGTAAAAAGCACATATTTTTAGAAGAGTTGTGCTATTATTATAAGTTGGTGTGTAAACACGACACTTATTGCAGGACCCATCACATGTATGAAAAAAGTCAAAACACAAATATATTTTTTTATAGCAGTTGAAGTAACAGATTTTCGCATTTACTATCTACAGTATGTTTAATGTGTCAACAATCGAGCTTTTTTCTTTCTTTCTTTATTTAACCTTACCAAATTTGTGGGTGATCCAATGTAATCACAGCGAGCACCCAAAGCTCCCTTTCCCTTAAGCCTCATTGGTTGAATTGCTGCCTGAATAATGGCAACATACTTAGAGATTTTGCATTTGATGAAACAATGTGAGAGAGAGAGAGAGAGAGAGAGAGAGAGAGAGAGAGAGAGAGAGAGAGAGAGCTAAGAGTTTATCATGCGTGTGCTGTTCATTTCTTTATAGTAGCAAGAACTACATCAAACACACACCCAGAATCACACGATACATCAAAAGCAAGTTTATAATGCAAAAACACAAACTTTGATCTTAGATATATGGTAAGGGAAAAGGGACACAAACCAGGCTTCGGACAGGAGCTGCTGAGATTTGGGGTCTTAGCCCACTATATTGTGGGAGAGAATTCATCACAGTAGTTGCCATTTTTCAATCCCAACTGAAAATTTGTTCTTACAATACCCAATATTTCTCCTTTCTCTAATTTATCATTTCCTTTGATCAAAACCGTTATAAACTTCTCCACAAGGAATGCTGCACTACAGCCACATGACCAATCTGTGGCTTCAGGATACCATGCTTGGATACACTTGGATACTTGTTGCTGATGTGGCACCATGCCATTGGATTGATCCAATTTGGATAAGGTTTCTGAGTTCCTTCGGAAGGCCTAGAAAGTAGAAATGCTATTTGTTGAGCTGGAAATGTCCTGTTAAGTGGTAATCAAACGGCACCGTCAAAACAAGAACAGACTTCCTAATTCTGGGTCATGTAAGCCAAGCCCATTTTCCATAAAGACAGGGCCCAAATACTCATTTTTATCAGGCCTGAAGATTTGAGTTTCTCTCATGATTTGGATTTCATCCAGCGGCAGCGGGATATCATGTTATCGAGTCCGAATCCATTGCTCCGGTGGTGGCAAGTGAAAGAGAGTCAGGTGGTGGATTTTTCTATCTCAGAGAGATTGTTTAAAGCCCCCCTCTCTGTGTTCTAAAATTATGGTATTTTGGAGTATAGAGTCCTCGTATTCTCTTTATAAAAAAATGAGAGTTATTATTAAAAAAAATAATTTTATCATGTGAGTTTAAAGTACATCCACATTTTTTAAAAGGAATATACAGAGACTGCACACTTTATGAGGACAAATATCATTTCTCGTAAATAATTACATCTTTACTATTTTAAATTGTAATGGAATACAAAACATTCATCACTATTTATAGAAAAATCAATTGATTTAATAATTATGAAATCAAATCAAGATTATTGTTGATTTAATATTATCTCCAATTATATTAAATTATAAAATTATCTTTATTACAAAATAAATCTAATATTTCACATAAAACATTGGTAATTTATTTTTATACAATCCTACTTAACTAAACTCGTTTTTCTCTCTCTTTTAAATTAAAAAAAAAAAAAAAAAAACTCGTTTTTCTTTCTTCGACACAAACTTACGTCGGATATGATTTTGCACGGCACTCAAAAGTTCAAATACAAAAAATAATAATAAAAAGGAACAAAAGATGTCACCCACAAAGATACTGTAGAGGGGAGGGGTCCATGAACCCAGTTTCAGAGTTCCAAAGATTCTGCATTGATATCTGATATCTTTGTACCCTTCTGCTGCTTACCAAAAAGCCTTCTAAATTTCTAATTAATCCCATCTTTCGTACTCGTCTCTACTTTTTCTCGTGATAAATTCAAGTTCATTCTTTTCTAAATTTACATAATAAAAAAAACATATTTTTCTTACAAATACCATTGTTGCTAGTCTGATAAACAATGGGGGGTCCGTTATTATTTTAGTATGATAAGTCTACAACGAAATAGACTGAGTTGGAAAGAAGAGACATTATTCATGGAATTAATATATAGAAAGACTGGCAAATATAAAAAGTTTTTATAAAAATAAACTTATAAACTGAGGTGATTTTATGTACTACGTCAGCTTTACTTTATAATACAAATAACGTACAATCTAACGTAAATTTACTTTTAAAAAATTATTTTGTGATTAAAACATTTCTCTGTATAAATGGAAGTACATCGGCATGCACGTTGTATGCACATAGATAAAAAATATGAAGAATGATGGATCAGAATGCCATGAGCATGTGCTGTACTTAGAGCTACAAGTACTGAAAGGATAATGATACACTTACCACTATTTCACTACTCCTTTACTACTTATATCATATTTGAAATTTTTTATTTTTTTTTATCATTTTCTTTTAACTATTTTTTTTAACATCCTTAATCATTAAGAAAAAATTAAAAAAATATATAATTTTATTAATAATCACTTTCTTAATCATTAAGTAAAATAAAAAATTAATAAAAAAATCAAATAAAAAAAGAGTAGTAGAAGGGTGATAATTCTATCATTTTCCGTACTGAAAACCCATGCAACCTTTCAATAATATTCTTTGAGTTTTCCAATGTCCATCCATCATCTCCTAGACAAAACTCAGATAAAGCATAATGGAACCAAAGCTTTTTATGGTAATTATGGAGAACAACTTAAAGAAAGCAATGATATATTTGTTTAATTAGCAATAGATACTTAACCCCACAACAAAGACAGACAGGAATATTAATTTAGCAAACAACAGTTACAAAATGCTTCTTTTTTTAGAACATTCAACAGCTTGCTATGAGCCAGAGATTTTACTTTTCCCTAATTACTCCAACCATGGATCAGCTTCCCAACTACAAAAGCACAAGCAGTGCAAGTTTCCACCACAGAGAGCCTCGACTATTCTTGGACATTAATATTGAAGTTGCTGAAGAGACAGATCTGAAATAATAGCATATTAATATATTAGTTAAATATAGATAATATATAGTTAGAGAAATCATATTATATTTGCAGTCTTAAGATGCGTAAGGCCCGCAGACTATCTTTGAAAAAAGTGAATAAATTTAGGATCCATATAAAAAAAATCATTTTTTTAACAATAGGCCTCACTTTTTTTAAATATAGTGTAAGAGACTTGCATATCCTATAATTATATCTAACATTACTCAGTTAAATGCAATGTCTCTAACAGATCATGTATGTTTAAGCATACCCAGGTTTGCTGTAGACACATTTCCCATAACCTGGAAAAGACAGCAATGAAACTTTTTAGAATGGTTTCCATGTTTCCACTCCACCAAAGAATACAACACTTTAAAAAACAACCTTTTAGCTAGGAATAAAAACATAAATAATTCAAACATAGTACTTCTCTTCCTTTTTTTAAGAGAGTAAAATCTGATTGATTCTAATTTTCAGGGCTTGAAAAATACTTCCAAATTAAAACCACATCAGATCCATTTAGTGACTGTTTTCTAACACGCTAATGCGACAGGTCTTGTTTTTGTGGCAATATATGGCACCCTTTCTGTTATTATAGTTATAATATGTATATATATATATATATATAAAGATCAATAAGCTGGGTAAAGAAGATAGAGTAGTTCTTAAATTACTTGGATTATTTTTGGTTACGGCAGCAGTTCCTCCAAAACTGCAAGCAATATCAGAATTCCCATTCTGTTGGTAATAGTTGTTGAAAGCATAGGATGCATGAGACAAGAGAGTTTCTGGCTCAAAACATTTTCCTCCCTCTTGGATTTCTTTGCAGTCTACCATCCCCAGTCCACACGCCCAATCTAATGCATCCTGCAAATCAATTTCAGGGACCCCAGCAAGTGCCACGCACCACGTCGTGCCGTCAAGGAAAGTTGTGTTGCCTTCTGGAGGGGACATTAATGTTGTCACTGGAATTCCTGCAGCTTGCTTCTGTTGTTGAACTACATGACCTTCTGCTGTCAAAACTAAATGTTTGCATGGTGAAAGGGAAACATATTAGTGATGATAAGATATATATCCTTCACAACCCAAATTCATTGCAAAAGTAGGATCATTTTGCACAAGGAATTTAAATTACAGAAGGGATTATTGAATTCAAGCATAAGATATTGAATCTCTAGCAATTTCTCAGAAGGGAGAAGCCAGGATTTTCTATCTGATGAGGCCAAACTTGGATTGATGGTAGTAGTAAAAAGAACCAAACATTACACAAGACAGATTAAAAAATTCCAAATCGAGAACACATTAACTAATCACCAAGACAGACATAAAATTGTTTTTAATGATATTTAATCGTGTCTTTCGGAACACAGTTTCTGATCTACACACTACAAAAACATTAACTATACCCCGAAAAAAAAGAAAAAAAGAAGTAAAGAAGAGAGACTTAAGGCACACAACACTTAAAAAATCTCGTCCCCTCAAGCTTTTTAACTGCTATTAACTGTCCTTGGCATGGGAAACTTGTCAGCGAGGCTTCAGAATAAAACCATATTAGCGGTGTGACTTGGGGCTGAGTAGGTACGTAGCATCCACTAAGGTGCACTCAGGAAGCAAAGTGTATATATCATCCTTACAACCTTTTTCTTTCATATATTCTTTTTTCATTATACCATAATCTATTTCGATCATACGGAAATATTATTAAACATTTGGTTGGCAAGCAAGAGTGTTTTTGAACAACATTGGGGTGGGTCTTAGAGCAGACCCAAAACAGGAACTTATTAGAAGAGAGGAAAATAATTAATAAACGACAATAATTCAATAATCCCGGAGGAGCGAGGACCCTGCATGCATGCATACTTCCACCATTAATTAATCCCACATTTGCAACCCACTTGAATGTGATCAGTACGAACAAACATGGCGGTATACTGAATAATTTTTAGTACGTAAATCGTAAAAGATAAGAAAAATAGAAATTTATTGGGCTTGGAGTCTTATTTTCAGCTAGTAATTAGAGAATATAAGAACATTATAATTTATCCGTAAAGCTAGCAGGATCAAGACAAGAACATGCTTTAGAGCTAGAACATGAACATGTTATCCACTCTTTTACTGACAATTAAAATAATTAATATTATTACAGATCAATGTTTCCACTGAGAGTAATATGTATATATATATATATATGTGTGTGTGTGTATTGCTAGTGCCTGGTTTTTAACAAGAAGATTGGAATAGGGGGAAAAATGACAGTACAGGAAAAAAATTACAGAAACTGAGTCAGTACATGAGTGCACATACAAAGTTACGAAACAAACAAATGCCCACGAATAAGTAAGGAAGGAAGAAAGAAAGAAAGAAAAAACCAGGAAAGAGTGATAAGTTCATATTTTATAACAAGAAATATAGAAAGCATACTCACCCAGATAGCATTCCATCAACAAAAGGTACTGCAAAGCCCACATTTTCCTTGTCATGGTTGGTTACCTGTACGACGTTCACCCTTCTGCCAAAAAAGCCTTTCAAACCAAAACTAAAACAAAGCAAAGTGTTGATTCCACTCTACCTATCAATGGACTCCCTCTCTCTCTCTCTCTCTCTCTCTCTCTCTCTCTCTCTCTCAAACACACCCACAATGAAGATGGAGTGAGAAGTATGAGAAAATGGGAGTGGTATTTATGCAAGAGCCGAGGAATCAGTAGCTTCTTCAAAGGGAAATTCTGCTCCTTTTCGCTTTCTCGAAAGTTCAAGAGGTGTATAATGTATAAAGGGAGGAATGATGTATGCTTCAGAAGCCAGGAATTACTTTTACAGATTATAAGAGCGGTGGATTCAGTTCTGTATAGACTTTTTAACAGTCCTGTGTTTGCTTTGCTTTAAGAAGTTGGCGGGCAGTGCCGAGCAACTGAATTTCTCGCGATGACCTATTAACCTCCTGAAGTTCTCGTAGGTTTGCTTGAATTCGACGAGGCCATTTTGGTCAATCTACTTTTTTTTTTTCAGAAAAAGTAAACACAGAGCGAGTTCTAACCCCAGTTATCGATCGACAAACTGAGTCAACTGATCACCATAGATTACTGTTTTAATTAATAAACAAAAACGATGTATTCATATTTTGGGCCAACTAAACTTTCCACCAGCCCAGAATTACTTTATCCACCAGCCCAAAATTATTATTGGACTTATTTATTTGGGCCAGATTAAACAGATTTTGACTTGAATTTAAACAAGCTTGCTACGTGCACATCAAAATTGATCTTAATTTATGAAAAAAAAAATATATATATTTTGCATTCTTTAAATTATAAATTTTGTAATTTACATCTCAATTAAATAAAAAGTGACATATTCTATATATATATATGTATGTATTTTCAATGTCAAGATTGTGTCATATCATCTATTTTTGAGCAATGATCTTAATTGTTAAAATCAACATAAATGTGAAATATTCTTAATAGTTAGATGATATAACATAATGTGTCAGTATTGAGCGTAAATTACTGTAAAATTTATGAGAAGTGAGAATGAAAATTATATATATTTTTCTCCTACTTTATTGTTTAATTAGCGTACTAGCTAGCTAATATGGACCCAAAAAAAGAAAAAACATGTGCACCATATATATATATAAATATATGTTTTTGTTTAATTACTCTCAAGCAGGATATATATATATATATATGCTTGAGAGTAAATTACGAATGAGTCCTTCTACTCATTATTCTTATAGTACCATACACAACATGACTTGATTTTTTATTTTTTATTTGTTTTATTTTTACTAAATTAAAGAAATTCTTCTACTTATCATTCCTACATTATATATTTAGTAAGATAAAAAATAAAAAACAAAAAAACAATATATAATATATAGTGTAAAGATGATAAATTTTTCTATATACATGATCTGGCATGGATACTTTTGATTCACGTGATGAATGTCCACAATTATTACTACCAATTATTGCATCAAGTACGTACTTTACGACAGCCAAATATCTTTGAACTGTACGCAATGTATCATTTTTGGTGTTTTTTTATTTGTAAAGGGGACGTACGTAGTACTACTGATGCAGCATTCATGTCTAAAAAACTGATCAAAGAAGTCTTTGAAAGGAAAGGATGAAGCTCAGTTTATCATGATGTAAAACGCTAGCTGAAACTCCCACATGCAGCGCGCGTCTTCACGTCAGAATATAGCTTACGATCATTGACTGTTTTGAAAAATGATATTTACAGTATTAATAGAGTACGTTAGTGTTGTATATATTTTTAAAAAATAGTACTAAATAAATATAAGGTTTTTATAAAAAAAATTAATTTTTTAATAGTAGACTCTGACATTCTTTTTTGAAAGGAATATGCAGGATTTGCACATCTCATTATTGTATCTAATATTACTCAAACTAATTAATTAACTTTTCAATGGGTCAGGGCAGGGTTTATAATATTTAGGTTGTGTTTGGTAACTAAAATAGTTTCAAATTATTTCATTATGATTTACAAACAGGTTACTACTATTGATAAAGTATTATTCATTATTTTTTTTTACTATTTATTATTTTTTTAACTATTATTCACAGATCATCTGAGATTACTTCAATATCTAAATATAGCCTTAAATGATCTAATCATGATCATGGCCAAATTAATTAATGGGATTAATTTTCTCGATCCTTAGCTAGCTAGCTAGCTAGTAGAAGAAAGTAACTTATTGCAACGAAATTAAACTAAGTTCATACAACAAGATGATCAATTCATAGGTACTGCATGTAAAAAGGGTCTTCGTTCGATTCCAATAACTTCAACTTATAGAAATTTGTAATGATTAATGATTAATTAATGTTTGACCAGATCGATCGATTTGGTCTCATCTGTTTTACAACAGCATACTTGGCAAATTAATCGCTAGCAATATGCTAAATCTTGATAACCAAGACCAATATGTGTGTGTGTGTGTGTGTGCAAAATGATCGTGAGCTAGCACAAGTACGTAGATGCAGCAATTTGAAAGAGTTTGGGGGAACATCAAACGTGCATATTTATATATATATATGCATGGTCCTAATATTTAAGGAGGATTAACTCGGATTCCACACTCCCAAAATGTTCTATTTTTGGGTTGTACTTACGTTCTTGATCATACACGAGTCATTATATTGTATAGTATTTTATGAAGTTCTAATTAGTTTCAGAGTCAAATACACGAAGTGCTGATCATGACTGTATTTTAATACGAAGTTAATCATATATAATAACGCGATATCAAAACGTTTGAATTAATACTAGCTAGTTTGTTTTAAATATTTTACATTAATTTATGTCCTATATATATATATATTGAGGATGAAGCTAGCTTCTTCTTGACATATTTTGTCCGTTTGTCGGCATATATACCAAACCAGCGGGAATATTGGCTGGGTGTTTTCGGTATCATGCATCATGCATGTCATCTTCTTGTTTTTTTTTTTTTTCCTTATCAACCCCCCCGATCGACTTGTCGCATATTCAGATCATGATCATGGTCTCATAATCTTTCTGTATCAGTTCCTAAAGTACTGTTTCTTGCACTTAAATTAAGCAGAAATGATCATACGTACATAGTGTTTATGATGATACAAAGCACATAATTAATTTACGTACAACCAAAGTATCATCTTGTGAACTGTAAACATGATTGTTGTCCGTGCGTTCTAAGCCATAGACGCGTGTTCCCAAGGAAATAGATAAAAAGACAACAGCATCGATCTCTATGACATATGTGGACAGACGAGAATATTGAAGAACTCCCAGTGAAATTTGAAGTTGCCGTACGTATGCCCTTTGTTCAAATTACCAGATCATGAATTGGAAAATCTTTGTGGAAGAAGCTTTTTGAAAGAACAAAAAAAAGTGGTCAGCAAATATACACGTTTTAGGATATAAATGATGTTTTTTTTTCATTTAATAAAGATCTACACATGCAGTTTCCATTTAAAGATCGTACACAGCATCGCTCATATAATATATATATATATTTATATATATATATAGACGTTCCTACTTTAATCTCAGTGCTTAATTCCTTAAAATGATCAAAGCTAGCTGGTTGCAATTTTTCTATTGGCAAGTAGAGTTTAGGGTTATTAATATATAATTAATGTTTCGTATTATTAATATTAACTTTGAAGGCACTTCCTGATGGGACAGAGCGGCAGTACGTACATGAGAACATGCCAAACGTTGAAAGTGGATGACAAAGTGATCAGTTCGACTTTTGGTCCACAATATCCTCTTAATTGGGATTAGCAGTTTGAAAGCTACTGATTTGCTTGCCTGATTATTGCCTAATTCACGAAAACCTATGGTTTAGATTTTTGGGCCCTACCCTACCTAATATATATATAAGTTCTTCAAAAATCCAATCCACAGATGGATCATCTTGTCTATATATAAATGCCACAGTATCTTAGCACAATTATTGGTTTCTCTTGCCATTAATGTCAGCAGCATTTGAACTAGTTTGCCCTAATATTATCATTCCATTCTTTTTGGTTCTGTAACATGCAGGGTCGACCTCAGAAATGCCACAAATTAATTATTAATAAACTCCAAAAGAACGCAGAATTCCAGCATTTAAACGCAAAGAAATTATTAAGATCATCACTTCTCTGATCTGATCTCTCGATCTGTGGTTTGGTTTCCTAGCTAGCGAGCTAGCTACTTTCGTCACCTGGTTGTTGTGTTCATCAATCATGTGGTAAATAGTAGTGCTGGCCAGTTTGATTGTTTGGTAGTCGAGTACTTTGTCATGGAGCGAATGCACTAACGTCATTAAGCATAAAGACTCTTAAATATGGGAGTTTTGCTTCTTCTTTCAGAGAAGTGCAACTGCTCCAATGGACAGACAAACCCACTCGCTGCACTTTTTGCTTGCCTTTCCCACGACACCTTATTTACATCTAAAATTATCGTGGGGCCCTTTCCATGCATCAATTTTCTCTACGTATTCATCTCGGCCCAGAAGCATGAAAATGAGCGAGGAACAATCCAAAAATCATGTAGGCTTTTTAAAGCATTGTTCCTTTCAGATGGGACCCGAGACGCGAGCGTACGTTTTCCCTCGCTCGCGCTCAGCTCCAACGACTGTTGCTCCCACCAACTCTCCCTTTGCTCCCAATCGTGTTGATTGACGGGTCATGCAGGAACTGTTTTAGTATATATCTAAAGATGTGACTACTGCTTGTTGGGTAGATTAATGCTTTCCAAAACTATTAATTTAAATGGTATTTAAGTATTAACTCATTTCTTAATTTCTTAATTTTTTCTTTGAAAAAATTTATGAACGTAATTCATTTCAGAAAATTGATCTTATAAGAAAGTATTATTCATTCTTTATAAACATACTCAAGATTTAAGACCTTATTTATAGATAATGTGAAATTATTCCTCAACATTCTTATTCTTTATTTTTCTATTTTGTGAGATGCTGATTACCCACACCACCTACTCAAACTTCAAACCAGTATTCTTTATACACCTGATAAAAATTGAGAGAAAAATAAGCATATTTTATATGTAGATGTGTATCTATATACATATGTATGGGTGCATGCATGCAAATGGTAGTCAGAGCTAGCTAGGGATACTTCTTTTTTTTTTTTTTTGGTATAAGAGCAATGCTAGGTACAGTTCTCATTTAAAGACTGTAATATAATTCTAAGCAATTTTATCTTTAAAATTACAAAAATATCCCACTTAAAATGACTATATTTTTTCTTATTTAATAAATGGTCTGCACATACAGCCTTCAAGTGGGGACTACAAATATAATTTCTCTTGGGTGTAATCTTAGCTAGGGCAACTTGAATGATATCAGGGGTGTAACCGGTCCGATCCGGTTCGGTTTTGGACAAAATCTTCGATCGAACCAGTATGACCGGTTTTGCATTTTTCAAAACCGATTACGTACCAATTACCCTCCTAAACCGGTACTTCAGGTCCGGTCCGGTTCGATTTTCAGGTTTTTTTAAAATGTAAGTTTGACATTTTTTTATTAAAAATTTGTTTATAAAAAAAAAAATATATTGTTTCAAAAAAATCTATTATACTTTTATTAAAAAGTCTACTTTACTATAGTCTATATTACACTATTAGTATAAGTATAATTGTAATCTATATTAGACTATTAGTATAAGTTATAAACTTATATATTAGTATAGCTATATAAATTATTAGATTATATAATAGTATTAATATTAGACTATTAGGATAGCTATATATTAGTATATATTGGTATTAGTTATAAATTATATATTAGTATAGTCATATAATACATGATCAATTACATTTTCATTTTTAAGATTAAACTTTTATTTTATAATAACATTATCTTATATATAATTATATTAATAGTATATGATCAAACAAATTACAAATGTTCATATTTAAAATTAACATTTTATGTTATAATTTATAAATTATAATATAAAATTATTCATATATGATATATAATTATATACAAAAATTTTACATATAATTATACGTTATATATAAAACTTATATATTAATATATAAAAATTATTTTGTATAAAAATTATATATAAAATATTATTTTTTTATCAATTGGTCCAGTCAGGTCTGGAAAATCCTAAAACCGGAACCAGATCTGTTTCGGCCGGTTTATGAATTATAAGAACCAGTCTCAGACCGGACCGGTTCAAAATCGGTAAAACCGATCTGGTCCGATTTAAATTTACACCCCTAAATGATATGTACATCTCTCTCGCTCTCGCTCTCTTAGATATCTCTCTCTCTCTCTCATCTCTCTCTCTCTATGTTGGGTAAATTGGAGTTGGTGTCCTAAAATTGTTTCCTTTGCATATATTTACCCAAGAATTGGAAATAAATTTTACTCCTAATTTGAAATTATTAATTAAGTAGTTCGGGAGGGAGAATGATGAAATACTCTCAATATTTTGAGATGTCATGTTATTAAAATTTCATAAAATTTTAATAATATATTATTCTTTAATAAAATAAGAGTACCACAATTTAGATATTTCTACTCATATGTATTAATTATTATTCCTGCCTAATTAATTGATAGCTGAGTATTAGTAGAAGACTCAATAAAATTTGATCAAAATTTGACTAGATAATTCATTTTTATAAATTTAGTTAGTTACTTTTCAACAATACCAAATACTAGACTCTTCAAATCTATTACTATTTTATTAAAATACTGATTTTGACCTTTTAATTTATTTTAATGTAATTTAAATATTTACTATTATTAAAAAAATACACATTAATTTTCTAATTTTATATTATTCCTAATGGATAAATAATGAATTTTCTTTATCTTGTAAGGTGTAGTTTAGCATGAACCGGTTTACTAATATAATTTTTCTTCTATTATTTATTCAATAATGTACCCATTTTTTTAAGCATGCAAAGCCTGTGATCGAACGCCGCCAATAACAAAAAATAAATAATGAATTTTTTTTTATCTTTTCTTGCACGGGAGGAATAACAAGTGGCGAAAAAAGAATTATTTATAGTGAAAATAATATTTAATCAGTTCAAGGAGCTGACCAGATTTGACCAATGAAAAAATTTTAAATTAAAATTATTATTTATTTATTAAGTCAATTATAATAAATTTTTATATGATCTAACTAAATTTTGGTCAAAATTTGACTAAGTACCAGTGGTCTGAATTTATACAGTTGGTGAATTATTTTACCTTGCTAGGTAGCTATAACCTCAATTATTGGGCTTCATTTAATTTCGCTCCACTCAATTCTCGATCGTACTCATATAAAAATAAATAAATAAATATATATATATATATATATATATATATACTTGGGGCTACCAGACAAGAAAATGCGATTTTTTCTTCTTAATAATGGTCTACACTACGTGATTACCTTAAAGAAATGAGCGGTGCTACTCCCACCTCTGGGAGCTACTGCTCTCTTTACCGTTAATGTAAATTTATATATATATATATATATATTTTATATTTATTTTTTAATACATTTAAATATTTTTTAAAAAATAAAAAAAGTTATAATATTATTAAAAAACATTTACTTAATCATAAAGTAAAAAATAATAATTAATAAAAATTTAAAAAGTCAGAGCGATAAAAACCAACCGTATAAACCATTGATAAGAGTAGCATTTTCCTAAAGAAATATATATAATTTTTTTTTCTGTTTTTTTCATATATATTTTTAATCATCTTAAATGCTTAAAAAAAAAAAATTCACAACATCGTTACAAAACACTTCATTAATCATTAAGTATAAAAAAATTGTCAGAACCCATTAACGTGACCCACTATCGAAACACTTAGCATTCTCCTTTATCTTAATTAAAACAGTAGATTTTGGGTCATGCAAAATAATTAACAAACCCTTAGCAAATATCTATATTAATTGGGAGTTGTTTGGATAGTATGATGAGATAAGATATGTAAATAGTAATAAAATGATATGTGAATAGTAATGAAATAATTTGAATTGAAATGTTTTATGAGATTTTATGAAATAAAAGATAAAAAGTTGAATAAAAATATTATAAAGATAAAATATTGTTAGAATATAATTTTTTAATATAATTTGTATTTTGAGACTTTAAAAAGTTGAATTATTTTTTGTATTTTGTTTGAAAATTTGAAAAAATTATAAAGATTAGATAATGATTAGAGGAAAAAGTTAAAAATTTGAAATTGAAAAATATTTGTATTTGTGATATTTAGATATTGAGATAAAATTAGATAAGATGAGATATGATGTGAGACTCTATCCAAACCAACCTTTTGGTTATACAGATAAAATGATATAAAAGTTAAAAATTAAATTAAAAAATTGTTATAATATAATTTTTATTATAAAATTTAAAAATTTTAAATTATTTATTATATTTTAAAAAATTTAAAATTTTTATAATGATTATACGAAAGGAAATCATCTCATGTACCAAACCAGGCATCTTCATCTCCTGTGCTCAATTCATAGTTAAAAGTAAAAAGGAAAAAAGAAAAAGAAAGAAGTTATTATTCGTTATCTATTTATGATCTCGGTGGAATATTATATTAACAGCACGTACGTAATTATAACGTAAAAATTCAGTGATTTTACGTCAACTTGACTCAACTTAAATGTGAAAACAAAAGATCCTAACGAAAACATTACTTTGTCTTATGTATTTGACATATCTATTTGATTATTAGATTTTTTTATTTAGTAATTAAGAAAATAATTTTAAATGTATTGAAGTATTTTTTTTATTTTTTAAAAATCTTTAAATTTATAAAAAAACGTGAAAACAATAAAGAAGAAAAAATGAAAAAAAAAATTATTGAGCGGTACGTCCAGTAGTAAGAGTAAGTCCAGTAATAAGAGTAAGGTGACAGAATAGTTCCACCTATAAAAAAAAATAGTACAATTATAAAAAAATTCATAAAAAAACTCATATACTAATGTGATTCTATATGTTACGTTTATTTTAATAAAATTAATTTTATGATCTAACTTATTACAAGTCAAGTTTATGAACTGAAAAATGATATTTACAATTTTCAGGTGTACAAGCTGTACGCATTCTAAAATTTGAAATTTACTTAAAAAAATTATTTTTTAATAGTAGATTATATTTCTTTTCAAATGAAATATGTAAAATTTATACATTTTAAAATTATATCTAATATTATTTTTATAATAATTTAATTTTGTAATATATTTTTATTAATAAAGTATTTTAAAAATAAGTCCATATCTAATTTGTAATTTACTCCCGTAAGTCCCAATTAGCTTAAGTATATACCTGATCAACGACCTTTTCTCTTTCTCTTTTGCAATCCACTCTCCCTGTCACTAAAACGTACCTGCAGATGAGAGAGCTCTGATCAAACCAAACTCTCTCTCTCTCTCTCTCTCTCTCTCTCTCCATATTTATTAGCTTGGAGAGTACGGACGGGTTTGTGTTTAGGGTTCCGAAACCCTATTTTTCCGGTCCTACAGCAAAAGGCTATGCCCGCATTCAAAGCATAGCTCTGACCACTTTTTAATGCCCCCTGCCCTTCTCTTACCATTTTTATCTCACCTACACTACTCTCTGTACTTCCACCTCACACGCCTTTGCTTTCTCCTATCCACCACACAAAACAAAAGGTTTTTGACTTCTCATCGTAGGCTTTCTTCGTGTTCTTCTCTAAGCCCCACGGTTCGAATCACCGTCCTGATCAAGAAATAGTATCAGATTCCAGTACAGTTCAAATTCATTGTTTCCAACAGTCTCAGGAGATTCTTCTTCCTTTTTTTAGGTTTTGGAACTACCATTCTTGGCACAAAACAGTGCTGGATTGTAATAATGTTTCTTGCCTTTTTGACCGGTAGTTGTGCTTTGTTCCCTTTCTCTTGTGGACGGAGAAAGACCACTCAACGAGGGGGGCTTGGGGCACAGTTTCAGGGGTCATAAGATGTTAGAGCGTGGCCGAGACTCTGACGGCGAGCTCAGTTTGGAGGCGCCGCTTAATTCTTCTGGTTATAGCTCGATGAGTAGCGAGAGTTGTAGCAGCGTCAGCCGCCTCTCCTTCGAGCTAGTCGTCCCCTCGACTTCTCATTCCTCGCCCGACAACCTCGCCGTAAAGCCTCACCGCTCCTCCGACTTCGCTTACTCCGCCATCCGTTCCGCCACCTGTAACAGCCAGACTGGCTGCCTCACGTTACGAGATTTCCGTATAATCCGCCGCATCGGTGCTGGAGACCTCGGCACTGTCTACCTCTGTTCCCTCCGCGATCGTGAAGCATCCGGAGACGAGGAGCTGTGCTTGTACGCGATGAAGGTGGTGGACAAGGAGGCGTTAGCGAAGAAGAAGAAGGTGAAGAGAGTGGAGATGGAGAGGAAGATTCTCAAGATGCTGGATCATCCATTCTTGCCGACGCTCTACGCCGAGTTTGAGGCCTCGCATTTCTCTTGCATTGTGATGGAGTTTTGCTCCGGCGGTGACTTGCATTCCTTAAGGCACAAGCAGCCACTCAAGCGCTTCTCTCTGAACTCCGCGAGGTATTTCCATGGCAGATATATATTCGCTCTTTTTCTGCAAGTGCAGGAAGAAAAAAAGTTTCCTCAGTGGTTAAAATAAAAACAAATTGCCTATTTCTTTTCCCAATTTTTATGCTTTAAAATATTTTTGCATGTTTGATTCTGTCTGTTGCATGAGTCTACCATCTTGTCTGCTTTCCTAGCTCTGCAAAGTGCAAAGTCTACTGTGTCATAAACATTTTCTTGTAACTTTCTCTAATTTTCTCGCTAGCTTTTTGCTTTTTTACCTGTTGCATTAAAAATCACTTTCGATCTTGCCCATTTATGCTTCGCAGCTGAGATTTTCTCGGATTATCTTTCTGACCAAGCCGCAAATTTCCATTTTATGACAATTTTCCATTATTGGAAACAATTTTCCTGCTCGAATTTTCTACAAGGCATTATCGCTACCTTCTCTCATAAAATATAATTTTTTTTTTTTCAATTTTGCAGGTTTTATGCTGCTGAGGTTCTCGTGGCATTGGAATACCTCCACATGCTGGGAATCATTTACAGGGACCTAAAGCCCGAGAACGTTTTAGTCAGATCGGACGGTCACATAATGCTCTCGGACTTTGACCTCTCCCTTTGTTCCGACACGATCGCTGCCGTTGAATCCCCGTATTCTTCCCCGGATCGATCTGTCCCGACAACCCCGTCCTACAGCCCCGCCGTAAACACGCCCTTGATCTCTTGCTTCCCCAAGCAGCTTTTCCTGTCACGCAAGGTCCAAACACTAACCAGCACCCGGCTCTTTGTGGCGGAGCCAGTCAACGCCCGGTCGTGCTCCTTCGTCGGTACCCACGAGTACGTAGCACCGGAGGTCGCCTCCGGTGGGTCCCACGGGAATGCCGTCGACTGGTGGGCTTTCGGTGTCTTCATCTACGAGATGATCTATGGTCGTACGCCCTTCGCGGCTTCATCGAATGAGACCACTCTTCGCAGTATCATAAAAACGCCGCTTTCTTTTCCAAACCCCACGCCGTCCGGCGCCCTTGAGTTCCAGGCACGGGACCTCATATCGGGGTTGTTGAATAAAGACCCAGTTCATCGACTCGGGTCGAAGCGCGGAGCCGCCGACGTCAAAATGCATCCTTTCTTCGGAAACCTGAACTTCGCTCTCATACGATCGCTCGCACCGCCGGGAGTCCCAGGGCCGACGATCAGAAGGCCCTGTGGCGGGAATAGGGATGCAACACAATCCACAGCGTTCGAGTACTTCTGAGAACAACGGGGGATTCGAGCCACACATGTTTACTAGGTTCCGAGGTTGTGCCAGATTTTGTCACTGGCCGGTGACAGCACGTGTATATTCGAGCTTATCACTTTCATTGACGCATGGCTACGCGCGAGCTTTTATATATATATTTCTGCAGGATATTTACATAAAATATATTATGTTAATAATAAATAATTTATTTATTAAGAAGTCTTGACTCTTGATCCGTCGATCGTGGAACTGGAATCCGACAGGAATGTGATGGAACCTTTATAAAAATTGAAAAGAAAAAGAAAAAGAAACAGTACTCTGGGATCAACCAACGATCAAATCATAATTCATTCTCATATGTGCCTTTTTAACGTTGCCAAACCTCGTCATCGACAATGTCATAGTTCGTCTCTACTTTATATGGGAAAGGCTTCGGAACGTTGAAAAAAATAGGGCGAGGAGGCCATGAATGATAATTCCTTTAAAAAATTACAACCCCATTTTTTGGCAAATATAAAATTAAATGATAGAAAAGAGTAATTGAAGGAAGTAATGGTATATATAATCGTGAAGTGTATAAGTACCGTATAATTATTTTGAAAAAAAATATGATTGATTATTATTATTATTATTTTTTAATGGGTCTTGTATTTATTAATTTTTTTAAAAGTGATTATGCGATACTTGTACACTCATGACTACAAGTATCATTTCTCAATTGAAGGTAGCCTTCTTGTTATAATAATAACAACTTTGGAATTAGAAAAGAAATTGTAAAAATGTTATATCTCAACAATGTTACAGTAGCAAATAGTTAAAAATGTTATATACATTCTCTTCGTTCGAATATTTTAATTTTACATATTAATATTCTCAAAATTATAAAAATAAAATAAAATTGTAGATGCCTTATATTTATATATATATATATATATCACTCATATATACTCAGTTTATTCATGTGTTTATTAATTGCCAACTTTTAATGATATTAGTTCTTTGATCTATAACTTGAGAATTTACTTAATAATTAGCAAGATGTCATATATCTCATTTGATTTTGGAGGGCCGAATGGGCTCAGATAAAGAGCAGGCCAAGACCATGACCAAGAAAAGGTTGCGAGGTAAAAAGCCCAAGGCCCGTTACCCACGAGGAGTAATAATTAATGCCACTGAAAATTGAATTCCATATTAGCGTGTTGTGGACGAGGCATTAACCTCCCCCTACGTAACATCATATTCAAAACTCTAGCAAATTGCATTCCAGCAAGGATGAGAGGAACTACCCTCACTCCACCACATCGCATACACGCGTGAGGTAACTTTTGATCTCCATTCATTTCAAAATAATCTCTAGAATATACATTGATTTAGGCATCGGAGATGTCCCTAGACATACCAGCCCCAATTTTCCTTCTGATTGCAGGTTACTAGAAAATATTGTTGGTGCTATGAAACAAGTCCACAATATTTGGTGCCGTTTGTGGGATCTCTATTCCTACATCTCAACGTGCTTTACATATGCCTACAACAACATGCTTCCAAGTAATCTACAATCAAGAAACAACAATGACGAGTAATCAAGCAGACAATAGGATGGAAGGAAGGTTCGCAGAGATGGAATAAAAGTTGAACATAATGGCCCTAGAGATGGAGAACCTCCAGCAGAAAAATGATGCTCTGAGGCAAAGGAGCGTAGAAAAAGCAGCACCAAGCCACGTTAGGAGAAACGGGGTAGAATCACAAAACATGGGCAGAATAGATCCCGAGGAGGAAGAGAAACGAAAGATGCATCAAGACCTGCGCCACCTAATGGATAAGTACGAGGAGAAAGCCAGAAAGATAGGAGTGTCCTCATCTATTGACACTCAACTCAACGACGCTGATTTGACTTACAAAACTGAGATAATGGCAGTGCCACTACCACCCAAGTTCAAAGTTCCACAAATGGAACTGTACGACAGATATAAAGATCTTGTCTAACATTTAGAAGCTTTCAAGACTCACATGACTCTTCAAGGGTTTTCTGGAAAGACCACCTGTTAGGCCTTCCCCTTAACCTTAAAGGGGGCAGCGAGAGGATGGTTTGGAGCCTTCCAGTAAGGATCAATTGATAGTTTCAAAGAGCTTGCCAAGTTGTTTTTGGCACAATTTATTCAAACAGGAGGAGGCAGCATACGACATATCTCCTAATCGTCAAGTAACAAGAGGGTGAAAGATCACACTAGCTGTGCTCTTAGGAGGTGTTTGGCCATGAATCCATTCATGGCTGAATTGACAAGGAGAACTCCAACAACATTACGAGAGTTCATTAATAGGTAAGATGATTTCGTCAAAGCCGAAGATATGCTTAGAGCTCTAACAGTCCCAAGAAAGTTTGAGCTAGAGCAAGAGGAAAAGAGCTCTAAATGACCAAGCAGCGGAAAGGCCCCAGAAAGGTCTAAGAAAGGGCAACAGGATAAAATGCGAGATGAGGACATGTCTTTCGGAGGCCAAGGTTCCAGACTTGCCCACACAAATTTGAATGTGCAAACAGAAAGTGAACCACGTATGCGAGATAGTGGTGACCGAAGCAGGAGAGATTGTCATTTTTGCACCTATCACCATATAGAGAGTCATAGGATAGGAGACTGCTACACCCTGAAGAAGAAAATAGAGTAAATGAGGGAGAACAGGGAGTTGGAGCATTTAGTCGACCAACATTCAATGCCCTGAAGGAAATCTTCAGGTTAGAGGGTGGTGTAGACCTGAAGGCCACACAAAAGCGAAAGTCCTAAACAATGGAGGACGACGCAAGGAAATACTTGGGACGCTCCTTGCCAAAGGCTGGGTAGGAACAATGCACCCTTGGGCAAGATTCAGACCATAGGGGGCGTGGCTCCACTTCCTCAAGTAGAAAAGCATACGCATGAAGGGTTATATACGAGGAAGTGTTCTCAATGAAGAGGTCCTTGAAGCAAGCAAGGCACTAGAAGAAAGTTGCCATATCTTTTGTAGAAGAAGACTGTGAATGGGTCCTTACCTCATGATGATGCACTGGTGGTAACATTGTTAGTCGCCAACTATACCACCAGGAGGATTTTGATCGACAACGGCAGTTCGACCCACATATTCTTCTGGATGCCTTCACACAAATGAGGATTGACCACAATTGACTGTGCCCCTAGCCCACGCCGTTGAAAGGATTCTTGGGAGATGCAACACAACCTGTGGAAATTATAATGTTGCCTGTTTCGGTTGGCAAAGGACCTTGAACCGCCACCACGATGACCAACATCCTAGTGGTGAGGGCTCATTCGTCTTACAATGCTATTCTTGGATGCCCAATCTTGAATAGTTTGTAAATCGGGACCTTCACTGATCATCTAAAATTGAAGTTCTCGACAGAAGTAGGTGTGGGGGAATTCTGTGGCAAGCAAATACTAGAACAAGAGCATTATGTGCAAGAGCTCAAAAACAGAAGAAAAGACATGCGGATGGTGGAAAGCTTAGGTTCTGACGAAGTACCACCATTGCCATCAGAGCTCATCAATCGTGAGGTAGAAACGAGAGACGAGTATAACCTAAAGCAAGCAAAGGCGAATGAGCCTCTAGAGTTGGTAATCCTTGACCCAAACCACCCTAAAGGCACCACAAGGATTGGGATCATAATGGGTCTCGAAATACAGCAGTAGCTAAACTAACTCTTGATTGAGCACAAAGATGTGTTCACCTAGAGTCACGAGCACATGCTCGGAATAGACAAAAAATTCATTGAGTATCATCTCTGCGTAAATCTAGAAGCCAAGAAGGTCAGATAGAAGCAAAAGAGCTTTAGCATAGAGAAGTATGTGGCTATAGCCGAGGAAGTCGATCGCCTACTGGCCGCGAGGTTTATCCGAGAAGGCTACTACCCCAAGTGGTTATCCAATGTGATACTAGTGAATAATTCAAACGACAAACGAAGGGTGTGCGTTCAATTCACTGACTTAAACAAGTCTGAAGGATAGTTTCCCCTGTCTCACGTTGAACTGATAGTAGACTTCACAACGGGAGATTGCATGTTGAGTTTCATGGATGCCTACTTGGGTTATAACCAGATCCATATGAGCCCAGACAATGAGGAGAAGACTTTACATAACGGATTGACGATTATATATTTATCAAGTCATGCCCTTTGGGTTGAAGAATGCCAGGGCCACTTATCAAAGGTTGGTGAACTGCGTGTTCAAGATCCATATAGGTCTTAACATGAAAGTTTATGTAGAAGACGTACTCGTTAAGAGCAAAGAGACCAAGCACCACTTAGTTGACTTACGAGAAGCCTTTACTATACTGCGGCAATAAGAGATAGAGCTAAACCTGGCGAAATGTGCTTTTGGTGTAGACTTGAGCATATTCCTAGGCTTCATGGTCCTAGAAAGGGGAATAGAGGCCAACCCAAAAAAAATAAAGGCAATAATGGATATGAAGCCACCTCGGAACATAAACAAGGTACAAAAGTTGACTGGACTGATAGCAGTGCGTAATAAATTTGTCTCTAGGTCCACAGACAAGTGCATACATTTCTTCAAGGTATTGCGGAAGGCTTAATCCTGGAAAGACAAATGCAACTAGGCGTTTGAAAAATTAAAGGAATATTTATCCAGCCTAACGTTTTCGAGTCAGGAAGGATAAGTGGAGACCCTATGCTTGTACTCGTCGGTCTCCTCAGATGTAGTATTAGCAGCCCTAGGAAGGGAAGAAATGAGTGGTTAAAGGCTAGTATACTACACTGGCCGGGCCTTCAGAGGAGTCGAAGTTCGTTATCCATAGATAGACATGTTGGCGTTTGCATTGGTAATGGTCGCTTGGTGACTAAGGTTGTATTTCCAAGCTCACCCTATCAAGGTTCTGATGGAAGCTCCCTTGAAGAAAGTGCTACAGAAACTAGACACCTATAGGAGCCTCATGAATTGGTTGGTTGAATTAAGCGACTTCGACATCGAGTGAGTACCTTCCCCAGAACGTCGTGAAAGGGTAAATCCAAGCAGACTTCATAGCCGAACTTACCAACTTCCCAGAAGAAGTCCAAGATGCATTGACAAGAAAGCCTTGAACTCTCTTCCACAAAGCCGAGTCCCTTGACTTGCACGACCAACAACAGGTGATGGTAGTCCCTTGACTTCTTTGACCCTTGCCCACAAAGGTGAGTTCTTTAACTAGCAAGATGAACAATGGGCGATGACATTCCCTTGATTGTTTTGACCCTCATCCACAAAGCCAAGTCCATTGACTTGCACGATGAACAATGGGAGATGATAGTCCCTTACCTGCTTCCGCCTTCCCTCACAAGGTCGAGTCTCTTAACTCGCACGATGAACAATGGGTGATGACAGCCATTTGACTGCTTCCACCTCAGCCCACAAAGCCAAGTCCTTTGACTGACATGGTGAATGACGGGCGATGATAGTCCCTTAACTGCTTCAACCTTCACCCACAACGTCGAGTGCCTTTGCACTCGCATCTGGCAACTAACGGGCGATGACACTCTTTTGAGTACATCAACCCTTGCCCTAGCCACTAAAGCATCCTCCCTTGGCCACTAAAGCTAAGGAATTTCAAGTACTAGACACAAGAAACATCAGCTCTACAACAAGTATGGAAAGAAGGGCAAGAAAAGATACATCAAAATTGAAACAAGCACAACAAACACTAGTGCAGAGGCAGAATTGCACAAGTTAGTACAAGAAATAATTTACACAAGTAGTCAAACTACAAAAAAAAAAAAAACTATCTTCAGGGTTTTTGAGGAGAAGAAGGAAAGATCAGGCATCACATCTCGACCCAAGGAATCGAAAAAGTGGAAGACGATACGACAGGGATCAATATAGTCTAGGTCCAATGGCTGCAAATTTACATCAAGGTTACTCAGCAATTAGCGCCTCAACCTCTACATCCCAGACCTATAACCTAATCCCCATACTTAGTAGTGGATCTCTCTAGGCTTCACAAGCTGGGGGGAGAGGCGAATCATCTCCTCTCAGGAAGCCTTAAGGTATGTCGCCTATTCGGTCACCTTCTTCTTGGAGTCAATGACTTTGTACCTATTGGTCTTCAAAACTTGGCCAAGCTTAAGGAATCCCTCGTTATGTTTCTTGAGATCCTTATTAATCGCCTTGAACTAAGTTTTAAGTTGAGTCATTTCACCTTGGAGGCAGTCATATTTCACTAAAAGCTCTCGATGATCAGTCATTGCGGCAACCGCCTTATCAACACACTTCATGATTTGTGTTGCACAAAAGGACGTGGAGAGTGAACCACCACAAGCCATCCCAAACGTGGGAAGACATATCAATGGAGTAGCTACTTGAAACCAAAGGGAATAAGTAAAGGAAAAATCGAAAATTCCCATCGCACTCGTGCAACAAGAATTTGTAGGGTAACTGGAGGGCCAAATAGACTCTCATTAAGGGCGGGTTGAGACCATGACCAAGAAAGGCTCACGGGTTAAAAAGCCCAAGGCTCGTGACCCACGAGGAAGGGGTCCCCGTGGACAACGCGCCAATACAGAATTCAATTTCCAGTAGCATTAATTATTAATTGATAACATAATAGACAAGATCCCGCTTGGTGTGATCTCTGCCCACGATACTCGTCTAGGGCATTAATCTCCCCTACGTAATTGCATATTCAAATTCCTAGCAAACAGCATTCCAGAAAGGATCAGAGGAACTCCCCTCACTCTACCACATTGCATATAAATAAAGGTCAAAAGACATGTCCGAGGTAACTTCTAATCCCCATTCATTTCAAAATACTCTCCAGAATATACATTTGACTTAGACATCGGATGTGTTCGTAGACACACCCAACCTCCTCTCTTTTTTTTTTCCCTTCTAATTGCAGGTTACTAGAAAGGAAAATGATACTTGGCCACATTAAAGTTACCGTTTGGATTTTTAAAATTTTTTTAATAGTTAAAGAAATGGCTATTAGTGAAGTTATATTTCTTTTCTTAATATTTAAGAATGTTAAAAAAATATTTAAAAGAAAAAAAATCAAAATGCAGAGGGCACGCCTAACGGTACAGGCTGGCTGCCCCATAGCACTATCCTATTTAGGCATATGATCGATTTATTTGTATTAAGAAATAGTAATATTTGGAGATATTCTTTATAAATATATATATATATAAATAATATCCCCGGCATGTGTTCAATTGCATGCCTGCCATAAGCTATACAAAGACAACACTATCAACTTAAAAGATGCTGCTGCATAATTTTCCCATTTTCACGTCATGATGTGTTACGCATTATTAACGAAACATGATAATATGCATCCATCTCTATGCATGGCCATGCAATATATAATATATAGCATTTTACAAGTTGCATGCTTTTCTATTAAAAAGAAATGGAATTTCGTAATCTTCCTTTCATCATGTCGGCCTTCTTTCTATTTTGCTACTTTTGATCACTTTTGTCGATATCATGTCGATATATTTATTCCGATCGATCGATTGGATAACATCTTGTCCACGAGAATAAACGACAACCTTTCACAACTCTTACGCTACTACGTACTAATTTCCAAATAAGTAAAAAAAGAAAAAAAAAGAAAAAAAAATCTAATCCATCTTAATTACTAATTTCTTTTCTTGTTTCGGGTTGAGAATATATATTATAATTGAGTAATGGTACACGTATAATTTTCTTATGAGTTTTCACATTTTTTTAAAATTTTTAATATTTAATATATTTTTGAGTTTATTCTTTTTAAACTATTTCAAATTTTCTATTCACTATTCATATAATAAATATTTGATAAAAGAAAAATATTAAAAAAAAAAGTGGTGTGTAGAAGTTCTGTGAATAGTATTAATACGTAGCTATGAGGTTGTGGAGATTTTTTGTTTTCTTATATACAAAAATCTTTTATATGAAGGATAATTATGCAAAACGATGTAATTATTTTATAAAAATATCTCTAATTTAAAATTTAGTTGTGAAAAAATTGTATGTATATTATTTTCCACTATAATTAACACAAAGTGACTTGGACTTATTCTTTTATTAAAATTCGCTACATTTACAATGATCAATGGTTTACTTTCAGCACAAGGAACTCCAGATATAGTCAATTAATTAAATAAAGAAATATTCTACTTATCATTTTCCTACACCACACACTAATATGTGATTTGCCATTTATTTTATTTTATTTAAACACATACAAATTAATGTGTAAATATGTGTGTTTAAATAGAAGAACAAAAATGATAAATAGCATATTGATCATGTGTAGTAAGGAGATGATAAGTATCATTTCTCTTAAATAAAATATCGATATGTTATAGATATTCTAAACGTCATGATAACCAAATAGAGAATAGTTTTGCTCATAATTTGGAAGACATCATCAGTAAGATGCTGAATCAAGATGTGAGAATTTCCTAGGAATTATAAAGGACAATGTTAGGTTGCATACTAAATGTGCACAATAAATGTACACTCGAAATATGCACATAAGTGCAAATGATTTAAAAAAAAAATATTTTTAAACATCCTTAATCATTAAAAAATATATATATAAATTCACTAATAGTCAATTCTTTAACCATTAAGAAAAAAAAATTAAAATATATGAATAGGCACATTTGAAAGTTATACTAGCATTTTCCAATCATAAATCATGGGACAAGTGTGGGCAAAAAGCCTAATCGATACCATTTCTTGCCGTCGAAACCACCTTCAAGAGTCTCTGCCATGATAGCTGGCCTGTAATCAACGAAGGAGGTCAACAATGGAGCTTCCCCGTATCAAGTGAGCAACGAAACCTAAGAAATAATATTGACCATGATGATTTGGATTCCTAAGATTAGGTTTTTGAATTTACACACGAGACCTACAATCTTTTTCAACTTCCTTTAAATACATCTAAACTCATCTTAAGTGGACCCTATAAAATTCACTCCAACATCTCAACTCACTACTATTAATAAAAAATTCAACTTAGGTCAATATCCAAACGAGACCTAAAAAGGAGAGTTGCAAGTTTGATTCCAACATAAACAAAGTCAAACCAGACTAGGCACAACTCGTCTACTAAGGGAATCCTAATCTCAGCTGTGAATGAAACTTTTATGTCCAGGCCGGAAGTGAAGATCAAATGGTCCAAATTGGAGGTTCAATTTCTCTTTGAATTCAACTTCAGTCTTCAGCTGATGAAAAATCTACATTGGCAACTTTTTGTTCAAGCCTCGACAGTACTGAATAGTGCAGTAGTAAACCATGCTATCAAGCTTCAACCGTTTTGAGTTATTTCATATGTTTTTTCTTCCCCCTTAATTTAAAGTTATAGCTTCTTAGTAAATAGAATCATATAATGTCTTTTTTTTTTTCTGTTTTAAATAGGTTTTTTTAAATATAAGGATACCATAAGTAGACTGCAAACCATAAAATCCTTGTACAAAAGTCAGCACAAAAGTCATTTCACTTACTCGCACCCACAAAAGGCTAACAAGTGTAAAATTCTTGGAAGTCAACAAAATCACCATAGTCGGGGTCATCGCTGTCGGAGAATCCATAGTACGGCCCATACTCATCAGAAAAGTTATCAATGTCTGAGAACCCAGAGGCGTAGTCGTCATCAAAAGATCCAGTACTATTATCAAGTTCAGCATTGAATTCATAGTCATTGGTGGAATCACAGGGAGATCGCAAATCTTTGATCCGCTCTGCACATCTTCTTCCCAAATTCCCAGTTAGAGTGACATTGAAGCATTGCCGTAGGTCAAGTGACTCAAGGTGATGACAACCATCAAGTATTGCCTTCAAGCCATCATTAGTCAGCTTATTTCCAAAAAGCTGGAGGTGGCGTAATTCGGTCATGTTCTCTGCAATAGCAATTGCCTCCTCATCACACTCAATGTGAGGTCTTCTGTAGCCCTGGCTGTTGAATTTAAGTGACTTCAAAAGAGGACAACAACGGCCCACAGCTTCCAGTGGTTCTTTTGACAACGGACCGTAAGAAATCTCAAGGTCCTCCAACAATGGAAGTTTGGCAGCCACTTCACTCAATCCCTCGCAAGAAATGTTATAGCAACGAACGAGTCGAAGACGTCTGACCTGACTTGAACTGTTAAAATGAAATGAAGGTGATGACAAAATGAACCAGCAATTATAAGATGACACAAAAATAGAAGTATATGGAAGAATCCTGCATCTCCAAATACTTAGTTAGAATACAGTGATAAACCCCACTAAATAGATTGTGAACGGTATATAAGAGCAAGAAGATACCTTTTTTCGCATATGCAAGCCATACCCCTCATAATTCTTTATGGAGGGCTGCAATGTGGAGATATGCTGTCTAATTTATATTGCATGCAGAAAAAAAGTATTCAAAGAGAAAAATAAAAATAAATATACGAATGTGAGTTTGGAACATCCTGCATGCATGGAGGGAAACTCCCTACATGCATTGAATCCATCAGTCCAAGATCCAGTGACTGTTGAATTGCTGAGGCAATATGCCACAATAGACAAGTCAACTGAACAGGGAGGGACGGAGGGAGGGACCAAAAAAAAAGGTAGGCGGGGGGACATAAGTTAACCTGCTGTTTAGTCAAACACTAGCAGTCTGCTCCAATTTTGCAACTCATCTATTAGAAAACACAAGCTAGAGCTCATAGTGGTACTCAACATATATTTATGGAACCATAAATGAATATAAGCTTATATTATTTTTTATTTTATTTTTATTGGCACAGGGTGTCCAAGAATAAAGTCCCAACTTAATCCTAGGCGTCCATAGGTCCAATATAAGCTTAAATTATTTTAGAGATTTAAAAGAAATATTAGCATTTTTTAATAGTCTAAAACCCAAATGTATAGATCTTGACCAACAATGTTACCAAAATAAAATAGAGATCTTTTGGGAACAAAGTAGTGCTCGATCAGTTTGATTTGCAGTTCTCAATTCCAATTTACAATGAGGTAGGTTGAACCGAAGTGTGGAAGATTGTTTGGAGAACCAAAAACGCCAATATTGTCAATAGATAATTGAATCCATGGGGTTGCCAATGGCCCATGCCACCCATACTTGCCAAAAGTATGGGGCAGTGTGGCCAAATTGGGTTTTATCCCCGAGCCAGGTTTGTATGCCACAACAAAATTGCCTAAAGAAAAAACTGGATCAATGTGGTTGCAATAGATCACTCATCGTGTGCAAGATTTACAAAACTGACCACTCAATGCCTCCTTCCAACCCAACCATCCTGTACCCCAGTGGGTGTATGGTGCGGTTGAGAGGAGTTTTACAGGGGAACTCTAAATTCATGGCACTAGAAATTTGAGCAAAGATGGTACACTTAAATTGAAAGCTTGGGTCACATACAGTCACCAGAGAAACACTATGTTTAGAGACTTTTTTTCTTATAAGTAATAAGAGAATTTTATTACCAAGTAAATATGCATAGCCCAGGTACACAAGAAGTATACAAGAGCAAACACCTAAATACAAGCTAGAAACTAGAAAAGGCTAAAAGCAAATCATGAAAATTATCTCCATTCAATACAAGAGCCTCAGCCCAAATACACAAAGTACTAAAGAAAAGCTCCCAAGTTCTCCCCTCAAGCGTTCTCTATCTTCAAAGCACCGCTCATTCTTTTCCAGCCATAAGCATCACATCAAACACGAAGGGATCATCTTCCATATGGCAACAAAACGATGTCTCCCCTTAAAACCTTGCTAGCATGCAAAAAGATGCACCACTTGCTTAGGCATCACCCAAGCAATACCCGTTCGACCAAAAATCTCATCCCACAAAGTCTTAGCCACCTCACAATAAAGAAATAGATGGTCGACAGATTCACTTTCTTTTTTACACATGAAGTACCAATCTGTGACAATAATCCACACTTTCTCAAATCATTCGTGGTCAAAAGTTTTCCAAGAGACACCAACCAACAAAAAAATGCCACCTTACTAGGCACCTTAGAGACTTGATTAGAAACACCATTATTTTTCATATCCACATGGTGTGACATCTTAGTATAGATCACTGGAATAGGATCATTCACATATCTGAAGGAGCTGTTAACTATGGCTAATTTGGTAAAACCATTAACTGTTGACTAAGGGCTCATTTGGTAATAGAGATGAGACACATAATTTTCAATATTCACAAAACTTCTCATAATTTTATTCCCAAACATCACTCAAACACAAAACACTTTTCAATTTCAAATCTTAAACTTTTTCATCTAATCATTATCAAAACATAAAAAACAATACAACTTTTACAAACTTCAAAACAAAAACTACATTCAAACAATTTTTTAACTTCAAAATATTTTTATTTAGCATTTTCTCTCCTTTCCCAAAACTCAATAAAACATCTTAACTCAAATCATTTCACTAATATTCACAGAATTTTGAGATATTCCAAGTGTTCAAACGAGCCCTAAAGCTATCATAGGACATAGATGTATGCAAGACAACAGCAATTCAACCAATTTTTCTGAGTTGCGACTTTCATCAAAGAACACTTCAAACACTTTTGAAGAGGTAATTTCCTACCATTCTGAAACTGGGCGTCTGTTGCTTTTGTTAGAATCTTTGCATTAGTAGGTGTAACCCCAGTCCCACATTGATAGACAAAACAACTCACATAGAGTGGGTAAGTTATAAGATAATCATGAGTGCTAAGTCCATGCTGGCAACTTACTAGATAAAAATGGTCTTAATACGTGTTAGAAGCTTGTGATTTGTTTTTTTTCAGTTTACAGCGCATATGTGAGTAGCACTTTACCTAGGCCGTTTCATATGATATCAGGCCAACTAATGAGGCCAGCCATGTGATACTAGAGTCATGTATGTCCTGAACCTAACAAGAATGCTATAATGTAAGGGGGTGAGTTTATAACATCCAAGTCTACATCAAGAAAAGAATAACACAAAACCTTTTTACAAAATTAACTTTATGGGAACACAAAGTTACTTATTTATTTATTTTTATAAGAGGGAACCCTAAAGTTATAGGCCATGAGGAAACAAATCTGTCTTGATATGATGGAACAACCTATTTATTCAAGGATTCCTAAATGGGCAAGACGTATAAAACAGGGAAGCTATGTTTACAGAAAATCTCCAATCACATAGAGTGGGAAAGTTATAAAGGTAGTCATAGGTGCTACTTACTAGGTGAAACTTGGTGTATGTCGTGATTCTAAGGAAGCTTCAAATTGACTAGTCCTTTTTGGGGTCCCAACACAGATGGGTCATTTCAATAGAGCACAACAATCCAAAACTGATTGAACAGAGTGATTTTGATGTTTCTCTCTAAAAAAGGTAGGAATAGACAGCAAAAAAGGCGTTTCAATGGGAATTGTTTTTATACTGCACAACAAGAATGTGTTGATATTCTATTTGATATGAGTAGTCATTCTGTGAGGTAGCATTGTTTTTCACGCTAGAGCGTGAGTTCAAAAATGACTTTCTAATAGACTAAAGAGTGAGTTAAATCTTGTCTCGGTGAGATATACAATGGAGGTGGCTGCTGTCTCTCATAATTATCCAATGCGTCTTAAGATTGAAATTGAATGTAGAGGTGGTTGCTGATCTATGGACATGATTCCCACATTAGTCTAGTGTTTGATTGTAGCGGGATATTTTGTGGGGGGTTCCCACCCCAACTTTTTGTATCTTCATTTTAAGTTTAATGAAATCTTATTCACAACAGAAAAAAAAAATTCAAAACATTCAAGTAATTGGTAGTATCGTTACTGCAGTACCATTTACATTTGGAAGCCTCAACCCTCCCCACCCTCAAGCACAATGTTCTTCCCAAACAAGTTAGGAGTGGATGAGGGAAGGTCAAACTAAAATTGTGGCTAAAGTCAAAACCATGCCAAGCTTGATATCCCTACATTTGACAGAACCAAGCCCAAAAATGGGGAAGAAAATTCAAAATCCTGAAAACCAACAACTTATGATTATCATGCTAAAACAAAGATGAAACCAGCAATAAAATTCAACAACCCAAACATTTAAATACTTAAATGTCCAAATATTTCCATCAAGGAAACTGACTAACATCATACGCTAGACAAAGCATAGTTTAAACTCACACAATACGCTGGACAAAGCACAGTTTAAACTCACATATACCAATTTAACCAACATACTGGAAGTGTAAACCTTTTAAGTCAATAAAAAGAATACAAAGAGATGAGAAAAATTTACACTACTACAAGAATCTTCCCAGCCACAACGCACAAAGAGATGGGCAAAATTTTAACAACTAGAATCCTCTCCCAGTCTTCCCAATCGCGTTGGACTATAAAAGCCCAACAATATCACAGCACAGAAAAGTTCCACCCAAAAATAAATTAAAAATGAAAAAAAAAAAAAAACAAAAGAAAGCATCTAGGTATATAAATACCAAAAACTTGGTTAGTAGCGTAATTAAAAAAAATCCGAAAAAAAAAAACAGAAATAAATGGAAAACAAAATAAATTACCTCTCGGCAATGTAGTGGAGAAGCTCGTCCGTGCCAAAGTCCTCGACGTTGATATCGACCAACTGGCCGCAGCTACGATCGACGGCGTGACGGCACATCGTCACGAGGTCGTAGGGCATATCCCAGAGGTCGCCGAGGTTGTGCATGTCGATTTTACGCCACATGGACGGGTCCTTACAGAGGTTGCGCCAGAGCAGGCAAACCTTCTGCGCGCTAGTCAGGATCTCGATGGCGCCGAGCCGCAGGATAATCGACGCCGTCACGTCCCGGGGAAGCTCCAGCCAATTCCGGAACAGGCATTGGGGGTGAGGAGGGGGAGGGGGAGGTGGAGGGGGAGGAGAAGGGTCCATCGCGAGGATTTTCTGGGAATGTCGGGAGACAAAAAATCAAAAAATGGGAAAGGATCAGTCACAGAACGGAGACGAAAATGGTGCGACTTTTTAGATTATGCTTGGAAAATATGTTTGATCCAAAATTTTTAATTTAATTTAATTTAATTTTTATAAATTTTTAAATTTTTATATAAAATATAATAAATAATTAAATTTTTTTAAATTTTAATATAATTTTTTAAATTTTAATTCAATTTTTTTAAATTTTAAAACTAAAAAATAATATTTTAAACTTTAAAATAAAACATAAAATTATCATCTCCGCGGTTTCTGCTCGAAAAGAAAATCACAAAACGGAGACGAAAATGGTCGTTCAGAGCGATTAGGCATTTAACCCCTCCATGTAGTGCTTCGCAGTCCTTCCCCTCTTAAATTTAGTAATTTTCAATCTGTCCCAGTTTTGGGATAATATTTTCTATCGAACCACGTGATTAAAAATAATAAAATTAACTATTAAAAGTACTATTAATTTGGAACTGTTTGGATAAGAAAATGAGATAATTTTTTATAAAAATTAAGAATTGAGTAAAATATTATTATTACTATTTTGAAGTTTGAAAAAATTAAATTATTTAGTATATTTTGTGTAAAAATTAAAAAAGATTATAATAATGAAATAAGTTAAGAGTATTTCTTAATCCAAACGACTCTAAATGCAATCTAGGCATGATTTTTTTACCTCTAAATATTATATAATTATTAAGAAATAAGAAAAAACCTATTTATATTTAAATTTATTAACTTACCAAATAATATTTATTAATGTCAAAGACTGTCACGTTAGCAATCCGTTAGCAGTGTAAAAAATAACGAAAAATCGGTTGAATCGGATTGGACCTGACCTTCAGTCCGATTTGTAACTGGTTTAGTGCGGTACTGATTTTTAAAATTTGAAAACGATTTAAATCAAACTGAATCGGTATATATATTTTTAATTTTTTTATATTATATTATATATTATATACTAAAGTGCTAATTAGTATAACATGAAATTCTAATCTTATTATTCAAGTTTATTAATCTTATAACATAAAATTGACATAACATTTTATGTAAGTTAGGCATTACTTATACTAATATAATTAGACACTAATTATACTATTTTAATCTTATTATTCAAGTTTATTAATCTCACTAATAAGTTAAACACTGCTTATACTATACTAAAATAATTGAACACTAATGAATTAGAAATTTTTAATAATAAATATTAAATTCTAATAATTAAGTTTAATATTAAAAAAGTTATAATATGAAACTTAGGGGTGGGCAGTGGGGACTCGCCCCCCGCTACCCTACCCCCGCATGAAGGACCCCTAGCAGGGGTTGGCTGACTCCAGTGGGGCCCTGCCCCGAACCCTGCTTCTCATCGTCCCATATTTATAATAAAAAATATCATTTTTTATATTTATATAAATATATTATATATAGATATATATAATTTGTAAAAAACTTAAATTCAAGTTAAAGGATTGCTTTGGCCTCTAGGCCAACCTTTATATAGGAGGCCACATGTATGGTTGAAGGCCAATCATATAACTCTAATGAGTTTATATTTTTTTAATAAAATTTATAATTATATTATATTATAATTTGGGTAAAAAAAAAATTAGATTAAAAAAAAATTATAAACTCAATGAATCACTGAGTTGAGCGGTGGGTGAGGCGGGGTTGAAACCCTCCCCCCGCATGGTGCTGGGTTGGGGGCGGGGAGGGGGTGTGCCTGCCCCGCACCATGCGGGTAGCACCTATAATAAGCTTATATAGTGCCACATGTATAAAGGGCAAACCGGAAAACAAGATTGAACAGGACCGAAATCGAAAAAATTGAAAATTCAGGTTTTGGTGAAGAATCGATTCTTAAATTTTCAAAATCAGTATGTATCGATTCGTTTTCAAAATTCTTGCAAAACTAGACTGGTTACACTCATACTATTCATTAAGTCAAATATTCAAGTGACAAATAAATTAAAATAGTGATAAAGATATATGTGTGTATATATATCTATATATATATATTATACAACTTATTGTATATGAGTTTAAAAGGGTGAGGTCTTTCATAAAATACCCCGTATAAATGGTAGTGAATGGTTCAAAGGAAAAAAAAGAAAAAGAAAAAGAAGGTAGTGAATGGAGAGTTATAGTACTTGTGTTGCGGTCCATCCATTAGTTTGACCATTGTTCTTTGCCCTTATTTCACATTTCTCAAAAACAAAAAATTCTTTACATTTAGCCTCATTTGTTTTTGCAGATAAGATTAGATTAATTGAGATAAAAGATAAAAATTGAATAAAATATTATTAGAATATATATTTTTTAATATTATATTTATTTTTAGATTTAAAAAAGTTGAATTGTTTATTTTATTTTGTATGATAATTTGAAAAAATTATAATAATTAGATGAGATTAGAATATATGAGTTGAGAAAAATTGTGAAAATAAATGAGATAATAATTTGTAAAGTATGTTGTAACGCCTTGTGCTGGAGGTCCAATGAGTTAGTTCCTGTTACCTAAATCATCTCCCAACAACACAATATATATACTTCGAAGGTTTTACAAATATAAACTTACTTGATTCCCAACTAAACGATGAAAATCATCTAAAAATATTGAAGGTGATTGGGTGAGTTATCAATAACTTAATAATCAGTGAACATATTTGAGTATATAATGAGCCAGTATAGAATGCAAAACAAAACAGATTATCAAATTATCAGAGTGAACTTCAGAAAACATTTATTTACAGTAATAAAACATATACAAAAATCATTTGTCATAAACATAATTGAACAACATCATAACAGAACATATTTCATGTTTAACCCATGCTGTAGAGTTGTGCAAATCTCGGCGGCCAACTGAGTAGTAATAGAATGCGAATACTCTCTTTATTATTCTCAGAGTTCCGAGTGTGCAGATAGGAAAGACCATGCAGAAAATTACTTTATTTTTAAAGTGGGTGCATCAGAAACAGAGATGTTAGTACTAACCCAAATAGAGGCCACAGTTTTACACTGTGGTAAGTTTGGAATAGAATAGAACAGAATTTCATGCTAGAGGTCTTCAGATGCAACATAATATTGTAATGGAGCAACATAATATTATAATGGAGTACTGAACAGATACATATCATATTTCACATAAATATGCACAGGTTTTTCAGATTTCATATTCACTCTTTTTATATAATTGAGAAGATAATGTCAATAATTTTTTCATGTCTACACCAGTTATGACAAAAAAATATTTTTCTCTTCTTATACAAATATCAGGAGTAATGTAGATAGAATGACCAAGGTTGTTTCAAGTTATTCATAACAAAATATACGTGTTTTTCATAAAATCAACCTCAATTCGTTCTTTTTATGCAAAGTTTAGTATATGAGCACTGCTTACCTGACTCTTGTAGTGTATTTTCTATGCGTAATCTAGCCGTGTCACAATAATCTAAATTAGAAAAATATTTGCCCAAACGTTAATAACTCACACTAGCTCATAAACCCAACAAACAGAAGTTCCACCATCCTAATGATAGAATAGTACAAGATCGTAACCAGTTAAGTCCACAAACAACCCACAAACTGACCTATCAAACAATCAACTAGCCCCCACTTACTCCCGACATGTCAATCAACAAACATTTCACACACTAACCTACCAAGCAATCACAACCAGCCAACAATATTACAGTAGCGACTCCCCACATGTCACACACACCCAAACAACAACATAACCAATTGAATCGCCACATATCAACCCAAACAGCCAACACTCAACCCAAACAACCAACAACTCAACCCAAACAGCCAACAACTTAACCCACACAGCCGCATGCATCGTCTTCTTTGCCCACAACACCACAAACTTGCAACTTCCGACATGTTAAGTAGCAACCCAACAATAGACAACACAACTTATAGATTCTATCATTCTAACATAATTCCTTAAAATTCCAACAACCACCAATCATTCATATTACGTGTAACAATGCAAAAATGCATCTACTACTCTTAATATAGTACCTAATCCCGTGCGGTGGCCCGTGAAATTAGAGAGTGAAACGACGTTGTCTAGGGCATTGGAGACGTCCTTGGTAGCACTTCGAACAAGGGTTATCCAATGCCATGGCTCCCATTGGTTCAACACTCATAGATGGTACAATCTTGGATTTTGAGAGTTTGAGAACAAATGAGAGATATCAAACAACTGAGGAACAGAGAAGCCAAAACAGACATAGAAGAGACTTATCGGTGTGGGATAGGAATGGCGACATTGGCAATGGCGCCCATGAAATTAGTGAAGGGGCATAGAGAGATAAAGAAAAATAGAACATAGGGTGTGAAAGGGTTGGTGCTTATTGTCGTTTAGTAAGAATCTGATGAGAAAGCTTGACGATGACATGAATCCGAGGAGGCAACGTTCGACACCAAACCCAAAATGCAAGGGGGAAATGAGAGAGAGATGAAGGGATGTGAGAAAAATAGATAATATGTGGGGGAGAAGGGCATGGACTCATGGAGAGAGGAAAAGTAGTTCTAGAGAGTGAGGTGAACGGGGGAGAAAGTGATGGGGTTGAGGAATGTGGGTAGCGGAAGAGAAGAGAAACTAATTGGTGGGGAGGGGGGAGGAGAGGAAAAGAGGGAAAAGAAGAAAGGAAATTTTGGACTAAACGACGTCGTTTCATAGGGCGGGTTAGGCTTCTCCGCGAGCTTGGACTCGATATTGGGCTTGGGTGTTACATCGTTCCCTCTTTGAAAAAAAATTTCGTCCTTGAAAATTTGCTGCACATAAAGCAAAGTCCAAAATATTTATCCCTCACATTCATTCTATCCGTATTTAAATCCTCGATCATTATGTCAAACCTAGTAATCCAACACTCTAACTTTCCGATTTTCTCGTTTGGTTCCTTAAATACCTCCTAATCCTTTTGGCATTCACATTCGTGCACATAGGGCTGTAAGATTATCGGCTTGGATCGAAAAAATCGACCAGACAGGATGGATTGTTTCAGACCAGACCAGACCGGACTGGATCGATAGTCTTATTAGTAGGTCTAGGGTGTGGTTTTTTTGGACTGGACCGAGACTGACCGAATGCATATATATATCTTTAAATATTTATATATATAATATATTATTTTATATAGTAGTTGTATAAATTAATTATGTAATTTTCATTCAAGGGATTACCATTAACCATATATATAATAAAATTATTTAATATTCATTAACCATATATAAAATGTTAAAGAGATTATTTAATTTAAATTTTACTAATTTAATTACTTTTTTATATTAATTTTTTTGTCAAAAAAGAAAAAAATATTCATATAATATTATATATGAGAAATATTATTAAATCAAATCAACATAATAATAATATCCATCAACTGAATAAAAGCCTCCAATAATTATCTTAGGTATTCAATCCACTATCCCCAACTAAACCCTGCCTAAGCTTTCTTATTCTTGATTACCAGCCAAACCATGAAAATCATCTGAAAATATTAAAAGTGATTAAGTGAGTTATTAACAACTCAGTAAGTAGTGAACATATACTAGTATATAAATATAAGTCAGTACAAAATGCAAAACAAAAGAGAATATCAAATTATCAAAGTGAACTTCAGAAAACATTTATTTACAGTAATAAAACATATACAAAATCATTTGGCATAAACGTAACTGAACAACATAATAATAAAATGTATTTCATGTTTAACTCATGTGGTAGGATTTTGTAAACCCCAATAGCTAACTAGGCGGAAACAGAATGTGATTCTTCCCCTTATTATTTTTGAAGCCCTAAGTGTGCATACAGGAAAGACCATGCAGAAAACTACTTTATTTTCAAAGTAGGTGCACCAGAATTAGAAATGTTGGTACCAACCCAAATAGAGGCCACAATTTTACACCCATGGTAAGGTCACGGAACATAATAGAATATCATGCCAGAGGTCTTTAGATGCAATATCATATCATAACGTAGTACTGAATAGATATATATCATCTTCACATAATCATACACAAGTTTTTTAGATTACGTATTCGCTCTTTTGATATAACAACTGAGAATAGAATTCCAAAAGTTTGCTTATTTTACATCAGTCAAGACAGAAAAATATTTTTTTCTTCTTATATAGATATAATAAGTAATGTAGATAAAATAACCGATATTATTTTTAAGTTTTAAATAACAAAAGAGGGAAAAGAAAGAAAGGAAATTTCAGACTAAATATTGGCGTCGTTTCATAGGGCGGGCTGGGCTGCTCTGAGGGCCTGGGTGTTAAATATGTGTTCCTAAATGACTAGGACATCTTTTGGCCGGGTTGCTACATTTACTTTGAAATCAATATAAAAAATAATCTTTTTTCTTAGAAAATCAGCATGAAAAAACTCAAAAGCAATATATCATGAACAATAGAGTAGGAGTTGTATAATTAAAGAGCTCTCCTCCACGCTATTAAAGTTCGTGGTCTAATAGTTCTTGAGTAATTATAAGTAGTTGATACGTACTATGTCTTGACTTGGGCGGATATATATAATACATTATTGTACATTTGTGGGGGTGTTTACGTGAAAATTTTATTTAAGTAATTAATGGGAGTGAGTGTGAGACTGTGAGGTGTTGGTTGAGAGTGCGAATGGGATCGATGAACTGTAAATTGTAAACGAAAATGGAAACCGCAACGATGGTTGTGTGGGGACCTTTGGGAATTAAGTATTAATTAATTAAATGACGAAATTCGTTAACTTGAAAATTCATCAAGAGCATGCATGCAATACAATTAATATATATTACTACGTTACACTTCGCATCCGCAACTAAGTTTGGATTGAATATTCACATATATTTATATATTTGCTACTTATTAACAGTTCGAAAGAACGCTTCGACTGCATTTTGGAGATTCCTCCTGTTATAATTATGGCAATCAAAAGGAAAATAACTATTGGAAACTACAGTACCTTTAGCAACGCTCAGAATGTGAAGATCATGATAATTATTAGTACGTATTATACGTACTAATAATAATCATAACAAACAACAAATAGTTGAAAAATCTGTAGCCAAAAGTTCTGATAATTATTTAGAAATTAACGCAATTTCCGGCACTATCAATAATCAAATAAACATATAATCAACGTCCCCGAAGTTTTCATAGTCAAACAGAGAGTTTTCAATGCTTCTGCCTCCTTATAATCCGAAATAATGCGCACGTCTTTGATCCGCTCAGAAAATCTACGTAGGTACGTGAAGCTCTGAGACGAGAGACATTAATTCTAAAAGCTTCAACTACAAGTGATTGAAGTCGAGGACAACCATCGAGAATGGCTTGCACGCCATCATAAGAAAGATCAAACCCGAAAAGTTCGAGGTAGACTAATTCAGGCATGTTCTCGGCAATGGCAATTGCCACTGGATGACACGTCTCAAAAGCAATTTTCATTAGGAGGGACAAAAGAAGTCAGGCAGAGTGATCTCAGATGAGGGCAATGGCGGCCCAACTCATCAAGATCCTGACGTGAAATACAACCACCAACTTCAAGCTCCTCCAATAATGGAAAACTTGCGACCGCTTCAGCCAAAGACTTGTCTGAAAACAAGAGGATACTTAAAAGTACCAGGCGTCTGAGCCCCCTTGGAACTGTTCAAATTCCATAAAAATGACGTCAACAATATCAGCATGTGTGTGTGTGTGTATATAGTTCGAAAAACACATCCAATTAAGATATCAACTTTCCAACCGTATGATCGAGAAATATTGTTAGTGTATATTTATTGTTTGGACGATCGATGCTACGTCCACCGAGAGGCAGGTACGACAAGTGTTAAAACAGTTTTTTAAAGCATTTTTTTTGTGTATTTTTTTTAAAATACAAAAAATAAAAAATAAAAAAATAAAAAAATAAACAAACACAAATGCTAAAAAAAAAAACTGATCGTTAATACACTTTATCGGTGTACCTATATATCCTGTCCTCCTTTTTTACAACAATTATCGGTGCTCGGCATTATAAATGTTAGCAATTCTAAAGATTATCATCCCACCGATCAATAACAACGAAAGTAAAATCATTCTAGAGAAGGACAAAATAGAAACTTTGGGATCCTTTAACAAAAAGATACAAATATAGGGAAGCTGCGTTATAAGTTGATTTGTATGATCACAATATAGCACATGAAGACGAGTATATATATATATATATAGAGAGAGAGAGAGAGAGAGAGAGAGAGAGAGAGAGAGAGAGAGAGAGAGATTGATTTTGGATTTTGTTAAGGGTTCACATAATATAATTTCGTTTCAATAATTTATACGTTTTCTAATATATATTTACTCTAAAACTCAAAGAAAATAAATTAGAAAAAAAGCAATTTCTTCAACGCGTTATCCTATTAATTCTCAAGCTGTATAGAGTGCACCTTCCACATTACTTAAATGATAAAAATTGATTTGTAAGATACAAATTTCACAATTTATCCTCCAAATAATTAAATAATTGTCATATAATTACTTTACCAGATATGCTTTTCATATCGATTTTTCATCTCCATCCCAGTATTAATTGATATGACATTGTCTCTTAATACGTTAAAAAATAAAGGATCCTACTACTGAGCCGTCTAGCGTGTACCACTAGGAGTGCCTCCTAGTATATTTGTACTTTGTTCTTTTTTCTTTTAAATATTTTTTAACCATATTTTTAAAAAAAATATACCAATACTTCATTAATAGTGACTTCTATAACCATTAAGCAAAAGCAATTAAAATACTTGAGCGGTAACTTAAGGACACAAAATATGGGCCTGGTATCATTTTCCAAGAATAAGAAAAATATTATTAAAAAACATTTACTTAATCATTAAGTAAAAAATAATAATAATAAAAAAATATTTAAATCAGAGCGTTAAGAACAAGCGGTAGAAACCATTGATAAGAGTAGCATTTTTCATAAGACCATTGACCTTAGATATTTTTAAAAATTGATACAGGCTAGAAGCATATATACACTACATCACATCGGAATAGAAAGATAGAAGTACCGAGCAAAGAGCACATGATTCTCTTAGTAATATCAATAATAAGTTAAAAACATTCACGCTGGTACTGGCCAATATTCAAGCCGAAGTCTTCATTATAATATCCAATATCGCTCATTATTTTCTCAAATTCTTGGTTACTGAAATAATGAAACAGCAAGTATTTGATCCGTTCAGAACATTTTCTCCCGAAATCACCATTCATAGTGACATGGCGACAATGCCGAAGTTCCAGTGATTGAAGGCGAGGACAACCTTCCAGTATGGCCTGCAAGCCATCATCAGTCAGCCTATTCCCTACAAGGTGAAGGCTGACGAACCCAGGCATGTTCTCTGCAATAGCATCTGCCAAAAGATCAGACCCACTAAAAGGATCATTGTCAAAAGAAATCAGAATACTATTGCTCAATCTGAGTGATTTCAAACGGGGACTACTGCGGCCAAAATCTTTCAGAATTTCTGGTGAATAACAGTCTGAGAGTTCAAACTCCTCCAACAATGGAACATTTGTAGCAACCTCATTCCATCCATTATTATATGAAAAACTTAAGCTCCTTGCAAGTCCAAGGTATCTGAGCTCCCTTGAACTGTTAAAAATGACATAAAAAGGCGTTATAAATGAGCCACCGCCATATCAAATGTTAATTGTATAATAGGGTATGCATGTCAAAGGGGCCTTAATTTATTAATTTATTTGAGGACTATGTTGCTGTCTATTTTAGACTTGATTTACAGAGAAAAAAAAAAATGCAAGATCAAAGAAATTAAATAAAGCAAAGCTTCCCAGGCCATGCACATGCAAATACGCACTTAATGCCATCTGCCAAAGCAGTTGTCACGTATATATGCATTAATTACTGAGAACAAAAGACTTCAACATCAGTACATAATAAAATAGATACGAATAGAATAGATAAAAAAAAAATTATAATACCGCTCAGTGATGTACTTGACGTGAAACATATCGCAATAGACGCCGACTTCGATCCTCACCAACTGGCCGCAACTGAGATCAACGGTGCGGTGACAGAACTACTGGAGGTTGTAGTGCGCATACCTCCATGATTCCACGAAGTGGCCCAAATTGAGGGTCCGCCACATGGAGGGGTCCTTGCAGACTTTACGCCAGTGCAAGCACACCATTTGCACTTTGGTCAGGATCTCGACGACGTCCAGCCTTCGGAATATCAACGACGTCACGTCAAGGGGAAGATCCAGCCAATTCCTGTACCGGCCGGCGGCTTGAGGATGAGAGTCCATTATGAGAGGTATTTTTCTCTCTGGGAAAGTTGGTGGGGTTTTACCTGAAGCGATGTAAGAAAGAGGGAGTGTACGCTGTTTAAATAGAAAGAAAAATCCTTCTGGAACAGAAATATGGAAACGAAAAATCAAAGCCACGATTGACGATTAAGTTTCGTTAGCTGCATTTACTGCCATTTCCAAAAATAAATTTTTATTGGTAAATTAATAACCAATATTAAAGCAATCAATGAAACGACGCTTGGGGTATAGCATGCATGCGCGCATTCTCTCGCGACTTAAAACTAATCAAATTACATCATGCTTGTTTTGCGATAATTAAGGTGGCAGCTTTACTCCTTTTATAAATTTATAATTGAGTAAATCTTTTTTAGAAAACTTATATTTTTACATACCCAATACACTGCTGATGGGAAATCTTTCCGCATCATCTGTATTAAAATATAATTGGTGTTTCTATTTTTTTAAAGTTATAATGAATTTTACTATTAATGGTGTGTTAACACACTGATTTATGTGTAGCAAAATTCATTAATCGAACTATTTTACTTTAAACCCGATAAAATATATATATTGGAATTTGAAGTAGTTCATGATCTCGTACCTGGCGAATCAAATTATTAAATGATGCTAGCTATTTACAATAGCATCCATGAGTTCAAACTCTTATTCCTATATTGTTATCATCAATACAATTTTATTTTCTTTTGTTTTTTCATCCTAATCACATTAATTTATTGAGTTGATGCATGCATTTTCAATAGTTGATCATATAATTAAGTAGTTCACGATTAAAATTACTTAAAATACATCATATGAATAGCAATCATGATTTGCAAGTACTCATGATGAAATATAGATCAATAGCTAAAGTGTACATTTAAAGGCGTGAGGGCAGCACCAGATATATATATATCGGAGATTTGATAAATACCTATAAATCATCATTGATTAGTCCTAAAATATCTCTGTAACATTATCCCACAAGATGTTTAATAAGAAATTAATTAGAAAATTTCAATTGCAACATTAATTGACCCATAATGAAGCATGTGTTTGATGTTAAAAGGAATGATGGCCGGGTAACATTACTCGTGATATAAAACATTATCAGTAGCCAATAGTTAATAGCATGCACAAAGCTCACTCAAAAATCAAGAAATTACAGCAAACATACGTACGATCGAGCAAGTAATTTAATACAAATTCATATAGAAGTTACACAAAGCAAGTTCTACTGATCAATCATCTATATATTCAAGCCCAAAATTTTCATAGTCGTAATTGTCATAGTAGCCATCATAATATCAACTATCTTCTAGTATTTTCTCAAAATATTCTTGGTCAGTACTGAAATGATGAAACCCCAATTAAGTACTTTTTTATCCGTTCAGAATATTTTCTTCCAACCCCTTCCAGAGAGATCACATGGGATAATGCCAAAGTTTCAGTGATTGAAGGTGGACTATTTAAATTTATAATCAATCAATCAATCAGACTACAAAAAATAATTAACACATAAATTTTGGTCACGAAGTGGAAAGTCGTTTGAAGAGCATTTTTAAAATCTAAGACCACTTTAGATGTAAGTCATCATCTAAAATCTACTACAGAAATTGAGTATGTTACAACCAATTTAAAAACACTTACAAAATCTTTGAAGTAATGAAACCTGTCTTGCAACACTACGAGTATCCCACTTAATCTCTGCACCCTGGTAGCTCTGGACCACCGAGCACCAACTTGATCTCTTCACCTAGGCATGAACTCTAGAAATCCTTCCGGCCAAAGAACACATATACGTCAATGGACTAGTCAATAACGCTCAACAAGAACACAATATGATTGAGGTCTGTTTATAATAGAGAATCAATCTTGGATGCATGATGGGTCTTCTTAGGATTTTCTCTCAGGAATACAACAAATATTGTATCTCTGGCGTCTTTCCATGACCTAAAAGTAGTGCATATTATAATTCTATATATACTTAGGGCTTGAGTAGACCACTTTGGAAAAGTTAATCATGATATGTAGGTACTCATGAAATGGAGAATAGCTGAAGTGTATACACAAAAGCGTGCACGTGGCACTGGATATATCGAAGACTCAATATATACCTACGTATCATTGATTAGCCCTAAAACATCTTCGTAACAATATCCCACATACAAAGTGTACTTTAAGAAAAATTACTAAATTTTTAACGTACTAAATTATATTTATCCATTCAATTACTTTGAAACAAAATTAATTAAATCTATTATTTTTTAATTAATTCATGGGGGGGGGGGGGCTCAATTTTTGTTATGCCCTTCTGTTGCATTTTCACAGTTCAAGTGAGCTCAGATACCTTGGACTTACAAGGTGCTATGAAATTTCGGAGAAGGGATTCAAGGTATCTTAGCCATAAATGTTGGAATTTGTTCATTTGGCTAGCCATGGACAACATCGCGAGATCATAGGGAATCATTCATTAGTGGGTTAATGGGGATGAAAGCAAAGAAGGCGCCCCGTTAATTCCTTGCCTTAGCGATGTCAGATGCAACGAACATTGTAATTCGTACTCAAACGATCTCTAATTCGTATCCAACTCTTATCCATGCCTAAAACCTTATTACAAACAGTCGCATGGGTATCAACAAGAAAGCATGTACTTATCGCTTGTGTAATTTCTTCTTTTCATTAGGTAGTTGGTCCTATCCCATTCATAATTATAAGATTATAGTTGCCAGCCTAACAACTATTATCTGTTATGTTCAACTAAATTTTGGCAGCATCTCCCTATAGTTTTATAAATATACTCGTTTGGTAGGGTGCATCGATGAGTAACCCATCGATGCACCCTCACCTCTACTACATATTTGGAGAAGAACATGGAATGATTCTACCAAAATCACAATGTTGAATAGAAACAGACATAGTTGATAAGTTTGCGACAATGATCTTACAATCCTAAACTATCCACTTTGGACAAATCAAGAGTTATCAACCAACTTGGATTGATAACTCTTGAATGGGTCTAATATTTTTTTCGATGCAACATACAATTCATGAGAATAATACAAACAACACATTTTTTGGAGAGTACAATCATAATACAGACAACACATATTTATAATTGTTTTATAATTTTTAACATAATAATATAATATTATGTAGTAATTAATTATGGTTTGAATTATTTTATATAATTTTTTAATTTAATTGGGTATTTCTAATAATAAATTTCTTTTTCTCCTATTTTATATAAATGACACCAGATTTTAAATTATTACTTCTTCCTAATTAATTATGTTGCTTACTGTGTTATATGATTGTATTAAATCTAATTGAGTGTTTCTAAGTTATAAATTTATGATTTCTTTTCAAAATAATATACAAGTGCATCATTTTTTAAAGTATATTTATTTAGTCATTAATTACTGTGTTAATTATTTAACGTATTTTTAAAATTTATTTAGGTGTTTCTAAGTATTAAATTTCTCCCATTTTATATAAATGACCTCATTTTTAAATTATTGCCCATGTAGTGGGAGTTGTGAGCAGATACATGACTAATCCAGGAAAACAACATTGAGAAGCTGTGAAATGGCTTATGAAGTACCTAAAAAGGTTCCTCACAAGCGTGTTTGTGTCTCTCTAGTTTAGAGATGCATGGCTACGTTGATACTGATTTGGCTGGAGACACTGATAGCAGAAAGAGTACTACAGGCTTTGTTTACACTCTGGGTGGTACTGCCGTGTCTCGGGATTCTAATTTGCAAAAAACAGTTTCTTTGTCTACTACAGAAGTTGAGAACATTGTTGTGTTAGAAGCGTCAAAGAAAATGATTTGGCTATAAGGCTTCTTGGAGGAGTTGGATAAGAAGAATCAGATGGGCACTCTCCACAACGATAGTCAGAGTGCCATATTCCTCACCAAGAATCTGGAATTTCATTATAGGACTAAGCACATTCAGACCAGGTTTCATTTCATTCGATCACTACTTGATGATGGCTAGTTGATACTTGAGAAAATTTGTGGAAGTAAGAACCCTGCTGATATGTTGATAAAGGGTGTTATACTTGAGAAATTGAAGTTGTGCGCAACTTTAGTTGGTCTTTCAGCATGAAGATAGGGGCAATGAGTTGCAGAGGTGGAATATATCATGTTTTGAGGTAGATGGTGATACAATAGTTGTACTAGTCTCCAAGTGGGAGAATTGTTGAGTATTATGGAGCCTAGCTCAGTCCGTTCAAGCAGAGCATTCAATCGCTTGAGCAGAGACGCTACACAGAGAGTTCATGCTTGATTCGCTCGATAGGCAGCTTGAGTGGATGTGATATAGAGAGTTTGCTCATTACTCGCTCGATAGTCTGCTCGAGCGGAGTTCAAATAGAGAGTTCCCTTTTGAGCTGCTCGATAGATGGCTCGAGCAAATGGCTAGCAAACATGTTCGCTCGACGTGCGTTCGACACGCCGCTCGAGTGAACATCGCTTATTTTGAGAAATTAGAGTTTTTGCTGTGTACCCTATTTAAATGTAATTTTCTATTACTATGGCCATACAATTGAGCACAGTAGTCGTCGCATACATTGTACTTGTGATTCCTCAAGAAATAAAATCGTCTACAACTCCGTGGACTTAGGAAAGTTGCCGAACCACGTAAATATTGTGCGTCGTGTGCTTGATCTTGATTGCTTTTACTTTATTTGTCATCGTTGTGTGTGTGTTTTTCATAACATCTCTCTCTCTCTCAAAAGAGAAATCTCGTTCTCTCGCTTAAAATCTCTCACTCTCTTTCTCTGTTAAAATTGAAGGAGTCCTCTCTCTCAAAACAAATGAGGAAGTGTGTTGGGCGTTCTTGGGGAATTTAAGAGGGGATTGTTTATTTAAACCTATTACGTCGAAATAAGCGTTGTGATAGGTTCCATGATATGAAACAACATTGTTCAATTTAAAAATTTTATATTTTATCATTGAATATATATTTTATTTTTTAAATTTCAGGTTGATAGTAATGTCTTATAGATGCCGTAAGCGTGGTAGATCATGCGAACCTACCATCCAAACAGTTTGAAAGAGGACTGTTTTACTAGAGAGGCAGGTAAAATTGTATGATTTTGCGACTCTTATATGGGAGGGTCATTCCCTCCAATTAGTATTCAGCGATTGTGGTTGGGCACCAACTAGATCAGAGAGATGAAGCATGGGAGCTTGTATTGTAACACCTCGTATTTTACTGCTTTTTTAAAGAAGGATTATTTTAATTTATTTTAAAAATTCATTCTCTTATTTTAAAATTTAAGGAGTTTTGAAATATTATTTTATAATATTTTAAGTTGTGAAAATCATTTTAATGGATTTTCTTAATATTATTTATTGTTTTACATTTTAAATTGATCTTTAATTTAAATTGGCTTGTTTTTAGATTTTAATATTTTTATT
>QEOT01002470.1:111152-153936 GCA_003123785.1 Pterocarya stenoptera | reverse complement strand
GTAGGGATGGTGGTAAGCAGGGATGGTGGTGTTGTCCAGCCTGCGATTCCCGCCTACAGTACACGCGGTAGGGATGGTGGTAAGCAGGGATGGTGGTAGAGTCCCGCCTGTGATTCCCGCCTACAGTGTCCAATAAAATATCTTTGTGTAAATCATTTTTGGGAAAATGATATTTTTGGGTTTGGTGCATATATCATCATATGCATGCATGTTGGTTGCACTAAATGTATTTTAATTATAGAGATCGTTTGGATTATTACTTACCTGCGATAACATTTTATGGTACCGTAGATTTTGGTGCAAATGAGGATGAGGATGACGAGCATTAGGGATCGGCTCCGTGGTTAAGTGGCATGTGGTTGCTGCTATTTTGGTTATGGGATTTGTTTCCCATGCGTATGTATTCGGTTTTATTATATTTTCTTGGATGACTGTATAACTGTCAGTATACTTGTATTTTGGTTATTTTCTGTATTAAACTAAAAAAAATTCTGGTACTTAGTGGCTTAATTATTATTATCCGCTGCGACTCTTTGGTGCTCTGGTGGCACGTTGCACGCACTTGAGCACGTATTGTTGGGATGTGTCACCCGTGTTGTCATCATCCTGACGTCACGATTCCTGAGGCTTTTTGTACGTGGGAGTCGGGGCGTCACATGTATCCTATATTGACATCGTCGATGAGTTTTATAAATTGCTAGGTGGTGCCAGACCAGATGACGGAGGGTCATTCCCTTCAATTAGTATTCAGCGATTGTGGTTGGGCACCAATCCTAGATCAGAGAGAAGAAGCATGGAAGCTTGTATCCTATATGGACATCGTCAATGTGTTCTATAAAGTGTTCGGTGGTGCTATCCCAGATGACGGAGGTGCATACATGATCTTTGTCTAAGGAGCTCCAATTATATTTTCAGCGGATGGACTCACTAAATATCTTGGTATTCCTAGACTCTGCGATGCTGTCTAGAGAGTCTGATCGCTTGGGTGATGTGGAGATGCCTCAGGACGAGAGTGCAGTTTATACAGATGAGCTTGATACCCTTACTAATCATGAGGTGAGAGACTTAATAGTTGGTCCAGATACTCTTATGTATGATGGGATGAAGAGCATTAGACAAACATATTTTTCTTCTCTCTTCAAGATCATGAATTTGATAATTGCCAACAATGTTAAACATTGGTAGCACAAGACCAAGGTTGACATGGACTGAGCAAAATTTATGATACTAGTCGCTTGTGGCATTCCTATCAACCTCATGGGCTATATATTCAAGAGGATTTAATCAGAGACACAGTACATATATTGCCATTCGGGATCTGATCACCCGATTTTTACTATATTTTGGGCTCGTACCAGATGCTGCCAAGCTTGCACGAGAGCCGATGGGACCGATCAACAGCACCACCTTGTCACTTAGTATGGAACATTTGAGACTTCGTCTTCGTGGACCTGTTCCTGACCAGGTTGATATTCAGAGAGATGTAGAGCTGAGACATCTTGGAGTATCGGCTAGTGAGGCATCCACACAGGCCGAGGCATCTCGCACATCTATTCGTGAGGAGATGGCTGGCATACTACGTGTAGAGATTGGGGGACACACATTAGCAGTGATTGATGTAGTTCGTACTGCTATGTCTAAGCTGCGTACAGAGCTTAATGTTAGCATCTCTGGGTTACGTACAGAGATTAATGCTAGCATATCTGAGTTACATACAAAGGCTATTACTACTACTCAGATCACGCTCAGTACTCGACTGACACAGGTAGAAAGACAATTAGTTGCAGTCAAAGATGTGTGCAAAGAGTTGTGTGCAGAGTAATTTCTATCTTTTATTTATATATTTTTTTGTTTTTGGTATGGACAATATAATCTGGTGTTTTGTAAGTTTGGTTTAATTATAAATTAAATCTTTTTTGTCTTTTCTATATTAATTATTGATTTATATTATATAGTGTATAGATGATAAATAGAGCAACTCAATTAGTTTTACAAGAATAAATTAAAAAAATAATAATAAAGAAATAATTTTAAAACACGCCAAATTTTTTAAGTCAATGTCCTGCTAATTTTAAGTTAATGTCCTACTAAAGTTTTTCACTAAATGCGCCAAATTAACGTTAGACCGAATATAATTTTCGTTCGAATGTTCTTTTTAGTTTGTTCAAACATTTTTTTTAGATGTTCGAACGGTTATCTTATAATTAAAGACAATTTTTCGTTTCAAAATAATCCGTTGGAACATAAAAGACCTTCCAATCTGTCATTTTTTTGAAATGAAATTTGAAATTTGTGCCTTTTTTTGGGATGATTTTCAATTCGTTCAAAAAAAAAAAATAAAATAAAAAAATCGTTCCAATAGCTCTTTTTTATTGTAGTGTATGAAATCAAATCTATGAGTTTACTTGTAATATCTTATAGAGCATTTCACTTCTAGACGTAGCCACGTACAAAAGCAATCAACGTATAAAACGACGCTTCGATTGCTTCCAACCAATGAGTGATATTCTAAAAGGGTTGCAGGGGTACCCGTCCCGGAATATTTTTTTGAGAAAAGGAAATTGATTGTTTATATATCTATTAAAATCTCAGAACCAACAATTTATATTTTCCCTTCAGAAACTAGCTAATTAAGAAAAATTCACACTTATCCAAGAAAGTTTAACTATCTTATTATTTCTTAGAAAAACTTAGAAATATATAGAAGTTGGTTTTATTAAAATTTATAATATAGTCCCATGCAATTAGTCTTATACCAAATTATTAATTAAATTTTTCATAAAAACTTCAAATCTTGGCTGTAAAAATTTGATGTCAAGAGATTTTATAGTAAAAAAACTTTTAAAGACTTTTCTATTCTTCTTTAGGTGATCTTCTTCAAACATTTTCTAATATTTTTATACTATCTGTCTTTTATACGTAATTTTTCTTATTATATATAATGTTTCTTCTAACAATATTTTCGCTTCTAGACTTCAAACGTGCCTCATGAACTCTAATTCAGTTCTAAGAATTCAAACGTTTTATCGGATTTTTAGTAGTGTCTCAAGAGAAATGCGAGATGAAAATTCTATGAATAGTAGAGAAATGATTCGAGTAAATATATTTTATCAAATTTTTAGAAAGGAGAGAAAAAAGAGTTAAACAAAGATATTATAAAATTAAAATATTGTTAGAAGAAAATTTATTATTATTATTATTTTTGTTTTGAAATTTGAAAAAGTAGTATTATTTTTTGTATTTTATTTGAAAGTTTGGAAAAGTTTTAATTATTAGTAATAATTAGATGAAAAAGTTGAAAATTTAAAATTGAAAAGTATTTGTGATTGAGTGAGAAGAGATGATTTATGTTCCCAAATTACAAGAGCTTGTAATTTGTAAAACTCGAAGAAAAGTGGCCTTAGGCTGCATGCATGGTACTGCATTCCCCGCCATTAATTCAGCTTTCATATTCCGAGACCTTTATTGGTTGAATTTATCTAAAAAAAATAAGAGTGAATCAAATGGTTATGGATCATAGAACCACGTCAATATAGTGAGTTTAAAGTAGAGTACTGAGAACATAATATTGAAATTAAGCATAATTAGTAGCCTAAGCCAATAGATAATAGCAGCACATGATCATAACTCGCCGATCAAAGCTCCTATTCAATCAGATACAAAGTCATCAGAGTCGTAATTGTCATCATCCATATCATAATATCCAGAGTCTTCCAGCATTCGCTCAAATTCTCGGTCGCAGAAATAATGAAACTGTAAGTCTCTGATCTGTTCAGAACACCACCTCTCAAAATCCCCTTTCATAGTAACATAATGACAATGCCGAAGTTCCAGTGATTGAAGGCGAGGACAACCTTTAAGAATGACCTGCACGCCCTCATTAGTCAGGTAATTCCCATCAAGCTGCAGACTGACTAACCCAGGCATGTTCTTTGCAATAGCAACTGCCCAAAGATCACACTCTTTGAAAGGATCTCCCCAGTAAACCTTCCTTCTCAGTTTCAGTGATTTCAAATTCGGACAACTGCGGCCCAGAGCTTCCAGAAAATTTTCAGTGATCCAAAAACAGTATGAAATTTCAAGCTCCTCCAACAATGAAATATTTGCAGCAATCTCACTCAATCCCTTATCTGAGATACTGAAGCACCAGCTTACAGCTCCAAGGTATCTGAGCTTCCCTGAACTGTTAAAGTTGCCGTCAAAATAAATGAGCCAGCTTAATCACAACATAGAATGCATATATGCATGTCATTATTGGGGCCTATATTTCAAGGAGGATTAGGTGCAATTGCTGCATATTTTAGAGTAATACGCAGAAAAACAAAAGTTAAAAGAAATTAAATAAAGCCCAATGTGTGGTGGGGAGCACTGTCCAGTTCTCCAAATCGTGAACGCTAATTTCATCCCCAACGCATAAATTAAGCTTCCCACAAGCAAGCACGTACGCACTTGAAGCCACCAACACAAGCATGCAGTTGTGATCACAGCTTGTACATATATGGATTAATTACGTACTGAGAACAAAAGCCATCAACATCACTGATTCACTACAAATACAATTCAAATCCTTGGATTTTCAAATGATCAAATCTAAACAAAAATATCAGAAAATAGCATCCATAATGAAATAGATAAAAAAAATTATAATAGTACCGCTCGGTAATGTACTTCAGGAGATTCTCGTCACAAAAGCGGCCGACTTCGATCCCCACCAATTGGCCGCGACTGAGATAGACGGCACGGCGACAGATCTTCCTGAGGTTGTAGGGCATGTACCTCCATAAGTCCACGCAGTGGCCCATGTTGAAGGTGCGCCACATGGAGGCATCCTTGCAGACGTTACGCCAGTGCAAGCACACCATTTGTGCGCTGGTCAGGATCTCTATGACGTCGAGTCTTCGGAGTATGGACGACGTCACATCAAGGGGAAGATCCAGCCAATTCCTATTCTGGTCGGAGGGTTGAGGAGGAAGAGGAGAAGGAGAGTCCATTGTTGAGAAGATTTCCTTTCTGGAAAAGCTGGTGCATGCATGGGGTTTTACCTGAAGCAATGTATAAGGGGAGCTAGGGAGTGTTGCTTAAATAGAAAGAAAGTTCCATCTGGAAGAGAAATATGGAAATTAATGAAAACTTTCTCCCATCATTTTAAATTATATGTGCATGTTCGTTTGATTTACTGCCAAATTTCCAAAAATAAATTTGTATTGGTAAATTAATAACCAATAAAGCAAACAACGACGACGACGCTTGGGAAATAGAGCAAAATGCATGATGCTCTCGCGACTCAACTAATCAAATTACATGCAGCAAGTTTTGCGATAATTACGTACGGTGGCTGCAGCTTTACTCCTAATTAATTAATTAAATCGAATTATTTAGCTCTAAACCCGGTAATATATATATATATATTTATATCAGAATGCGAAGAAGTTCATCTCGTTCGTGGCGAATCAAATTAAATGACGCTGTTTAGTGTTTACAAAAAGAAAAAAAAAAAGAAAAAAGATACAGGCAGTACTGCTGCATGGCAATCTCTTATTCCTATATTTTTGTCATCAGTGCTATTTTTGATAGCTATATATCATGATTAGCAAGCAATAGTACTCATGAAATATGGAATAGCTAAAGTCATTCATTTAAAAGCGTGCTGGCGGCACAGAATATATTGGAGATTTGGTAAATACTTACCTATGATCATTGATTAGTCTTAAAACATCTTTGTAACATTATCCCACCACATGTTTAAAATTACAACATTTCAATTGTGATATTATTTTTGAAGTATAAACTATATTATCTTTTCAATTATTTAGAGATGAAATTAATTAAATCTGTTTTTTTTTTTCAATTGTTTACTTTTCATTAACTTTTTGGCTTATTCTAACATAATTAATTACTTTTTTAACGGCTTTTTTAATGGCTTATATTTGATAGGTTTTTATTTATTTCTTTAATTTTGACTTAATTCTTAAAAATGCATTTGGGAAGAATTGGTCGGGTACCCTTCCACGCATTACAAGAAAAATCACTTTTACTGACGAAAGTTTTAGCAGCGATATAAATACCGTAGCTAAAGGTGTACTTTTAGTGATGAAAATTTTAAATTCGTCGCTGATATTACTTTTAACAACCAAAATTGTACCGTCATTTATATTGGTCACAAATACATAAACGGGAAAATTTTCCACCAAATGAGAAAGCAATTGTGACGACAATTATAGAACTAGCAACCACTATAATCGTCGCTAATAATCTTGATGCAGTAGAGTATTGCCAACTAGTTACAGTTTGTCATAAATAATAAGTTTTAGTAAAACTGTAATTTTTTGTCAATTTTAGTCTAATAATTGACTTTTTGTGACCCAATTTATCTTCGCAAAAAGTAATATTTTAGCTACAATATAAAACTTGTAGCTAAACGTTTATCTTCAGTGAGAAAAAAATTAAATTCGTCGCTAATATCACTTTTAACTACCAAAATGATACCGTCATTTATATTGGTCGCAAAATACATTAGCGAGAGAATTTTCCACCAAATGATAAAGTAATTGTAACGACAATTATAGAACTAGCAACGACTATAATCATCACTAATAATTTTGTTGCAGTAGAGTATTGTCAACGAGTTGCATTTTGTCATAAATAATAAGTTTTAGTGAAACTGTAATTTTTTGTCAGTTTTAGTCTAATAATTGACTTTTTGTGACCCAATTTATCTTCGCAAAAAGTAATATATTAGCGACGATATAAAACTCGTAGCTAAACGTTTATCTTCAGTGAAAAAAATTTTAAATTCGTCGCTGATATCACTTTTAACGACCAAAATGATACCGTCATTTATATTGGTCGCAAATACATTAGCGGGAGAATTTCCCATCAAATGATAAAGTAATTGTAACGACAATTATAGAACTAGCAACGACTATAATCATCACTAATAATTTTGTTGCAGTAGAGTATTGTCAACGAGTTGCATTTTGTCATAAATAATAAGTTTTAATGAAGTTATAATTTTTTGTCAATTATAGTCTAATAATTGACTTTTTACTACTTAATTTATTTTCACAAAAGGTAATGTTTTGGTGACGATATAAAGCATTATCATAAATTTGTAGTATTAATTCTTATTATGTTTTTATTAGTCTTGATATATGTATTTAGTTTTTACAGGATTTAATAAAAGGATAAATTTAATTTGGACATTAACATAAAAGGAAAAAAAATAGGAAGACTGGGACGAAAGAGACGTTATGGAGAGAGGAAAAAAAGAAAAGAAAAGAAAGAAAGAAAAGAAAGAAAGAAAGAAAGAGGCGTATAACTCGGAAAAGAGAGAAAAGAGTTGTGTTGACTGTTGAGTCTTGACATTGGAAACGGAAGAGTCGTGTTGATAGAGGAAACCGAATAAATAATAATTGAAGGCAAGGGCAGCACGCCGAACGAAATCCAAGAAAAACATTTAAATAGATCAATTGAAGCAAAGGAGCACCTGCAACAAAAAGCAAAAAAAAAAAAGGAGCTGTGCTGCGTATAGGAGGATTCCGGATTTGAGAAGAAAAGTTGAAATTCAACAACTGGTATGTAATTTTTATTTTTTTATTTTTTTAAATATTATTTTAATGTTTTTTTACATTCAAATTTTAGAATTTATTTTTATCAATATGCTTTGAGGATGAAACCTCATTGATGATTATATTGTAGAATTATTTATGATATTGATTTTTTCTCTAGTTATTTATGTGTTCAATGATCTATTATTCTTATTTCATATTAATTGAGAGATAAAGTTCTTGATATGAGTTCAATCATGTTTTTCCCATGATACAGAATAATCTTAATCAATTGAGAACCTAATTTATAATTTTTTCAAAAATAAAATCTTATATCTTTTGTGATTTATTTTAACAAATATAAGTGATGATTTAATTTTATATCTTTGAGCGAATAAGAACATATTTATCTATTTTAATGTTTATTTATATTCAAGTTTTTGAGTTTATTTTTTAGAACAAGTCTATCTGAATTCTTAACTAAGATTACAGATGAAACCTTATTATTATGAGATGTGATTTCTTTCCCAATTGTTTGTGTTCAATGATTAATTGTTATTGCTTCATGTCAATTGATAGAGATGGAATTATATGGATATGGGTTCAATCATAATTTTCTCATGATCTTGAATAATCTTAATCAATTGAGAATGATAATTTCGGAATTGTGAATAAATTTACTACTTTAAATAACGATTTATCACAATTAAGTAGTGTTAATCATTATATTTTTACTAATTTGGAAATAATTATTTTTTCTCAATTAACTTTAAATTTTATTTTAATGAAATAATTGAAATAATTATTTTTTTCTCATTTTATTTTAACAAATATAATTGATGATTTGACTTTATTATTTTAAAAGAAAAAGAACATGCCTTAATATTTTTCTTTAAAAAATGGTTTTAACAGTATTATATTCCATGATAATGAAAGTTAATTTCTAGATTATAATATAATTGTTAAGAGATGGTAAATTTATAATTTTTCACACATATACTTTTCAATGATGTTTTTATTTTTCGTTGAGCTGGACTTGTTTGTTAAATTTTTTATAGGTACAACAAAATGGACAAAAGCTGGATGCATCTTACTAATAGATTTTCTACAACATATGTGGAAGGGGTAAACCAATTTATTAGTATTGCACGTGGTCATGCAGACAAACTGGGTAGGATCAGGTGTCCATGTGTTAAGTGTAAGAATGGGTATTATAGGACTATAAATGTAGTGGAATATCATCTATTCATTAAAGGAATTGATAAGAATTACACGCAATGGATATTTCATGGAGAAGATGAAATATGGAATGAAAATCAAGTTCGTGAGAATGTTAATGAGAATTATTGGACGGAAAATGTTGACGAAGTTGAAGAACTGTTAGATGATGTTTACATGGGAACATTTATGGGTACTAATGTCGGAGAGTCTTCCAATAGCCAAGGTCCTGCATTGCCAGTATTGGGAAATAGAAATTTTGAACAGTTGTGGGAAGATTCTCAAAGTCAACTTTATCCAGGTTGTGTAAAGTTTTCAAAATTGGCTTTCATTATCAGATTGCTCCATTTGAAGACAATTAATAATTGGAGTAATAAATCATTTGACATGTTGATCGACCTATTGAGAAAGGCACTTCCCGATGGAGAGACGTTGCCTAAGTCATACTATGAGGCAAAACAATTGAGGCGAGGTTTGGGCTTTAATTATGATAAGATAGATGCATGCAAAAATGATTGTGTACTTTTTTGGAAAGAGTATGTTAGTAGTCAAAAGTGTCCTATATGCAAAGAGCCAAGATGGATTGACAATGAAAAAAAAGACAAAAAGATTCCTCATAAGGTGTTGCGGTATTTTCCATTGAAGCCAAGGTTGCAAAGGTTATTTATGTCAAAAAATACAGCTGAGGATATGAGATGGCATAGAGAAAAACGAGTTCAGGATTTGAATAATTTGAGACATCCAGCTGACTCTATAGTTTGGAAAGAATTTGATAAATCGCATCAATGGTTTGCTCAAGAATCTCGCAACGTTCTACTTGGACTGGCAACAGATGGTTTTAATCCATTTGGTAACATGAGTACATCTTACAGCGTGTGGCCAGTATTACTTATACCGTATAACCTACCTCCTTGGAAGTGTATGAAAGATCCGTACTTCATAATGACCTTACTTATTCCTGGACCTAGGGCACCTGGAAATGAAATTGATGTGTATTTGAGACCATTGATTGATGAGTTGAAGCAGTTGTGGGAAGAAGGTGTAGATACATTTGATGCATCAGTATCACAAATGTTTCGATTACATGCAGCATTATTATGGACGATAAATGATTTTCCTGCATATGCAAACCTTTCAGGATGGAGCACTAAAGGAAAATTAGCATGTCCAGTGTGTAATGAGGAGACAGAATCTATGTGGTTGAAATATGGGCAGAAGCATTGTTATATGGCACATCGTCGCTTTTTGCAACCAGGGCATATTTGGAGGAAAAAAAAGACTATTTTTAATGGTAAAGAAGAGCAGAGATTGGCACCTCATGAATTGTCTGGCAATGATGTGTTAGAACAACTTATGAATGTTAGAGATATGCAATTTGGAAAAACAAATAAGAGAAAACGTGCAGTAGAGGAGTTGAATTGGACAAAAAAAAGTATTTTCTTTGAGTTACCATATTGGTCAACATTGAAATTAAGACACAACTTGGATGTCATGCATGTTGAGAAGAATATTTGTGATAATATCTTAGGAATATTGATGAATATAGAGGGAAAGACAAAGGATACAATCAAAGCACGAAAAGATTTGTATCAAATGGGTCTCAGGAAGGAGCTACACTTAAAAGAAGATGATGGTTTTTATGTAATGCCACGTGCACCCTTCACATTGTCAAGTGATGAGAGAAAAAGCTTTTGTGCTTGGATAGAATCTGTGAAGTTTCCTGACGGTTATGCTTCAAATATTTCTCGGTGTGTGAACGTGGCTAATCGTAGGATATCAGGAATGAAAAGTCATGATTGTCACGTTTTTTTACAACGGTTACTCCCAGTTGCAATCCGTGGGTACTTACGAAAAGATATAAGGATGACATTGATTGAGCTAAGTTTTTTTTTTAAAGAACTATGTTCACGTACGTTAAACATAGAGGTTTTGAAGCAACTAGAAAGCACATTGTCATCATTCTTTGTAAGTTCGAAATGATATTTCCACCAGCTTTTTTTGATATAATGATACACTTAGCCATTCATCTACCACGTGAAGCATTGCTTGCAGGACCGGTGCAATTTCGATGGATGTATCCCATTGAAAGGTTTCTCGGCAAACTCAAAAGGTATGTGCGAAATCGAGCACGTCCAGAAGGATCAATTACGGAGGCATATATTGATGTTGAATTCTTGACATTCTGCCCCATGTATTTTCATGATGTTGAGACAAGATTTAATCGTGTAGAGCGAAATATTGATATTGGACAAGGGAATGAATGCAGAGGTTTGTCCATTTTTTCTCAGAATGTTCGTCCATTAGGATCCTCAACACTTCAACGTTTAGATGAACGACTTTTTGCAATGGCACAATGGTATGTGCTAAATAATTGCACAGAAATTGAGCGCTATCTAAAGTAAGTAAATCATGTATGATTTGTTTAATTGCACATGCATTTAAGTTATTAATTATGTCACGTATTGATATAAATTTTATATGCAGTGAACACTATGAGGAGATCAAAGCAAGATGCACAAATAATGTATATCGTAGACATGAAGCTGAATTTCCAAAGTGGTTCAAACAACGTGTAAGTATGTTTTTTTAACAATATGGCGATATTTCTAATGTGTTGAATACAATCCATAAAATATTATTTTGCTAATTGTTATGTTTTGGTTGTTTTGCATTATTTTTAATAGATTAAACATTTGCATAGCCAGAATGCACCTGAGGTGCCTGATCAATTATATGCACTAGCTTGCGGTCCTGACCCACAAGTTGCATTCTATAATGGTTGTATCGTGAATGGTGTTAGGTTTCACACTAAAGAATGTGAACGAAATCGGTGCACACAATGTAGTGGTGTACTTGTTAAAGGGGAACATGAAGCGAATGATGTTAACTTTTACGGAGTTTTAAACAATATTTTAGAGCTACATTATTTGGGAGGTCATCAAGTATTCCTTTTCAATTGTGATTGGTGGGATATTGGAAAACGAAAATCAGGAATACAAATAGACAATCATTTTACAAGTATAAATATATCTCGTGTTTGGTATAAGGACGATCCTTTTGTCTTAGCATGTCAGGCATCACAAGTATTTTATCTCAATGATACTGAATTGGGAGGTAATTGGAGAGTGGTAGATAAAATTACTAATAGGAACATCTATGATGCACCCCTGATGGTAGAGGAAAAAGATGGAGAAGCAGCTGATACTGAAGCATATCAAGAAAATGAACCTTTCGGGTTTAATGCATCTGTGGAACTTGATGAGGGGGAATTGGCTCCACTGTTGGGAGATGATATAACATCTGAGTATGTTGATATGTTACCTACCAACACTACAACTTTTAATGAGCATCTTAGTGATGAGGACATGAATAGTAACACCGATGAGGAAGGAGACTCTGATAATCAGTTTTATGCAGAAGAAGAATTCTTGGTCACTCAAAGTAATACAGATACTGATGATGAGCTGTAGTGATTTAGTTTTTTTTTTTAATTCAATTACTGTATAAATTAGTCTATTAGAATATATGATTTTTGCAAGGGCTTTGGTTTAGGGATTTTTGCAACCCCCAAAGCTCTTCTCCCATTTGTAAAAGGTATTCCTCCGCCATAAGAGAGGGTTATCAATAAAATTGGAGGTACCGTCCCTCTTCTTAAAAGAAAAAAAAAAGTTTTATTGAGTGTATTATTTGTGTGTCACATATTATCTTTTTAATCAATATATATAACTATACCTACATAAATAATTTTTAATTAGACACATTATATTTTTAATCAATATAAAAAATGGGCATACACTTTTTATAATATACACTTTAACTTTTAGATTGAAATTGAGACATATTATCATTTTTTTATATTAATTAAAAAATTATTATCTTTTTAAATCAATAAAAAAAAATGTAGAGACTTTTAATTTTTATTTGGGCATGTATTATCTTTTTAATCGATATAAAAATTGTACCTAATTTTTGTACATTTTTTTTATTTTTATACGAAGTTGGTGACATATTATCCTTTTAATTAATATATAATATAAAAATTGTATGTACAATTTTAACGTTCTATAGTTCAGTTCAAGTTTCATGATGTTTTACTAATCGTTTGAACCTGATCCACATTTTCTTATCAAGTATGGTTGACTTATTATCAACATATGAATTCGCTTAATTTTCTATATCGTTGTTATATTAATATATAGCTAGTCTTGTTTCATCTTCCTTGCTAAGTTTTTTCTTTTATACCTCCAGTGTATTTGGTTACACATATTGATATTAATAATTTTTTAGTTATAAAGAAATATTAATATATAGTAGATGAGAATTCTTTTAAAACCATATAATCCACTCTTTACAAAAAACACAAATAAACTCTAGTCTATTTATTTTTATTTACTTTTCTTGCTTTGCTAGTTTTAATGGCATCTTCATATTTATTCCTAATTAACTAATAATATATTTGCCACTCCACTTTATATCTAGATTTTAGGAAAACATAGATTACGTTTGAGAAATAAAAAGTAAGAAAAAAATGGCACGACTTAATAAGAAGGAAATAAATGGCACAATATTTTATCATATATTGAGTTATCAGATTAAAAACGTGGCTTCCCAGGTTTGATTCTCGGAATAAGAAGGAAACAAATGGCACAATATTTTATCATATATTGAGTTATCAGATTAAAAACGTGGCTTCCCAGGTTTGATTCTCGGAATGCAGATTCCTATAAAGAAAAAAAAAGAGATTAAAAACGTGGCAGATCAAGAATCCTCCATTTTCTCTAGAGATAACAACATGCATTGAATCAAGGGAACCACAAAAGCACGTTAGTCCTTGATTTTCTCTTCAAGAGAGTGGGTTCACTACGTTGACAAGTTCAACATTAAAATGAAGTTGGCGGCAGTATCCATTCGGCTGGCACTATTTTTTCCCTCCAAATCTCATTTTTATTCCATGCCCTTATTTCCATATCCCACCATTTTCAGAGCAGTTTTTTGTTTCGTATTCCTTGACTTCCTTCGCTGCCTTTAGTTTCTTTCTCCACCAGTTCTCATTGCATTTTTTTTTTATGTATTCATTAAATTTTCTTAGTCTTCTTCCATCTTAATTACTACTACACTCCATCAATCACTTTACCAATTTCAGGTAAATCTCTATAAATTGTTCTAATTCTTACTTTCTAATTGTTTAACACTAATATCTCTATTGAATCAATATCATGAAGCTTTTGTATGTATATTTTCTTAGTAATTATGGCTCCAATTACTACTCGAGGACGTGGAGGACAATCATCCCGATTGACTTCAAGAGGTGCTCCTACAGATCAACCACGATCCTTTCATGAAGGATCTTCTCCTATGGGGCGATCCTTGCCAATAGACTCAACAACAATGGGTAGTCAAGTGCATGAATCACAGTCGAGTGGTGAAGGAGCATGTAAGTTAATTTTTTTAATTTTTTAAATCTTATTGATGATCTGAAAAAGAAAAGTTTTATGATTTTGAAACTTACACAAAAATAAATCGTATAGAATCAGAATGTCTGTTTATTTGTATTATGATATTAAAAGTTTTTAAAAATAATCTCATCTTAAATTCTTGCCTTGGCCACTGTGTGCATTGAGCTGCCCCTCGAGTCTGGAATAGACCCATTTCTTAGTGCTAGTTAGTACTAAGAGATGGGTCTATTATTAATTAATACCATTCCAAGTGGAATGTGTTGTGTTTCCTAAAAATACAAGGTGGGGTCATGGGTAATTGCCATGATTTGCTGGTCTTTGATCTGCCGTTAACGTCTAATCACATTATCCCAAAAGTGGGTTTTCAGGTGGTGTGGTTATTTAATGCTACTTTCTTTTGGATGCTTATTTAATTATGACTTATTGCTAGCTAAGTTTATGTGTGTATGCATGAAGTTTATTGTCAGCTCCATGATCCTCTTAACCTGATTCTCAATTGCTAAACCTGATTCTCAATTGCTAAAAATCTCTCTAAACAAAATAATTAAAAACTATATTTCTGGTTTCACAACCTTAATAATTAAATGTATAGTTCCAAATGGTCGAGTAACTTATCCTATATTTAGGCCTGCAAAATTTAATATAAGAGGTACTTTGAATTAAGCTAAAATGCCTAAAACTCAATATATCAACTGAATGATATTGCATAGAAACTAAATTTTGATCCTCATATATTTCTGAAATAAAAACCTTTCAAATAAACATGTAAAGAAAGAAATAAATAATAGAACTAATAACAATTTAAGCAACTACAATATAAGCTAAAACAGACAATTCAAGACAATTATTCAATCCCAACACTTCAAGACAATTCATCACTAAACATAGTCCAACTCAAACATAATCAGAAATCAGTTCGTCCTCACAAATCCAATATGAGTGAAGTTAAAGATTAAATATTAAATCCATCAACTACAAACAGTCCAACCATTACATTCCTCCAATATTTAGCATCAATTCATAGGATTTCACTTCACACTCCCATATGCATAATCTAATAATTTCACAACCCAACATCATCACAAACCACACCAGCTTTCCTCAGTCTACCACATCAATACAATCAATTTATAAAACAGATCTGTCCATAATTTAACACACACAACCAATCACATAAACAACCTAGAGGAGATAAAGGGAATAGTTTTTATACCATAAACAATCTAGACGTGGCTACAGTGTTGCTCGGGGCTGTAGTTGTTGCTTGCTGCCGCTTGAGGAGGTGTCCAATGGGTGGCCGGACAACCACAAAAGCTGTGACCAAAGGCGTGCTTGTGGTGGTGCTGCATCGTGGTGGCTGATGGCGTGGGTTTCCGTGGGACTGACGAAGAGGAGGGGCTGGGTCATGGGGGGGACCTCGATTTCAGGAGGCCAGACGTGAGACATGGGAGGAGCAGCCGTGGGGTTGAAAGGGAGATGCTGGGTTGCTGTACACAGGGGAGGCGAGAGAGCTTGAAAGGGAGATGCCGAGGGAAGGAGAGAGAGGGATCCTCGGGTAAGGAAGGATGAGAGGGAGGAGGGGTTTTTACCGCCGGTGAGACGACATGGGAGGAGCAGCCGTGGGGTTGAAAGGGAGATGCTGGGTTGCTGTACACAGGGGAGGCAAGAGAGCTTGAAAGGGAGATGCCGAGGGAAGGAGAGAGAGGGATCCTCGGGTAAGGAAGGATGAGAGGGAGGAGGGGTTTTTACCGCCGGTGAGACGTGATGGTGGATTGACAGCAGCGGCAGCTCTTGCGCCGTGCGAGTTTGAGCCGAGAGGGAAGGGAGAGGGTACCGCGGGAGGGGAGGGGATTTTCGGTGGAAGGGAAGGGTACAGAGAGGGATTGGGGAATAAGTGTAGTGAATTGTCGGTGAGAGATTGGGGAAAAAGTGAAAGGCTGGAGTTTTAAGGCTGGGTTTGGGAAAATATTACTTGTTCGGATAAATTATTATATATGCATTTATCTTTTAAGAGAGTTACAAAATAGTAATTTTTAAATGATTTTTTTTTAAATATTTTTCAGCCACTTCTAAAGTGAAACGAGGTCGTGGTAAAGCACAATGCATATCATTTGAGAAATTGAGAAAAACTGGTCTTATCCAGTAAAAATAGAATCGGGTAATAAGGGAGCTACTGGAACAAATAGCACTGCTTTTATTAGTAGGGTAGGCTATATTGCTAGGCATTTTGCTCCCATTACATGCAAAAGCTGGAGGCACATCCCTGAAATAGATAAAGAGGAATTGTACGCTCGAGTTCGCGTAAGTAATCGTTATGCTTATTTATTATTTTTCTCTTTTGGTTTAAAAAATATGTAATACATTTGTTTAATTCAATTATGTTTTAGGGAGAGTTCCTCCTTGATTGGAGTGAAGATGAAGTCAAAGAGAGCGTTAAAGCAAAGTTACAAAGAAGCTACAATGACTATCACCATACATTACACAATATATTCAAGAAATATTCAACAAAAGAAGAAGCGATAGCTCATGTCCCAGATGATTTGAATCAAGCTGATTGGGAGATATTGTGTGATCGATGGGCAGACCCAAAATACAAGGTATCTCAAAATTTTAAACTTTTAAGTAATGTTAAAGTTTCTCATATATATAATCATAAGCTATTGTATTAGGTAGTATCAATTTCATCATTAACAAGCATGCATAAAAAATTATTTTCTTCATGAGAAAATAAATGTAAATTGATGTCTATATTATTTATAAATAATGTAAATTTGGAGTTTATGGTGGGCATTGTATATATAGTAGGCTTGTGATGGAATTGGAGTTTGAGAATGTGTATATATATTAAGGGTAGAACTAGTTGGTTAGTACTAGTTACATTTCTAAATAAAATAAATATTAAGTTAGGATGGACAAAAGGGCTAGCCATTACCTACTCATAAACCTTGCAGTTCTTTTTTTTTTCTTTTATGTTTTTACTCCTAGAATTAACTTGCATTTTTTGGTTTATTTTTTTTATAGAAATTGTGTGATCAAAATGCTTTGAATAGAAGCAACTTGAAAGTTAATCACGTGGCTGGATCAAAATCATTTGCTCGACTTCTCGAAGAAAAGGTATTTTTTAATTGTCATTTATACATTGTGTTTTTAATAATAGAGAGTTTTATTTTTAATTTTTTTAATCTATTGAAGCGTGGAGAGGATACTACTCTGATTGATTTTTATAAACTCACACACTCGAAAGATGGCTCTTTCACGACTCCTACAGCAGAAGAAAATTATGTAAGTACTGCATTTTTCTTAGCGAAATACCTTACTTCAACTTGAGCCTTGATTTTTTATCGTAACTCTAGCATATAGATGTTATATTTCTAGTTTTTTCCTTTTATTGGTCTAAGGAATCTAATGCTTATTTTTTTTGTCATTGTCTTTGTCTAAGTTATATATAGAGTTCCATTTTGAGTTAGAGTTAGAATATGCCATCTTGCTCTATTTGCTTATTATAGTTCATAGATGAATTGATACAGGTAACTTAAACGTTATATGTGAAGTTATTTGTTATGTGCAAGAGCTTGATTTGTTGTTTATTAGCTTTCAGATTTGGTGTTTTATGGCATCATGTAATTAGAATGATCTTGCATTATTAATTATTATGATTATTTTAAAATAATGTATTAGAAACACCTCTTGCTTACTTATTTTAACCATGGTTGTAAACTATATTGTACAATAATGAACAAAAATAAAAAGTCAGTTTCAACTTTGAGATGTTACTAATGTTTGTTTTTTCTTTTGTGATATTCTATTTCTTAACGTTAATTGATTTTATTTTACTTGGGTTATGCATTGGACTTGGAGAAGCACAATGCATACATATACTAACTTACTTTTCTAAGAAAAACTTGTTCTTGCTTTTGCAGCATAGGATGAAAGATTTATGGAATGAAAGAAATGCTACCGGATCATCACGAACTGCAGAAGATATTTTCAATGAAGTTTTGGGGCATAAATCTGGATATGCCAAAGGATTGGGAAATTATATCATACCTATTCCATCATCTTCACGTTCATCCAAAGTCATCCAACTCACTCAACAAGTAGAGAAATACAAGAATGAGATGGAGGTTTATAAGGAGAAATGGGAGGAGTCAGTGCAAAGGGCAGAATCTATGCAATCAAATATCAACAATATGGTAGAGAAACAAAGTGAATATGATCGTCGCCTCTCAGAAATTATGGCACAATTAGAGACTCATAGAGAGTCCTAAAGAGACATTCAATTTCACATTTCTATTTTAGTTTACAAAGAACAAACTTTATTTGAGTGTTTTTATGAACAATGGTACTAGATTTAAATGATGGCTTTAATTTTATGCATTTTGTTGTAGCACTAGAATTTGTTATTAATTGTTTTTTAATATTGATGATTATTTGGTCTTTTATTTATAAAGAATGAAGAATTGTGCAATCATACGTGATGAAATATATTTGTCACTAATTCTAAATGCATGTCATCATTTATGATGATAAATATTTGTCGCTAATTCGAAATCATGGTGATTAGTGACCAGATTTAGTTGTCACCAATAATAAACAATAGCGACAAATTTAACTCATCATCTATGCTAGACTCCAGCTTCATATTGTATTATTTGTGATAAATAAATCTTGACTGCAAAAATTAGCTTGGTGACGACAATACTTCCTCACAAATAGTTTTCTATTAATGACGATTATTTTGGTCGCTATAATGTTCATATCTGCGACGAATTAATTGTCTAATATTAATGAGGAACAAATCTTTCGTCACAATTGCATTAGTTTTTACGACGATTTTGGTTTTATGGGGACTTTTTGGGACCAAGTATGAGACCCTTCTTGCGACAAAATTGTCGTCACTAAATGTGCTATCTTTTGCAACGATATGCTTTTGTCGTCATTAATAACTTTCAACGACGAGATATTTCCGACGAATGCGCGACGATTTTGTTTCCTCGCAAAAAATTATTTACGACGAAAATTCAATTTTTAGCGACAAACTTTTTTCTCGATAAAAGCTTTATTTCTTGTAGTGACGCTTTACACCAGTCAATAGAATCTCACCATATAGGAAATTATGTATTTTATAGTGTAGGCTAGTTTATTGTATTAGATTTCCTCTTTGTCTCTGCCCTCCTTGGCCCTCTCCTTTCTCCTCTCTCTTGTTCTTTCTCGTCTCCCATCTTTCCCTTTGTCTCTGACCTCACTCACGCCATCCCCTTTCTCCTTTCTCCTCTCCACTCTTCTTTCCCCTCTTTCTATTTGATAAAACTATATCTGTGCCGTTTTAAGCTAAAATATGCACAAAAAAATCTGGATTGTTACTGATTTAATTTATGGTTTTTGTTTCACTTTAAACTTGCTATGGCTATTAATGTGTAATTCTTGTAGTTTTACTCATATGCATGCGAATGCTTTTTGAGGAGTGCGTTTACCTCAAAGAAACATTAGGGATGAAGATATAGGTCCATTTTTAAATCATGCCCAAGTTTCTGAATATGCTTTCGAATTCAGGTTAAGCATTGTGATGTCCATGACTATTATTCTTGACATTCTGCAGGTTTAGTCATGTTTAGAAGAGGATAACATTGTTCTATATCTCTCTCAGCATGTAGATAATGTGTGAGTGGGGTTCACATCCACAGGCTTTAGAATATCCCACAAAGGCATGCATAAAGAACAATGCTGAGACCACAACATCTCTCTCGACAACCTTAAGGCTCTGACGATCTGATTATAGTTGAGGGGAGCAACAATGGGAGGAGAGGATAGATGGGTTTCAAAGGAGATTATTCTTCATAGGAGAGAGAAAGCATATTTTAGAGAGAGATAGAGAGAGACGGGAGGGGGGCTAGCCGACGGGGTGGGGGGAGGAATAGAGAGAGGGAGAGGGAAAGTGATTCTACATTTTTCACACAATCAGCTGCATTGAACGTATTCTCCATTTTACTACACTATACGTGTTACCTCCTTATTCGCTAGTGTAAAAGGAAGAATCACACCCGATCGGCTGGTAGCATTTCCCTCTCAACAAGCCCCCTTTCATAGTGACATATTGACAATACTGCAGTTCCAGTGATTGTAGGCTAGGACAACTTCAAGTACTATGGCCTGCACGCCATCATTTGATAGCTAATCATTACCAACAAGGAGGAAGGCCAATCTACAACACATTTCAATTTGAGTGATTTTAAATAGGGACAACAATGGAATATTTGCAGCAATCTCACTCCATCCCTTATATGAAATAACGAAGTGCCAGCTTATATCTTCGTATCTGAGACCCCTTGAATTATTAAAAATGCATGTCAAAGAAAACTTAGAATGTAATTGTATAAGAGAATATTAAAGTCTCAAATAAAACATTTTCCTACATATGCATGTCATGACACTAGGGCCCTATCTTTCTACATACGAGGATTTGGTGGCAATGTTGTCCAAGAAATTAAATAAAGCCGAATGTGTTATCGGGAGCACTGCATCAACAAAAGCAGTTGTGATCACTAATTTCATCCCCAACATCGCACATATTCAGCTAGCTTCACATACACACGCAAGCATGCACTTGAAGCCATCAACACAAGCAGTTGTGATCATCAGTACTTATATATATGGATTAGTTACTGATGAGAACAAAAGCCATCAATAGGATCACTGCAAATATAATTCAAAAGCTTGAATTTTCAAATCAATCCAAGTAGAAATATCAGAAAATAACATACGGATTAAAACATACATAATGAAAATGATAAAAACAAAATTATCATGCCACTTAAAATGTACTTGAGGAGATTCTCGTCGCAAAAGTCACTGACTTTGATCCCCACCAATTGGCCGCAGTTGAGATCGAAGGGGTGGTGACACATCTTCTTGAGATCGTAGGACACACTACAAGAAAAATAGGCTTTTGTGACCAATTTATTGCAACAAAAAAATTATTTACAACTAAGTTTAGTTGCAAATAGTAATTTCTCAATAATTAACTGATCGCAAATAAGCAATTTTTTTTATAGTGACATGTCCCATGAGTACAGGTCGTCGCCCACGTTGAGGGCGAGCCACATGGAGGGGTCCTTGAAGATGTTACACCAAAGCTAGCACACCTTTTGCGTGCTCGTTAGGATCTCAATGACGTCATAATAATAAATTCACTCAATAATTATCTTAACTCCACATATAATAGTAACTAACGATCTTCACAAAAATACAACTCTCCACATGAAATAATAATAATAAAAGTCTCCACCTAAAATAATATACTTAATAAATCGTAACCTAAGATTCACTAATGTTTGGTTCCTAAATCTTACAACTTGTACTTAGTGATAGAATTGCGATACCTATAGAACATAAGAGTACCACCAATCATCATGGTAACTCCCTTTGGGCCAGTTTTTTCCATGCCAAATATGGAAATATGGCCCTAAAACCGTTGATGAAAATGGTTTTAGGGGTTTTGGATGGATTATTAATGAAGGTAAGATATCATTTTAGTTTGAAAACTGGTCATCTTTGGGTATTCTAGGAGAAATGGTAGCTATCACTGACCCCTCTCTGAAAGTAGCTAACGTTTATTCTGAGATGGGAGGAAACTGGGAGGAAATTCAAGAGTTAGTGGGGAATACCCTTACTAAAGAATTGAAATTACAAAATATCAAGCTTGCTACAGGTCCTGACATTCCTATATGGAGAGCTAAACAAAATGATAACTTTTCTATGTCCTTAGCTTGGCATCACACTTATGAACGCATAGAGAGTGGAGTGGCCTAAATGGATATCTATTGCTTAAAAACATTTCTACTTTCACGTGGAGAGGTATTAACAAAAGCTTGTCTTTTGACCAGAATATTACAAAGTAGGATATCCATTTGGCATCGAAATGTGAATGTTGTAAAGTGGCTTCTTGTGAGTCCTTGGATCATGCACTTATGATGTGAGAGATCACCAATTAAGTCTGGACAGTTTTTGAATCTATTCTAGGGTTGAATATTGGGCCTGCTTGTACATTTTTTTTGGGGGGGGGAGGGGAGGGGAAGATGCATTAGTGGCTATCCAAGGCCCAGGTGATATCACAGATCAATTTGCAATTGGAATTGAAATTCTCCCTTTTATTATCAGCTGGTTTCTCTGGCGATTTAGATGTAAAGCCCCTATAGAGGGGGTGGTTGATGTAGTTGAGCAATTATGCTATAGCATCAAGAGACTTTTAGCTCAAGTTTTACATAATAAGTCGAATAAAAGTAGAGGACGGCTGCTAGGGTGAATATTCCAATTTTGGCTCCGCTAGGGTTTCCTTGGTTTGTGCATTGATGGTTGCTATGGCTATCGCTAGGGGCCCTTCCGACTTGGCGGCTGGGAGGCTATGGTCCTTTGCTAATATGGTGGCGCTATCCCCACAACCACTTTCTGTGGTTGAAGTTCCTTATCGTCCTGCGAAATTAATTGATGGTGAGTATTGTGTGATCTTCTACAAGGAGGAGGTTGATCGTTCGACAGTGCCTTTCAAGTGTTCTTTGGTTCTAAAATTCCTACAACAACATCCAACTTTTGATGCTATTCATTCCTTTATTCGGAGTCGTTGGGGGTTGGAGGTTCAACCTATGGTGTCGGCCATGCGCAAGCTTCGAAATGTTTTCATTTGTCTTTCTAATGAAGCAGATTTCTTGAAGGCATTATCGAGGGAAGTCACCAAAGTTGATGGGGTACTGTATAGAGGTTTTCATTGGTTTCTAGGTTTTGATGAAGAAAAAGAGCCTTTGATGGTTCCTGTTTGGGTTGCTCTACTGGGGTTACCTCCAAACTTTTATCATGAATCATTTAAAAATATTACAACCCCAATTAGAAGGTTTTTGCGTTGGGATAATGCAACTAGATGTGGCACGAGAATTGATAGGGCTAGGGTGTGTTTAGAGATGCATGCGGCAAAAAAACCTTTACATGGGGTCTAGATTGTAATTCCTCACTAGGTTTCCAGTTTGTATGTTGAGATTGAAGATGAAAATTTTCTTGCTTTCTACCCTTGATGTAATATCTAGGGGCACAACTCTAAAACTTGTCGTTGGAAGGATGGAGGAAAAAAGGTGGTGGTCTGGAAGGGGAGGAACCGACGAAGGGTTGGATGCCAAAAAGTCAGGATCAGCATGTGGAAGAGTCGGGTGGGGCGCTTATGGGTGTATGTGATCATGTTTCCTTGTTAGTGTTGGAGTTTATTCTAGGGTCTCTTGAGCTTGGGGGTCCAAGTAATATTATTATGGTGGAACAATAGGAAGAGGAGGGTGAGAAGGGAGAGGTATTGAAGGCAGAGACGGGGATGGTGGTTGAGCCTACAAATGTGGTTGAGCCTGTGGATATGGTTGGACAAAGGGTTGTGGTTGAGGCTGTAGATGTGGTTGAGTCTGCGAACATGGTTGAGCTTGCAGCTTTGGATGTGATGAGGGTTAATATAGAGGTTGGAGATGGATATGAGGGGTTGTCGGAGGGTCTAGTGCCTCGGGCCCATGTGGTGACTGAAGAGGTGTGTTTGGTGTTGTAAGAGGTGTCTTTTCCTTCTGTTGAAATGCCGATTGTTAATGGGCAAGTGGTCTTTGCAAATGAGGAGATGGTTGGTGATGATGTGTGGGATAATTCGGAGAAGGTGCAATTGCTTAAAAAAGATGGTCTGGATAATTTGGACTCACGTGCGATGGTTTTGCATGGATAGTGTGCTTCAGATCCCAAAGGTGATGTTTTGGAGCATTTAAGCAGTGAAAATGACTGTCCTTGAGAGGGAGATTCTTCGAGCAAAAAGAATGTGGTTAGAGTTACTCAGAAGCTCTACTCGGGTTCCTAGCAGACCCTCTGGCTTGAACTTATGACGTGCAAACCTTTTTTTTTTTTGGAATATCCGTGGTTTGCGATCTTCATGGAGGAAGTTATGTAAATTAGCTAGGACGTTACGTCTGAATTTTGTGATGCTGGCAGAGCCCTTTGTTAGTGAGTCGAAGCTTGAAACCTTGAAAAACTCTTTGAAGTTTGACGAATGTTTTTCTAATCAAAGTGTTGGAAGTAAATTATGGTTGCTTTTTGGGGGGGGGGGGATTACATGTATCGATTATGAATGTTAGTGCCTAACACATCACGGTTTCTATTGTATTTGAGTCTCGTCAGCTATTTGTTTTTGTGGCCTATGCGAATGTAGCCATATGGACCGAGTTGTGGAGGTTACTACAACAGGATATGCCACAAGATGAGCCATGGTTATGTCTTGGTGATTTTAACATTATTCGAGAGGATGCAGAGCGATGGGGGGTTGTGACGCCCTGACTCCCATGTATGAAAAATTTGGGAATCGTGACGTTAGGATGATGACAACATGGGTCACGCATCCCAATGATAAGTATTTAAGTGTGTGTAATACATAAAAAGTGCACAACAAGACGCAGTAGATAATTTAAATAACTCAAGTAAGTACCAAAATTGTTTTATACAAATCCATTTAAAACAAAGCGTTTTACAAACAAGAATCAATGTCCCAAAAATATAATACAAAGCTGAAAATACAAATACATGTGATCCCAGATCACTTCTTAGGCTCAGCATCTACATCATCAACATTAAAATCTACGATATCAGGAAATGGTACCGCAGGTAAGGTATAATCCAAACAATTCTTAGATAAAAACGCATTAATGCAACCAACCATGCATGCATATGATGAAATATGCCTTAACCTCAAAACATCATTTTTTCCGAAATGAATATTTCCCAATACACGACAAAATCACATTTTGGCCCAAAAATAATAATCCAATCTTTTCCCAGAAAATGATTCGCATAAAAATATTTATAAGACACTGTACCACAAGCGGGACTCTACCACCATCCCTGCTTACTACCATCCCTACAGTTCATTTCAACACAAGGGGTACCAAACAGAGCATTGTAGGCGGGAATCACATGCAGAATTATACCACCATCCCTACCGCATGCACCGTAGGCGGGAATTACAGGCGGGACACAACCACTATCCCTGCTTACCACCATCCTTAATGCATGCACAGTAGGCAGGAATCTACCATCATCCCTATAGTCTCTTTTCCTTTTTTACATATGAAAATCCAGTTTTCAATAAACACATGAACATGAATGCAACTACACGAAAATCTAATTTTTATTTACAAACATGAACATGCGTGTAGATGCAATGCACAAGACACGACATCAATATATAACAACCAACAAAACATTGCACAATCCAATCACACAACTTTATCCTCTAATCCAATCAATTCACAATAAATGAGTAAGTATAAAAATACATTTAAATCTTAAAAGTTATTTAGGAAAATACTTATAGCACTATAAAAACTCACTTTTGAACGAGGTCAAACCAAGACTCGAGATTGTAGGGCCTAGGGAGGTCATTGAAGCTAGTGGTGGTGGCCTTCGGCCATGGGTGGCTGTGTAGGTGGCGGTTTAAGGCAAAAAAAGGTCAAAACCGGAGATGTAGACAATGGGGCTTCACCAGTGACTGATCGGAGCTGGGGTTGGGTCCATTAGGTAGCTGGAAGGTCGATGAAGATGTGGTGAAGAAATGGTGGCCCGTGGTGGTGCGACAGCAGCACTGGAACGAATGGGAAGCTGTGGCTTTAGGAGATGCGTACGGGTCAACGGCGGCACCAGAGAGTCTTAAAATGGAGGGGTGGTGTCGCCGATGGGTAGGGAAGGAGGTGGGAGGGGCAGTGGGGACTAGTGGTGGCGCACGGCTGCGCAGGGTGGAGGTGAAGGAAACAGACAAAGGAGAGAGGGCGAGACTGGGCGGGTCGCACGAGAGAGAAGAGAAACAAAGGAAGAATAGAAAAATGAGGAGAAAATAAATGAGGTCCAATCCTCATAACTTGGATCACAAAAATGACCCAACGAAAATGATTTTAAAATAATAAATTTAATAGAATAATTCAAACGCAGTGAAAAGTTTAAATAAAATAATAATAAAATTCATCAACAATAATAATTTTAAAATCCATAAACAAATTGATTTAAATTAAAAATCAATTTAAATACAAAACAGTAGTTAATATTAAAAAGTATAACAAATAATTTTCACATCTTAAAAATCATAAAATAAATTCGAAAAACCCAACAAATTTTAAAACAAGATAACTAATGTTTAAATTAATTAAAATAATCATTCAGTGAAAATACACTAAAATACGGGGTGTTACAAGGGTAGTCCTCGGTTAAGGGTGGCTATGGAAGAGCTCAACGAATTTATTAATTCATGTGGTTTTTTTGAGATGAAGTCGATTGGGAGTAAATTTACTTGGTGCAATGGCCAGCTGGGGTTGACAAGAAGTTGGTCGAAGTTAGATCGTTGCTTGTTAAATATGGTGGCTACTTCGTTATTGCCTGATGTGGTTTTGACGTATTTATCCCGCTCCACCTCGGATCATGATCCAATGTCTTTTGTGTTGTCGAATTCGGGTTCTTGGTATGGTCCCTCCTCCTTCAAGTTTCAACAGATGTGGGTTTCTCATGATGGTTTCAAAGATGTCATAAGAGATGTATGGTAGGTGCAATTGGGGACTGCGGGCCTTTTTGGTTTAGCAGATAAGTTGACAAATTGAAGATGGTACTTAAAGATTTGAACCTTCAGGTTTTTGGGCACACGGAGGAAAATATTCAGTGCTTGGAGAGGAAAATTGAATGCCTAGAGTGCCAGCTACAGCCATGCTTCTCTGAGGAGGTTGAGGTGGCTTTATTATTGGCAAAGGAAGAGTTGGCTGTGTGGTTACAAAGAGAAGAAACTAGGCTATCGCAACATGCGAAGATTAGTTGGATGGAAAAATGGGAGGCTTCGACCCAATTTTTTAAATCATTTACTTCTTTGTCTAAGCCTATTGTGCAGGAATTGAGGTTAAGGGATGGTACTCACTTGGATAATCTAGAAGCCATTCATTTGGATGCTGTGGATTATTTCAATACTTTTCTTTGTGGCAGGCCGTGTAGAGAACTCCCTGATTTGTCCTTGTATGTGGAGAATATTGTCTTGGAGGAGGATAATAGTTTTCTCCTACAACTCCCTTTGATCCAAGAGGTTAAGGATGCCATGTTTTCTATTCCGGTTGATAGTAGTCTGGGTTCGGATGGCTTTAGATCTGGCTATTATAGATCATGTTGGGATATGATTGAAGTTGATGTGGTGGAGGCTGTTAGAGATTTCTTTCATGGGGTTCTCTTGCCACGATTTTACTTGGCTTCCTATATTGCTCTAATCCCAAAAGTGAAACAGCTAACTGGTTTTGACAAATTTCGCCAATAAGCTTATGCTCGGTAATATATTTTGTGTTTTCTAAAATCCTGGTTTGCAGGTTGTCTCCTATTCTAAGTAAAATTATCTCTCCCGAGCAAGGGGCTTTTTTACCTGGTAGAAGCATTTATGAGAATATTGCTTTGGCCCAAGAAATGATTCATATGATTAATAAGAAGGTCCGAGGTGGTAATGTTTTTATTAAAATGGATATAGTTAAGGCTTATGATAGTTTGGACTGGGATTCTATTGCATGTGATGATTTCTTTTGGTTTCTCCCTGTGTGTCTGTGAGCTAATCAGACAGTGTATCTCGACTCCTTGGTTCTCAGTATTTATGAATGAAATGGCGAAATGTTTTTTTCCTAGTGGTCATGGCCTACGCCAAAGGGATCCATTATTCCCATATTTATTTATCTTAGTGGAAGAAATGTTGTCTAGATTGTTGAACCATAATTTTGAGATTGGTAAAATTGTTCTTTTCTCTCATCCTTGTGGCACCCTTCTTATATCTTGCTTGTTGTATGCTGATGATGTTATTGTTTTTGCCAATGGTGGTCAGTCTTCTCTAAAAGTGATCAGAGACATTTTTACACAATATGAGGATTGGTTTGGTCAGATGGTGAGTAAAGAGAAGTTTGCTATCTTTATCTCCAAACATACTTTTGTTGCTATGAGGCACAATTCTTTGCGTTTGACATCCTTTACGGAAGGGGCTTTCCCTGTGAAATATCTGGGGGTTCCTCTTTCTACTTGTCGGTTAAAGGTGCTTGATTTTGATGATTTATTGAGCCACATTTGAGGAAGGTTGGGGGAGTGGCAAACCAAATTATTGTTCGCTAGTGCTCGAGTTATTTTGTTGTGATATGTCGTGGCTAGTATCCCGGTCCATTTACTCTCCGTGATGCATGCACCTAAGGTTGTGTTTAGTGCTTTAGATTGGCTCATGAGTAGTTTCTTTTGGGGTTCGTCAAATGGTAAACCATAATGAAAATGGGTTGCTTGGCAACAGTTCTGTAGACCGATTCGGGGGCGAGGAATGGGTTTGAGAAATCTGGTGGAAGTTCAATTTTCTCTGTTTATGAAGTTTGCTTGGAAATTGTTGACTCAGTCCTCTTTGTGGGCTAACTTTTTCAAAGCTAAGTATATAAAGGATAAGCATATTACGCTGGTTAGTACTCAGAAAGGCTCTAGTTTTTGGCCCTGTGTGGTGTCCATGATATCAAAAGTCTTAAGTCAGTCTGCTTGGAGGTTATGGGAAGGGCAGGTTGCCTTTTGGAGGGATCCATGGTTGAAGTCGGGTGCTTTGGTGGAGTCGTGTGCGAGCACTACTAAGCCTGAGTTGAAGATGAGCGAGTGCAGGTTTGAAGATGGTTGGGATGTGGACTTACTAAGAGCATTGGTGGGAGAGAATAAAATGAAAGAAATTTTGGACTGTCTTGGTGCGCACAAGGAAGGAGCAGACTTACTTATATGGAAACCAAATCTGAGTGTTGAGTTCATGTCTAAATCGAACTAGGATTGCATTCGAGTTTGAGCCCTGAAAATTGTTTGGTCTAACTGGATATGGCACTTGGCGTTGCCTAAGAAATATTCGGTTACTTTGTGGAAGACAATGCATTTTTCTCTCAATGTCAATGCTCGTGTGAGTTCTTTGGGGATTCCGATGGTTTCCATGTGTGAATGTTGTATTGGGGGGAGTTTGGAGGACCAAGATCATGTCCTTGCTAAAGGCATGATTGCAGAGGAAATTTGGTGATGTGCTTCCTCATACTTGGGCATCTCGTATGATCCACATCGATCGTGGAAAGAAAAAAATGGAATGTTGGTTCCGACGAGCAAATCACTCCACTGAAAGAGGTAGTTTATTTGGCCTTGTTCTTATCATATTAACATGGTCTCTTTGGGTTTGGAGATGTAGGGCTCGTATGGAAGCTAGAGTGAATTTGGTGGAGTCATTATGGTTGTTGATAAAAGCTGCCAATGCTTGTGTGGGTTTGCGGCTTAAAACTGGTAAGAAGTTTCATGTCAGTGATGAAGAAGTTTTAAGGGCATTTTCAATTCAGGTAAAGGGACCGAAAAATAATCGAGTTTGTCTTGTGAATTGGCAAAAAATTGGAGAAGGGTTGGTTTGAACTAAATGTAGATGGGAGTTGTTTGGGTAATCCTGGATGTATGGGGGTTGAAGGTCTTATTTGGGATGATCAAGGGAGATTAAAGTTGGCTTTTGCAAAAAGACTGGACCATGGGACGAATAATATGGCGGAACTTTTGACCCTTTATTATGGTTTGCAACACTGTCTGGAGTTGGGATTACAACAAATAGAAGTGGAACTGGACTTTCTTTTAATTGTTAAATGGTTGGAGAAGAAGAGATGTGGTATTTAGTATCTGGAAGACTTTTCGGAGAAAATACTACAGACTCTTTCAAGTTTGAGGTATAAGATCTGGCTTGTCTATTGTGCGTGTAACGCAAGGTCTGACTTCTTAACTCGTCTGCACCATTCCGCATCAGCTAAAAGGGATTCTAAAGGTTGACAAGTTGGGGCTACCTGCTCTGAGACGTTAGTGCTTTGAGGAAAAAAATAGTTGTTGTTTTCACGACATTGTTTTTGGTTGGTAGTGATTTAAGTAAAAGCCTTGTACAGGTTGTTTTTATGTTTTGTTCTTGATGGTTTTCTTCTATCGGTTAGGCTTTCATTAGTTGGTTGTTTTTGTAACCAAGATTTTCCTCTGCCATAAGTGAGGTTTTTTTTAATAAAGTGCCGGAGGTGTTGACCTGTTTTCTTGGCAAAAAAAAAAAAAAAAAATGTCGAATAAAACTTTCATCAATGTTTCAGATAGTGCAATTGTAAAGCAACTCGGCTTACAGACTTTGCCTGTCAAAGATAAGAAAATTTGAATTTTGCAATGGATGTGGCCTGCACAGAATTTTGTGAGGCTGAATGTGGATGGGAGTAGCATCAGGAACCCATGAAGAAGTAGAGGTAGAGGAATCCTTAGAGATATGAGAAGTCATATGATATTTACTTTTGTCAAACATTACGGTATTAGCTCCAATAATATTGTAGAGATTCAAGCTCTCTCAAATGGTCTGAAGATTTATGCACAAATGAATATTACAAATGTTGAAGTGGAAACTGACTCTAAGCTTGTGGTTCATTGGTGGGATAAGGTGGGTTTGTTCCATGGAGAAGTCATACTCACTAGAATCAAGCTAAACTGATGGTGAGCTCAATTATGGTATGGATCGCACAATCCTTTCGAGAAACGAATCATGTAGCAAACAGATTAGTCAAGCTGGGCTCTAGTGGTAAGGAGGCATTCTTCGAGTCTAAACACAACCTGCCTAAAGAGATTCTGGGAGCTATTCGTATGGATAAAGCTGGTTTCCATGACGTTCTTTGACATAAATACAGGTTGGTATATAGGTTTATTTTTTAGCTTTTAATTTTCTTATGGTCTATTTTTATTTGATGTTTACAGGTTTGCTTTTAGCTTTTAATAACTGATTGATATACAAGATTATGTTCAATCCTTAGTATTTTATAGTGATAAGTTTTATTATAGTTGGTTTTTGATGCCTGGGTTTGGGCATTATGCATATTTGTAACTCTCAGGTATTTTGGTGTAACTATAGTATTCCTCCACCATAAGAGAGTTATTGATAAAATTTGGATACTGTCATCTTCTTTAAAAAATAAAATCTACATTTTATGAATACCTGTCTGATTGCTATAAAATTAGAGATAGGAAATTTTTTTATCTTTGGTATTGTTATCCTTTATCACACCATTTATGTGCTACATTATAAATAGTTTAAGAGGAAATTATGATTTGAAGTCTAAGCTCTAATTTTTAGTTCATTGCAAGTAGTACTGAAACTGCATGGTAAGTTGATTTTTATCACAATATATATAGCATTAGCACATGAATATGTTTCCTTCTAACTAGCTTATTAGGATTGGTCTATAGATTTAAAAAGAGCTAGCGTTGAGAGAGTTAGGATTAATGTACGTGTTATGGGTTCATAGAACCACGTCAACATAGTAAGATTAAAGTGGAGCATGCAGTACTGATCAGAACATAATATAAAATATTCTTAGTAATAATAAAAATAAATAATAGATATATAATATTCTTAGTAATGATAACATGCATACAGCATTATGATACCCCACACACACACACACGTGTATGTATATAACATATTCTTCGTAATAATAACAATAAATAATAAACGAAAGTAAACATTAGTAGCCTAAGCCGTGCAATAGATAAGATCAGCAGCACAAAAAAGGCTCAAAGCTCCTACTCAATCAGATGATTCAGATCAAAGACCAAAGTCTTCTAAGTCGCTGTCAAAATTATGGAAGTAGCAGTCATTATCATAATATCCAGAATCTTCCAGCATTCTCTCAAAATCTTGGTGGCTGAAATAATGAAACCGTAAGTCTTTGATCCGTTCAGAACATCTTCTTCCAAAATCCCCTTTCAGAGTGACATGGCGACAATGCCGAATTTCCAGTGATTGAAGGCGAGGACAACCTTCAAGAATGGCCCCCACTCCATCATCAGTCAGCGTATTCCAATCAAGTAGGAGACTGAGTAATCCAGGCATGTTCTCTGCAATAGCAACTGCCAAAAGATTACGACGTTCGGGAAGAAAGTCCCATTCAACCTCACTTCTCAATGTGAGTGATTTCAAATGGGGACAATTGCGGCCCACAGCTTTCAAAAACTCTTCAATAGTCCAATTAGGACAGTGTGAAAGTTCAAGCTCCTCCAATAATGGAATATTTGCAGCAACGTCCTCACACCATGCTTCAAATGAAATACTGAAGAACCAGGAGCCTATAGATAATTTAAAGGATCTGAGCTCCCTTGAACTGTTAAAAAAAACAATAAGAAGGCAAAATAAATGAGCCACAACCAAAATATAGATTGCGAATTGTATATGAGAATAAAGTCTCAATGAAAGAATTTTATTGGATATGCATATCTTTTTTCCATAACAAGTACGTGCTGTATGGATGACAGGTAGAACAACTCAATTAGTTTAATAAAGATAAAAATAAAAATAAAAAATTTAAAATATGTAAAATATGTGGTGTGGGATAATGAGTAGCATCCCTCGAAAATAGAATTCATCCCCAATTATTGAGAACAAAAGCCATCAACATCAATACAAATATAAATCAAACCTTGGATTTTCAAATGAATCCCAAACATCATTAATATCAGAAAATAACATACGAATTATAATATACATAATGACATTGATAAAAAACAAATAATAATAATACCGTTCAGTAATGTACTTGAGGAGATCGTCGTCACAAAAGCTGCCGACTTTGATCCTCACCAACTGGCCGCAACTGAGATCGACGGCGCGACGACAGATCATCGTGAGGTCGTCGAGAGAGAACTTCCATAAGTCCCCGCGGTAGGTGCCCATGTTGAGGGTGCGCCACATGGAGGGGTCCTTGCAGACCTTACGCCAGTGCAAGCAAACCATTTGCGCGCTGGTCAGGATCTCGACGACGTCGAGTCTTCGGAGTATTGACGATGTCACGTCAAGGGGAAGATCCAGCCAATTCATGTACTGGTCGGAAGTTTGACGAGGAGGAGAGTCCATTGCTGAGAGGTTTTGCTTTCTCGAAAAGTTGGTGGGGTTTTACCTGAAGCCGTGTACAAGGAGAGGGAGTGTTGCTAGCTTAAATAGAAAGAAATTCGTTCCTTCTGGAAGAGAAATATAGAAATTAACGAAAAATCAAAACCACCGTCCATCATTTTAAATATCATGTGTTCGTTTGATTTTCTGCCAAATTTCCGAAAGTATGTGTCCATTAATGCAAACAACGACGACGCTTGGGAATGGGGGCCGGATAGCAATATGCATGCATGGTGCTCTCGCGACTCAACTAATTAAATTACATGCAGCTCGTTTTGCGATAATTAAGGTGGCTGCAGCTTCACTCCTCTTATCAATTTATAATTTACTTTTATTCCATCCAATTAATTAAATCTAATTATTTAGCTCTAAACCCGGTAATTTTATATATTGGAATTTGAAGTTCATCTCGTTCGTGGCGAATCAAATTAAACGACGTTGTTTAAAAAAATCAATAGCATTGCTGCAATATATATGGCGATCACTTAATTATTCCAATATTTTTTTAGTAATACTAGATATAAATTCTAAATAGAAAAATTCCGCACAAGTCTTTTCTAAAACAGAGGACCTTACTAAAAAAGATTATAAAGGTTTATACTTTTTTTTATAAACCTTACTAAAAATTCCGCACAATATTTTTTTTATACTTTTTCGATGTGGGATTTATTTTTTTATAAAGGTTTGTATGAGAGTTATCTATTGAGGCTTATAGAAATCACTTCTCATTTTAAATTATGAAAAAATCTACTCATCATCCTCATGTGACCTGCATATACCACACATAATTTTTTTTTCTCTTATCAAATGTGTGGTGTATAGAGAAGAACTCAATTAGTTTAATTATATAATTAGGAAGAATAAAGAAAAAAAAAAGTCTAGTGAGTAGTGTAGAGATGATGTGTAACAAAGTTCTTAAATTATTAATCATATAAGTAGTGATTAACATATAAATTAATTACTTAAATATAAATAGCAATCATTATCTGCAGGTACTCATGAAGCAGAGAATAACGAAAGTGTACATTCAAAAGCGTGCATGCGGCATCGGATCGATATATAGGATATTCGATAAATACCTACATATCATTGATTAGTCCTAAAACATCTTTGTAACATTAATATCCCACGACATTTCAATTGCAACATTACATAATTATTGATCTTGTAAAGCATATCAAATAAGAGTAGTACTAATGCTAAATACAGTTATGAATTGTGTAAGCGTAGAAAACTCATTTTGAAAAAGAGTAGGTAAAAAATTAATTTTTTTATGTAAATTTCATATTTATTCATTTTTTTTAAAAGAAGTATGCAGTACTTGTGCAACCTATAGCTACAAATATCATTGCTAATCATATAAAACATTTCTTAGTACTATCAATAACAAGTTGAAAACATTAATTATTACCGGTAGCCAATAGTTAATAGCAGCACAAAGCTCCCTCAAAAAATAAAATCATGTCGTTCGAATTAAATTTTCATGACATCCGAACACATGACATGACTGTTCGAACAAATTTTTTCCAGTTCAAACAATATATTGGGATGAAACTGTTTCATTCCCAAAACAAAATTGTGTTTGAATGGATTCCAACGGGTCGGCCACATTTTGTCCATAAAAGTATTTTTTTGAGATAGAAAAAAATTCGTCTCAAAAAACTTTAATTTTGAGATAGACATTTTGAGATGAAATTTTTTCTTCTCTAATAATCTTTTGGGATGAAAATTGGGTTTCTTGGGACAAAATTTTTTGTCCCAAGAAACCCATTCTCTTGGGGTAATGTATAGTGGTAATATAGGCCAGTCATCATAATATCCACAATCTTCTTTCTCAAATTCTGCCTTAAAGAAATAAATTGCAATTAAACCGGAAGTCCTTGATCCGTTCAGAACATCTTCTCAACAAAGCCCCTTCCATGGTGACATAGCGACAGTACCGAAGTTCCAGTGATTGTAGGCGAGGACAACCTTCAAGTATGGTCTGGACGCCATCATCCGATAGCTTAGTCCCAACAAGGAGGAGACTGAGTAATCCAGGCATGTTCTCTGCAATAGCAACTGCCGAAAGATTACACTCCTTGGAAGGCTTTCGAGGCCAATAAACAGCACATTTCAATTTGAGTGATTTTAAATGGGGACAACAGCGGCCCACAACTTCCAGAACTTTTTCATTGCTCCAAGAACAGTTATAGTAAGAAAGTTCAAGCTCCTCCAATAATGGAATATTTGCAGCAATCTCACTCCATCCTTTATCTGAAATACTGAAGCGCCAGCTTATAGCTCGAAGGTATCTTAGACCCCTTGAACTGTTAAAAATGCATGTCAAAGAAAACATAGAATGTAATTGTTCTAGAGAATATTAAAGTCTCAAAGAAAACATTTTCCTTGATATGCATGTCATGATATTGGGGCCTATATTTCTACGAGGATTAGGTGGTAATGCTGTCTATTTTAGACATTACAGAAAAAAAAAAATGTCCAAGAAATTAAATAAAGAAAAGATATTTACAAACATAAATTGTGTAATTGTGGCGCAATCGTTTTGAAAAAAGTGAATAAAACATGGAACTTACATGAAAAAAATTAATTTTTTATAGTGGACCCCTCTTTTTCAAAACGATTACGTGGTATTTACGTATTTCACGGTTGTATCATGTAGAACTACTCGAATGAGCCCAATGTGTCGTGGGGAGCAGTACTATTGTCATCAACACAACAAGCAGTAGTACTTGTGATCACTTATATTATATATATGGATTAATTACTGAGAACAAAAGCCATCAATATCACTATAAATATAATTCAAAAGCTTCAATTTTCAAATCAATCCCAAGTTGTAATATCAGAAAATAACATACGGATTAAAACATACATAACGAACATGATAAAAACAAAATTATCATACCGCTCAGTAATGTACTGGAGGAGATTCTCGTCGCAAAATTCACCGACTTCGATCCCCACCAACCGGCCGCAACTGAGATCGACGGCGTGGCGACACATCTTCTTGAGATCGTAGGACATGTCCCATGAGTCCAGGTTGTCCCCCATGTTGAGGGCGAGCCACATGGAGGGGTCCTTGCAGATGTAACGCCAGAGCAAGCACACCTTTTGCGCGCTCTTCAGGATCTCGATGACGCCAAGCTTCTTGAGGATTGACTCCGTCACTTCTAAGGGGAGATCCAGCCAATTCCTGTACTGCTCCGAGGGTTGAGGTGGAGAAGACTCCATTGCTGAGAGGCTTTTCCTTCTGGAAATTAAAGTTGGTGGGGTTTTACTTGAATCGATGTAAGGGGAGAGAGTGTTGCGTAAATATAAAGAAAGTTCCTACTGGAAGAGAGATATGGAAACGAAGAATCAAAACCACGATTGAGCAATCAACGAAACGACGCTTGGGGTACTATGATGCTAGCTAGGCTGCTAGCTCTCTCGACTCAACTAATCAAACAATGCATGTTTTGCCATGATTACAGTGGCCGCAACGTCCCTCTGGCCTCTTACAAATCTATAATTTACTTTTATCCCTGCAATTAATTAAGTCGAACTATTTGGCTCTAACCCCGTTAATAATATATTGAACTATAAGAAAAAAAGGAAATTTGTTTCCTCGATAGGTAAAAAATTGGATTATTTGGAATTTTACACAAGTCCCTTCCGCTGCCCGTACTCATGGTCCCCCACTATATATATATATATAAATATATATATGTTTTCTTTGTTATTCCCATCTTCAAACTCTGTTGTTCATGCTTATCATGAAATTGTTGTTGTCCCAAATTGATCCAGGAGGATCTGAGTCAGATGATGCTGAGTTGTCAGATTGCACGTTGACTGCGCTGAAATACCTTGAGGTGACAGATCAACGCAAAGAAGGCAAGAAATCGTGATCTTTCTTTGGTTGGGGCAGTTTTGGGCACGTTTCGGTATTTTAGCCATAACTTTGGCTACGGGTATTAGAATCGCGCATATGACCCCAATTTGGAAAGCTCTCTTCGGCGCGCACATCGTGGGCACCCAGCTATGCTTGGTGTGCATCTTTTTCGAGGCCAAATTCTACTGTTTTCTCCTCCAATTTCCTATTTTTAGTTATTTTTTGCCTTTTATGGTAATATTTCATTTAGGGTGGGTTTGGATGTTGAAGTGAGTTGAGTTGAGATGATAAAATATTGTTAGAATATTATTTTTTAATATTAAAGTTGTTTTGGGATTTGAAAAAGTTGAATTGTTTATTATATTTTGTATTGGGATTTGAAAGAGGTGTAATGATGAGTTGAGATGAGTTGTACATCCAAACGAAGCCTTACTGTTTTGGAAGTGATTCTGAACTCGATTTGAGCCAAAATTTTGGCAGATTACTTCTTAGGTTATGTATTTAATTTTGGTATGATTATTGGGATTTTGCTATTTTTGGCTTGTGGGTTGATTTGGGGCATTCTTGATTAATGATAATTTGATTTGACATCAGAGATGTTTTCTCTGTGTTTTTGGGCAATCTCTTGTTTTCTTTCCTGTGACTCATCTGTTGAAGTTAGCCTACAGAATAATCGCTATTCTGTCCGGCGTCACAAATGCTGTAAGTATCTTCTTCCTATTGATCGAAGACCCAAATGCGAGTTTTACGGTTTGCGGCTTTCCTTCTTCCTTGGTGAATTTCAGCTTCCTCGGTGTCCGAGTTCCACCATTATAATTTCAGATCTTAAGTTCCACCATCTAATTACTTCAAAAGTCCCAACTCTAAGTTTAGGTGTACCCAATTTTTTGTCATTCCATCCATGGATTCTATATCCATCTAAAGCACTAGACAAAATTGAAACCAACCGTTAATATATATTGAGGTGATCAAACAGGCCCTTGTTCTTTCAAACCAAAAGTGGAGCTCTAAAACGGAGGAAAAATGGAAAAAATATTATTATTATTATTATTATTATTGTAATTTGGAGGCCGTTACCTTACCTAGTGGAGATTGATTTTAATAGTACGTTGGAGTACTTCAAATTAACCAAAATGAACCAAAAACTAGAGCTTAGACTTCAAATAATAATTTTCTCTTAAATTATTTATAATGTAGCACATAAATCGTGTGATAAAGGATAACAAAATGAAAAGATAAAAAATTTCCCATCCCTAATTTTATAGCAATCATACTCTGCATGTATTCATAAAATGTAGAATAGCTAAACCGTACATCCAAAAGTGTGCGTGCGGGCGTCGGATATCGGAGTTTTGTAAACATATTTGTTAGTCCTACAACTTCTTTGTAACAAGAGAAAATATATTTGTAATCTTAACTTGTGCAATCACCGCGTGATTATTTTGAAAAAAGTGAATAAAATATGGACCCCACATGAAAAAAAAAATTTTTTTAATAGTAGACCCCACTCTTTTTAAAAGCAATTACGCGGCGTTTACGTACTTCACGATTGTATGTAGAATTACTCATATTAATTATCCTTTCAATTCCTTAGTCTTAGAAATTAAATAAATTAGGAAAGTGCTAGTTGAACCTATAACAATGATTGATAAAAGTGACCGATTGACATATTTATTTATTTTTTAATGAATTGGTATTTTTCTCTATTTTTTAAAAATGTTTAAGGATATATAAAAAATGATTAAAAAAGTGACAAAAATATAAAAGTGCATTTGCATTTATTAGTTTGAATTATTCGATTGATCATTAGTCCTTGTAGCGCTACCCAATAAATTAAATCTATTATCATTTTTTGTTATTTTTCTTTAAGCTAGGTTTGGATATAAAAAAAAATTTATCTCATCTCATTATTATAATTTTTTCAAATTTTTGCAAAAAATATAATAAATAATTCAAATTTTTTAAATACCAAAATAATAATATTTGGTAAGTGTGATTTTTATATGGTTTTTATTACTCTTTTATTTATAAAAAGTGTCATTTTTCCTTCAATACTATTAATTTTATTTTTATTTCTATATATTTTTCTTTAATTTCTTAGATTTGAAGGAATAAGAAGATTTAGTGCTAAAGGAGAGCATTTTGGCATAAAAGAATAGACTACGGATCCAAACCAACCAAAGGCAATGAGATTTGAAGAGAGCCGAGGAGATTTAGGCAAGGAGACTCAATGATGACCAGAATTGGCTACAAGAGTTAGGCGATTAGCAAAATATTTTACCTATGGGGCGAGAAGACTTGGCGACAAGGCTCTGAACGTTTAGATTGGGCAACTAGTCTAACCGATCAACTTTAAAGACCAACCTAAACAACATTGTGGACAACAACTAGAAAAAGGCTTGAAAGAAATTTTGATCAAGAAAAAGAGAAAGAAATCACAGAAGGAATTTACAAGAAGTCTAAGTTCGGAATACAATAAGAGACAGCTTGAACATGCTTGAGTAATTCAATAATTACTTTTTACTCACATATTATAAGGATGCGATTATAGATGAGTTGGAAAGCTATTTTAAAGGGCTAAAACTTTGTCTCTAATATGGGTTTCCAAATTCTGACTTCTAGAGCACGTATAAGGATGCCAATATAAGTTCTAGAAGTTATGCGATTTTTTAGGTGGAAATCATAAAAACATTAGGGTTTCTTTTCTACCATAGATAAACATATCATTAGAACGAAATTAAGTAGGACGAGATCTAAGTTTTAAAGTCGAATATTCCAGAGTTTATTCTTTAAGTTTCTTTCAATGAGACATCTGGGGAGCAGAGGCAAGAGCCTCATGCTTTATTAATCGACTCCGATGAAGAACACTAGTTCTATTATTTTTCTTTTCAATTTTATTATAAATTAGTTTTATTTTCAAGAGCTTTGATATGTAGTCTAGCCTTGAACACACAATTTATATTCTAAGTTATTTTATTTTCTGTATTTCCATTACTGAATGTTTATTCTTTGCTCTTAATGCTTGCAATTTTCTAACTAATTATTATTCAATCTATTAAATCGCAATAAGATCAAGTGGTAATTTGTGATTAGAGCTCTAGAATTAAGCACCATTAAGAAAATCCAAAGAACGTAATGAATCTCTAATTAATTAAATTCACATAGAGATATGTAGTTATTAATTGGAGATATTCATTGAACAGAAGATTACTCTACATTGAAGACGAGGGTCACCAGCGCTACTGCAAGTACCACCAGTCGGATACTCACTGCAAGTACCACTACTGAAAGGGTTCTTGGGAGAAGTTTTTCAACCCATGGGCTTCATTGGAAAAACCATGGACGTATATGTCGACGACTTGCTGGTGAAGAGGAAGGAACCTTAGTAACACTTAGCAGACCTTAGAGAAGCCTTTGCAGTGCTACGCAAGTATAAGATGAAGTTGAACCAACTAAATGCACCTTCGGGGTCTTTCAAGTCGCATTGCCATTCGTAACTTTGGTGGTCCAAATTCTAGTCAATACCTAGTGAAGTATTGGAACCTATGATTGAAAAATTGCACATGTAAAAGGTGAACAAGTACTCAGTCTAACTGGGTTTTTTTTTTTTTTTTTTTTTCTCATGTAAAAGGAGTATAAGCTTATGAAATGGAAAGGCCAAACAGCCTCTAGACCCCTCTACAACTAGAAATGACTTCCCTATAACATTCTTGAGAGGGTTTAAAGCAAAATAACTTCCTCCGAAAGAGATAAAAACATCTATGAGCTAGTCTCTGAGTATCTGATCTGCTTGCAAAAACCATAAAAAATAGAGAGACAAGCTATGAGAACAAAAACTCAAATAAGTAAAAACTCAAATCACCATACTCAATCCTGAGTGCCCAAAGATTTTCGATTTTGAGTGTCCAAAGATCCAAATACTTACATCCAACAAGTTGAAACTGTGCAATGTCATAGATGAAAGCCATGTCAATTTGGGATTTGGGTGTGTTCGATTTGTGCGCGAGAGAAGGATAGAGTTCAGACATGGAGGAAACCAAAACAGGAAGTGCATGTGTACGAGGGAGAAGGAAAGAGACTTACATGAAATCCAATTGATGAAGGGGCCTCTAAAGATAGTGGCAAATGGTGCGAGATATGGCCAATAGACCAAGGGCACTCGAGACTCGAGAGAGATCTTGATGCAGGACCAATAGCAAGAAAGGAACAGTTGGATCAATTGGGGATGTACAGTAGTTTCCTAAATATAGGGAACCATTGTAGCAAACCTAAATCATATCCCTAATTTAGGGATCCGGATGGGAGGGATCTTTTTAGGTTTTCCCAAAAGTTTTTTCCAAAATATAGAGATAACGGGCGTTTAGAGAAGCGGATGAGAATATTCTAAGCCATCCAATAGATAATAGCAACACAAAAATCGCTCAATTAAAGCTCCAACTCAATCAGATGATTCAGATCCAAGACCAAATTACTCTTCTAAGTCATCGTCAATATAGTAGTAGTAGTTATTATGACGCCGGACAGGATAGCGATTATCCTGTAGACTAGTTCCAACAAATGATTCATAAGATAAAATTCGCCCAAAACCAGAGAAAAGTCTCTAGGGTTTAACGGAATATTATAAAATTCAACAAAATCCCGAAATCAGTCCACAAGCCGGACTGTTATAGCCAAAAATCGTGTTTATCCGAATTTTGCCAAAAATAGCAAAATCTCAAAAATCACTCTAAATTTAAATTCAAAATAAAATAAGCAATCTGCAAAAAATCCAGCCCAAATTGGATTTAAAACGATTTCCTAACTGACAAGCGAAAAATTACCATAAATAGTAAAAAATAACTAAAAATAGTGATTCGGAGGGAAAAACAGCAGAATTTGAGGTCGAAAAAAAAGGCACATGGAGCTATGCTCAATGTGGACAGCGTGCGCGTCGAAAGGAGCTTTCCGAATTGGGGTCTTATGTGCGATTCCGACACCCATAGCCAAAGTTATGGCCAAAAGACTGAAACACACTCAAAACGGCCCCAATGAGGAACACATCACAATCAATTCCTGCCTTTGCGCTGATCTGCCAACTCATGGTATCTCAGCGCCATCAAGGTACAATCTGACAGCTCAGCATCATCTGTCTCAGATCCCCCTGCATCACATTATAATATCCACAATCTTCCAGCATTCTCTCAAATTCTTGGTGGCCGAAATAATAAAACCGCAAGCCTTTGATATGTTCAGAACATCTTCTCCCAAAATCCCTTACAAGAATGGCCAGCACGCCATCATTATCAGTCAGTATATTCCCGGCCATCAAGTAGGAGGCTGCTAATCCGGCCAGGCATTTTCTCTGCAATGACAACTGCCGAAAGATTACACCCTTTCAAAGGATCTCCCGAATAAACGTCCTCACTTCTCAATGTGAGTGATTTTAAATGAGGACAACAGCAACCCACAGCTTCCAGAATTTTTTCAGTGCTCCAAGAACGGTATGAAAGTTCATGCTCAACCAATATTGGAATATTTGCAGAAACGACCTCACTCCTAAAGAAAGTAAAGACTAGAACAAATAAGGTGAATATTTTCATTCATAGTGTTAGATGTGTACAGCAGAGGTTTATAAATACCCAGAGTGTACGTACAAAGCTTATAGAAGGAAAGTATAAAATATACAAGCTGTAAGGATTAATTAGCCAAC
>QEOT01002470.1:90563-107421 GCA_003123785.1 Pterocarya stenoptera | reverse complement strand
TATGAAGGTTGCATTGCAAGCCAAATCATGCACCAATTTTATTCATCCACGCCGCACAAAGCAGCTTCCTCCATGCATGCATTTGAAGCCATGCATCAACCCAAACAGTTGTCACTTATGGATTACGGAGAACTATGAGGCTATGACAAGTAGGCCGAGAGGGATCAGGCCGAAGGGAAGAACAAGCAGCTAACTTCCCATTAAGGAAACGCAAACAATCACATAACCTCTTGAAGGTTTAAAATTCCATGATTTGAACATGAAGGGGAGAACTCTAAACAGCCTCAAGACTCTTCCGATTAAGTTATATAATTACAAACGCCATAACATCAGAGCACACCATGCAAAATTAAACCAGAAAATGAAAAATATGTATTTAGAGTAGTTTTTGCAGGATGCAGATGTGATGATTGCTTTTACGCCTTCCAATTATACGCCATCATTTTATGATACTACTAGTACGTACCTCTCAGTGATGTACTTAAGGAGCTTGTCGGTACAAAAGCCGCCGACTTTGATCTCCACCATCTGGCCACAACTGAGATCGACGGCTTGGCGACACATGATATCCTCGAGCTGGTCGTAGAGCATGTCCCTTGAGTCCTCGACGTCGCCCATGTTGAGAGTTCGCCACATGTAGGGCTCATTGCAGATGTTATGCCAGGGCAAGCACACGTTTTGCGCAATGGTCAGGATCTCGACGACGCTAAGCCTCTTGAGGATAGACTCCGTCAATTCCCGGGGCAGATCCAGCCAATTCCTGTATTGCTCGGCTGGTAGATGATGAGGAGGTGGAGGTTGAGGTGGGGGTGGCGGTGGAGCGCCTGGAGGAGGAGAGTCCATTATTAATATGAGAGGTTTTTCTTTCTGGGAAAGTTGGTGTGGTTTTACCTAAAGTGATCGTGTAAGGGGAAGCCTGGGAGCTGGGAGTGTTGTCTAAATAGAAAGAAAAATCATGATCGTCAAAGTAAGGCTAAATATAATTTTAAAGTAGAAATTTCGTGCACTCACTTTAAAAGAAAAAAGGATCCACTAGTAAGAAAAAAAGGTCTTAGATTTCAAGATTGCTTATTTTTCAAGAAAACGAAAGCGTGTGACAGCTTGAACACTTTAGGATTATACAAATCATTTTCTTATAAAATTATTTATAATGTAACACAAAAATATTGAAATTAAAGATGACAAAATCGAAGATGAAGAATTTCTTTTCTCTAATTTTATAGCAATCATGATATGCAGATACGATAAAATGGAGAATATCATTTTATGTATTCTGCAATTTCAATATAAAGCTGGCTACTGTGGGTGCCTGCTGCCTTTTCTTAGACTTAACAAATCAGGGTGATTCTCTTACCTTTAGTTATAAGTTAGAGTTAGCTCGTAATGCTGTATTAAAAATTTAATAGACCCTCATATAATATTGTACAGTACATATGTACGTTGTAATAATATCTTCTAACTTCAACACATTCTCATTTGTTACTCTATTTTTCATTTGTTAAGTTACCAATTGCTTTGTGATTTGCCAAACCCCTTGCATTTGATAGCACCAGAAGTGAGGTCTTGGATTATATAGTGGTTTATTTTTGTGTTGTTAAGTTGTATACAAAATGTTTGCTCATACAAGTTCTATAGCTGCGATTGTATACAAAATGTTTGATGAAATGCTTGAACCCAAGGCCATGTACAACATACATTCAAAAATGACAAACTCATATATAGCTCAATCGATGTTATCTCATCTGTGATTTACATGATTCCTAGTGAATTGTGTGATATCAATGTTCTCTTTGCATTCAACATTTGGTTGCTCGATTTTGAAAATTTTGTGATTTACTATATGAAAACAAGTTCTATCAAAGAAGACCTAGACTTGCCCCGTTTGAATAGTGAGATAAGATGAGATAGTTTTAAATAAAAGTTGAATAAAATATTATTAGTGTAAGGGATTTTTCCCTACATCACAAGACCCACTGGACCTTGGCCCAATACCCAGCCCAAAGGTCAACATTACCATATTTGGGGCAAGGTGTCAATCAGGAAAGGGATTCAAGTGACTGATAGGACAAATCAGCCTAACATTGCCCGGCCGCCTTTTGAACCTAGGAACTTGCGTGGAACACGGTCGAAAATGTAGAGGGCCCTCAATCCACTGGCATGAGAACATCAACGGCTAACAAGGGATGAAAGTAAGGCATGGAAATCACGTTGCATTATTGGCTTCACTTCCTCCGAGCTACACGCTACATTGATGGTGCCAATGTAGAACTACGCTGCATTAAAGGACTCAAACAGCATGAATAATAGGAGGGGCACGAATCTCGTGAAGACAAACACGATCTGCACCTCCCCAGACTCGTGGTATAAATAATTAACCCCAAGTATGAGAAAATCTCTCTAATCCCTAGGCTCTCTTACTTATTTACAAAATTTCAAAGGAATTTACTAACTTTAGCATCAGAGACTACCCAGCCTCAAGGACGCCCTTTTCTAGTTGTCTTCCCCCTTATCTTTTGCAAGCCCGTTTATGAAGACCTGAGTTGTCAGAGCCTGACCCAAAGGCGAAACATGATATTAACAATTATAATATTATTTTTTAATATTATTATTGTTTTAGGATTTGAAAAAGTTGTAATGATGAAATAATATGAATCATTTTCACTATCCAAATGGGGTGTTAGAGTTTAATTGTTAAATTATGAATTCTTTTCAGGAACTCTGAGTGATAGATTAGATTAACTAATTCATGCAACTAGAGTGGAGGTCATGCTATCAACTTGATGGATTTCAATGAAGTGATAATATTTGCGTCTTCGTTTGTAATAATAACTTTGTTATTATCGATAATATTGGGATAATGGACTTGTATTCACGAGACTTTGTTTATATTTACACTCATTATTAATTATCTTGTTGTATTTCTATATAAATAAATTCTTTATTATTTTCAATGACGGAATGAAAAAAATGACATTTGAACATAAAAAGTGAAGCCATTCAAATATTATTGAAGAAAAACCCATTCGAATGTTTATTATCTATCTAAATTTTAATAATATAATATTAAAATGTGAAAATAATAGTACAATTACAATATCCATTTGCATAAAGCATAAAGCTTTGGAGATCAAATTATTATTTTTTCTTTTACATGAAAAATATTTGTTCAAATGGAATGATTGGTGTTCCAACAATTATTAAAGATGAAAAAATTTCATTCCAAAAAATTCCTTTTGAATGGTGTTTTTGATGTTCCAACACATTAGGGATAAAAGAATTTCATCTCAAAAAATCCTTTCGAAAGCTTTTCGAACAGATTAGACAAATTTCGTCCTAAAACATTTTCTAGGACATGCCTTTTGGGACGAACTGGTGATGAAATAGAAAGTTTTCGGGATGAAACTGTTGGTCCCTAAAAGCCAATTAATTTTATTGTAGTGATGTCAAATCTATTTGACAAAAATAAAAAATAAAAAAAACTTTTCATCATAATAGATTACATTAAATCACGTCAATGTATGAATTTCTGTGGGTAAAACTTGTGTGCAGATCAAATATTTCTATTTTTTTATTGTAATTTATATGAATAATCTTATTTTTCATTTGGCAAAATACCAGTATAGTTGAATAGCAGGAATAGGTTAATCACAAAGCAGGATAAGGCAGCATAATGTCATGCCATGTTCCGTACGTCACACAGAATTTCATGGATCAAGAAAATCGGCCTTTTCAAAGGAAAAAAAAAAAAAAAAAGAGAGGAGGAAAAGGGAAATTTAAAAAGAAAAAATAGTCGAAAGTAGATCATCAACATGACTAGGTGTTTTTTTATCAAAAATAAAAAATAAAAATAAAAAAACAACCATGACTAGGTGTCCGGCCTCTTCCCGTGGCCAAGTGATGTGCAAAGCAAAGGAAAAAGTTGACCAGCCAGCCTGAAGATTTCCACGAGTAAAGAAAAAATAAAAAAGTAAATTATAAAAGTAAAAGCCCGACATTGCCATCCAAACGACGATGCGAAGGAAGCAAAAAGGCATCAGATATATGGTTTGTGTTTTGTGTTATGCGAACTGCGGAAGGACGCTGCTACAAGAAAAGTCACCGCCATTCACCGACAAGGCCATTTTATTCTATTTTATTTTTTCATGCATTTTTTATTTTTTTTAAATATTTTATAAAAAAGATCACAATATCATTAAAAACAAATACTTAATCATTAAATAAAAAAGAGAGACTAATCCTTGGGACACACAGTATTTTCCTTTGCAAAGGGCAAAGCGACACGCACCGAAGGTGTAGCACAAGAAAAGTCACAGACAATGACATTTCTTTGTTTTTTTCATGCATTTTTTTAACTCTCTTAAATATTTTATAAAAAAAAAATAATGATTGAGAAAAAAGAGATCGATCCTCAAAACTCAAAGTATTTTCCTTTGGAAATGACACTGCTACACCATCGAGGGTCTAGCACGAGAAAAGTCATAGACATGAGACCATTTTCCTTTGTTTTTGGCTGGTCTGACGTTTTCACTTTAGATATTTCGTCGTGTTTCTGTTTTAATGCGAACATGAAAACAGTAAAAGTAAAAACCTCCAACAAAAATGCCACAATAATGTTTTATGAATTGATGTAGTTCGGATCAGAACAAATTATATATTTTTTTTATAAATATTTATTATAAAAAAATTGTTAATTTCTAATCAGTTATTTTCTATAAAAATGATTATTTCCTATCAAAATGAGTTTGTTTTTGTCATAAATAATTATTATCGTTGTAAATAATCTGTCGTAAATACTCACTTTTTTTGTAGTGATTTTTAACAATGTAATATATTATTTTTTATAGTAATTATATAAATTAATAGTGTAATTTTCATTTAATCTATTATTATTGGCCATATAAAATAGTAAATAATATATATTATCAATTAATAATATATCATAAATCTGTGATCTAGTTACCATTGACAATATAAAGCATGGTTTTTAAAGTCCCACTGTCCGACCATTAACTAATTAGTAACTAATATCTACATCTATGATCTTTTTTCTTTTTTTTCTTTTTTTGAAAATAGAAAGACTAATTCCATTGATAAACGAGTCTACAACATCTCTATATTTACAATGGGTTGAATGCCGAACGGACATTCTTCAATATCATATACATCCTCTGATAAATCTAAAGTAGATTTTGCTAGTAAGTGAGCTGCCTTGTTTGTCTCCCTGTAAGTGTGAGTAGCTGACCATTGGCTGCAGGAGTTCATCAGGTTTCGGGCATCCTCAATCAGCAGACCTCCCATGCTCCAATTCAAAGTTTGACTCTGCATCAACTCAACAACTTGTTTTAAATCACCTTCCAAGAGGACTTGCTTGAGCCCCATTGCTTTACAAAAAAGTGCTGCTAATAGAAGGCCCTGTGCTTTAGCATCAAAGGGGCTGCCTTTTAACCATCGGGAAGCCCTGAGTGTCCCTATGACCTGCCCCTTGCGATCTCTGATTATCACTCCCACCCCCATCTTACCTATGCAAATATTTAGAGCGGCATCCCAATTTACTTTGTAGTATCCCTCTGCTAGTTTAAGCCACTTATGTGCCTTGTGTGGTGTCTGCATTGTATGAGTCTGAGGGATGTAATTTGTTTCTTGGAAAAGAGCCATATCTACTTTAGCTTGTTGTGATATGATAGTAGGATGAGTGAAGCTTTTACCATGCACAACTTCATTTCTTCTGGTCCATATTCCCCTTAGAGTGACTGCCACCTCTTCTAATTCTTTTTTTTTTTTAAATCAAACTTCATTCATTTCATCAAAGGAAGTTAATGATACAAGAGGGAATACAATCTACATCTATAGAAGAAGTAGAGTTTACAAGTGCATTCCTCTCAAGCACGTGGGCTGCCTTGTTTCCCTCTCTACGAATATGAGTAGCTGACCAACTAACAAACTTGCATAACTGGCACTTAATATCTTCAACCATCATGCTTGTAGACGACCAATTCTCACCCTGTCCAATGATGGCTTGAATTACTTGTAGGGAGTCCCCTTCTAGGGTTAGCTTTGTGATACCCAGGTGATCTGCCAAGCATGTTGCTTCCAAAGCTCCTACTGCTTCTGCTAAGAGGGGGTCTGGATACAGAGTTCTGCTCTGTCTTGAGGAGGCCACCACCATCCCCGAGTGACTCCTTACTATTATCCCAATTCCCACTTTGTAATTAATCTTATTAATAGCAGCGTCCCAGTTGATCTTGAGATAGTGGGGAGGAGGTGGAGACCATATATCATTAAGCTGTTAAGGCCTTGATTGGTTAGTGGAGGTTTGAAGCTGCCAGTTTCTCAGGTCCCTTAAGGTAGATCTAGCACTCTCTACAATTGAGTTGGGGTTATTGAATTCCTGATTAAAGACAAAGGAGTTCCTTCTGAACTATATTTTCTTAGCCACCACAGCTAGCTCCTCCATCATATCCTTCTTGTCACTGGAATTTAGGGAGGCAATAAGCTCATGAAATGAATGCGTGTAGGTCTTCAACTTTTGGATTTGCCTTGAACAATTGTGCCAGACGTCTTAGGCCGCAGGACAAGACCATAAGGCATGGAGAACAGTCTCTTCCTCCTTCAGGCAGATGGGGCAGAGTGGTTTGTCTAGAATCGTTTTCTTTGGAGGGCATGTAACAAGGCGATACCCACCTCTTCCAATTCATTGGGATCAAGTTGCTCCACTAATGTATTCGACACATTGAAGAAAATATCACTTTGAAGGACATTTTATGAACTCTAATGCAGCCTTGATTCCACACATCTCTAGTAGTTGTACACCCCCAAAGGACATGGCCTGAGGTCTCAGGGTCAGTTCTACCAATTTGACATGTATTGTCTTCCACGATCCTCATCCTTTTCAGATTTGCAAGTGTGGGAAGAGCTTTACTACATGTTCTCCACAAAAACTTCACTTCAGGGGCTACTTGCAGCTTCCACAAAGTCTTTCACACATTTTTGTCCCCTTGCTTTCTTGAAGTTTCTCCCTCAATCTCAATCTCCAAATTCCTCTGAGTATGGTAGCCACTCTTCACTGTGTCCGATAGTACTATTGGGCTGCCACACTAGTTTGTCGCCACCACATAGAATATTATAATTTATATAAGAGAATAAAGTGTCAATGAAAAACTTTTACTGGATATGCATGTCATTGGGGCCTATATTTCTACATATTAGGTTCGATTAGGTGTCAATGCGGTCTATTTTTTATATATTATGCACACACAAAATGTTCCAAGAAATTAAATAAAGCCCAGTGCGTAGCATGGGAGCACAGTCCAGTACTCCAAATCATGAAATAATTTAATTCATCCCCAACGCACAAAGCAGCTTCCCACACTCAAGGCACGTACTAATAGAAACCATCAAAACAAAATTTTCAGAAAATATAATTCATCCCCAATTACTGAGAAAAAAATTAAAGCCATCAACATATATCAGTACAAATAAAATTCAAACCTAGAATTTTCAAATCAATCCCAAACAACAATTTCAGAAAATAACAATCGAAATAAAACATACATAATGAAATTGATAAAAATAAATAATAATAATAATAATAGTACCGTTCAGTAATGCAATTGAGGAGATTGTCGTCACAAAAGCTGCCGACTTCGATCCCCACCAACTGGCCGCAACTGAGATCGATTGCGCGGCGGCGGTAGATCTTCCTGAGGTCGTAGCGCCCGTACCTCGGCCATAAGTCCCTGAAGTGGCCCATGTTGAGGGTGAGCCACATGGAAGGGTCCTTGCAGGCGTTACGCCCAGTACGTGCAAGCACACCATTTGCGAGCAGGTCAGGATCTCGACGACGTCGAGTCTTCCGAGTATCAACGACGTCATATCAAGGGAAAGATCCAACCAATTCCTGTAGTACTGGTCGGAGGATTTGTCCTAAAATATCTTTGTAACATTATCCCACTTCATTTCAATTGCAACATTAGATGATTGTTCAACTAAGAGTCTTTACATCAAATAAGATGTAAGAGTCTTTACATCAAATAGCTAGGAGTCTTTACATCAAATAAGAGTAATGTTAGATAAAGTGATCTACATATTCAAGCCCTAAATTTTCATGGTGGTTGTCATGATAGTAATCATGATATCCACCATCAGCTTCTGGTATTTCCTCAAATTCTTGGTGATCATTGGAATAATCAAGCTGCAAGTTTTTTATCCTTTCAGAACATTTTCTTCCAACATCCCCTTCCGGACAGACACGACGACAATGCCGAAGTTTCAGTGTTTGAAGGTGAGGACAACCATCAAGTATGGCCTGAAAACCATTATTAGTCAGCTTTTTCCCAACAAGGAGGAGACTGACTAGTCCAGGCATGTTCTCTGCAATAGCAACTGCCGAAAGATCACACTCCTGATCTCCCGAATCAACCTCCCTTCTCAATTTGAGTGACTTCAAATGGGGACAACTGCGGCCAACAACTTGCAGAAAGTTTTCCGTCCACGAACAGTATGAAAGTTCAAGCTCATCCAATAATGGAATATTTGCAGCTGCCTCACTGAACCCCTTATCCGAAATTTCACACCATGAAAGTCCAAGGTATCTGAGCCCAGTTGAACTGTGAAAAATGCCATGAAATTAGGGCAAAACAAATGAGCCCCCACCACATAGAATGTGAACTGAATCTGAGAACAAAGTCTGATCAAAGCAGCTTCCTCCATGCATGCATATGCATGTCATTGGCTTCTATATTTCTATGAGGGTTGCGTTGCAAGCCAAATCATGCACCAATTTTTATCATGATCAATACTAATTTTTATCTTTAGTTTTGTCATTCTAATTAATTACATTTATTGCGGTGACATATATTTGAATCATGTGAAGAAGTTCAATCTCTTGTTCGTGGCGAATCAAATTAAATGACGACGCTAGCTGTTTAATGTTTAATATATTTATATATAGATATACATAAATATATATATATATAAGCACTGCTGCATGGCAATCTCTTATTCCTTTATATATTTTGTCATCAATGCTATTTTTTATATTTAATTTTTTTTTTTTTTTATCCCTGATCCCACTTGTTGAATTGAGGTCACACATTTTAAATGGCGGATCATATAAATGGTTGACATATAAAATTACTTAAAATGCATCACACACACATATATAAATGGTGCTACTCTGCCACCAGCATGTGCCTACTCGGTGTGTCCCTAGTGCAAATTGCACTTTTCTTTTCATTTTTATTTTTTTTTACTTTTTATTTCAAACATTTTTTAAACATGTTTTAATATTTTTGAAAAAAAAAATCAATACAATAATATTCACTTCCTTAACCATTAAAAAAATGATTTTAAAAAAATTAAATACATGAGTGGTCAAAATGAAGAGGTAAAATGAGGAGACATAGTAGCGGGTCATATAAGTGGTTGATATATATAAATATATATATATTTATATATATATATATATATAATAGTCCTACTAAGAATGACAAAATCAAAAATGAAAATTTTACTTCCTCGGGTTTTTATAGTAATCATGATATAATTAGCAGGCACTCATAAAATGGATAGCAGGCACTCATAATTAGCAGGCACTCATAACATCTTTGTAACATTATCCCACAACATTTCGATTGCAACATTAATAAATGATTGATCTACAAGTAAAGCAAATCAATTCATTTCCAATCATTTAATTTCATATGATCATTGGATATATAATGATAAATTAAAGGATGCATTGTTACTTACGTAGCATTACTCATGATATAAAGCATTCTGATCTTAGTAATATCCATAACAAGTTGAAAACATTACCAGTAGCCAATAGTTAATCAATAGCAGCACAAAAATCAAGAAATTACACGACACGTACGTACAAGCGAGTTATTCAAAACAAATGCATATATTACGCAAAGCAATTTGTGAGTACTACTAGTACTCAATCATCATCTATATATTCAAGCCCAAAATTTTCATAGTCGTTGTCATCATAGTCATAATATCCACTATCTCTCAATATTTTCTCAAATTCTTGGTCACTGAAATAGTGAAACCGTAAGTTTTTTATCCGTTCAGAACATTTTCTTCCAAAATCCCCTTCCAGAGAGACATAACGACAACGCCAAAGTTCCAGTGATTGAAGGTCAGGACAACCATCAAGTATGGCCTGCAAACCATCATTAGTCAACTTATTCCCAACAAGGAGGAGCCTGACTAATCCGGGCATGTTCTCTGCAATAGCAACTGCCAATAGATCACTCCCTTTGAAAGGATCATCTCCCCAATATACCTCACTTCTCAATTTGAGTGATTTCAAATGGGGACAACTGCCGCCAATAGCTTCTTTTAAATTTTGTGTCCATAAACAGTATGAAAGTTCAAGCTCCTCCAATAATGGAATATTTGCAGCTGCCTCTCTGAATCCCTCCTCCGAAATTTTACAGCTCCTTGAAAGTCCAAGATATTTGAGCTCACTTGAACTGTGAAAAATGCCATAAATTAGGGCAAAATAAATGAGCCCCCACCAAATCAAGGCCAAACAACAATATTGGAAAATAACATAAGAATTAAAATAAACATGAAGAAAAAGATTAAAAAAAATATACCACCTCTCAGTGATGTACTTAAGGAGATCGTCGGTGCAAAAGCTGCCGACTTTGATCCCCACCAACTGGCCACAACTGAGATCGACGGCGTGGCGACACATATTCTCGAGGTCGTAGGGCATGTCCCATGAGTTCTTCTGGACGTAAGCCATGTTGAGGGTGCGCCACATGGAGGGGCCCTTGCAGATGTTACGCCAGAGCAAGCACACCTTTTGCGCACTGGTCAGGATCTCGATGATGCTAAGCCTCTTGAGGATAGACTCCGTCACTTCCCGAGGCAGATCCAGCCAATTCCTGTACTGCTCCGTGGGTCGATGATGAGGAGGTGGAGGTGGAGGTGGCGCTGGCGGTGGCGCTGGCGGTGGCGCTGGAGGAGGAGAGTCCATTATTAACGTGTGAGGTTTTTCTTTCTGGGAAAGTTGTTGTGGTTTTACCTAAAGTGATATGTAGGGAGAGCCTGCAGGGAGCTGGGAGTGTTGTTTAAATAGAAAGAAAAAGAAAAATCCTCCTCGAAGAGATCTAGTCTAGATCTCGACATTAGTACTTTATTTTTTATATATATATATTAACAATTTTATTTTTCGTTTGGCAAAGGATCACTATTTTTTCGAGAGCAGGAGTCGGCTGATAATTACATAAAATAAAGTGGGATAAAGGTAAAGAGTATGCCACGCCACATAATTCCCTTCGTTGGAGGAAAACCCGCTTTTTAAAAGCGGAAAAAGGAGGAAAAAAGAAATTAAAAGGTAGAAATTAAAGTGAAATAAATAAAGAAGAAAGAGAGAAAGAATCCGAAAAAGCACAAGATTCTTGACTAACGTTATATATAATCTTAAAATGCAATTAGTTTCGCATACTTTTAAAAAAATGAGTTATTTCACATGCGTTTCAGGATTGCCTATTTTTTCAGAGCAAGTGCGCGTTGTAGCTTGCATATTTTGAGACTGTACAATGGCAACAAACACTTCCAATGATGAGCACCAAACAACGACTAAGCCGCCTTCATGAATTAGAGGTGTTCAACCGGATCCGAATCTGGATATTCGGCCATAATCGGATCCGGATCCAAATGCTAAAATCCGGGCAGTTATCCACCCAGATTAATCCAGATTTAATCTAAGTGGATAATCGGATTCAATCCGGATATCCGTATTTAATCCGGATCCGGTTTATGATCCGGATTAAATCCGGTTTTAATTTTTTTTTTAAAAGACTTTAAAACTTAAAAAAATGTTTTATAGCACTTTTTTTTTTAAAAATTCTGAAATGCTTAAATTGTCCAGATTTTTTTAAGAACATAATTTAAACACTTTTTAAAAGATTTTTATAAAAAAATAAATTAAAGAACAAAATAAATAAAAATGCAAAATAAATAATATTAATGTTGTTACATCACAATGCAAAACATAAATTTACAGAGAAAAAAAGAAATATTAATACATCACAACTAATTAAACTAAAACATAAATTTACAAAAAACAAAAGAAATAATAATACATCACAACTAATTAAACTAAAACATAAATTTACAAAGAACAAAAGAAATATTGATACATCACAACTATTAAACTAAAACATAAATTTACAAAAAACAAAAAAAATAATAATACATCACAACTAATTAAACTAAAACATAATTTACAAAAACAAAAGAAATATTAATATATCACAACTATTAAACTAAAACATAAATTTACAAAGAATAACATGCATTAGTCTTCACTTCTTGAATCTGGAATTGAGGAAAAATTTTCTACTGAACTGTCTCTCCATAAACTGCCAACAACATCAATTACAACAAAAAAATGAAAACTATAATGATACATCCGTCACTGACGAATCATAAACTGAAGCTAAACAGAAAAACAAGCTTACCAACATTCCCTAGCATAGTTGATTCCTTCTTTCTTTGTTATGACCCTATCACTTTCCTGTAAAAGGAAAATGAGCAACATATGCATAAAATCCTCAAGTGTCAATCTTTTGGATTTATTGATATATTTACTTTTGCTGAACAAGTGAAATGGTACAAATTTATGCATCCACAAGGATATGGAAAACAAGGTGCAAGATAAGATCATATAAAAGAGATATGCATGTCAGGTTAAGTGGAATGAATACTTCTACTAAAAAAACTAATTTTTTTTTTTTCGCATATTGTCGAGAGAACAGTACACCTAGAAAAGAAATATGTTGTTTCAATAACTTATATTAGATTGTCAAGTGATTGTGTGAAGATTGACAAGATGCTCAGATATTAGATATTGTGTCTAAAACAAGTCAATTTTCTTACAGCACACCATAATGAATGAGATTGGTCCTCAAACATACAAAAATGGAGTCATCTAGGAAATGACTTTTGTGATGTTTGAGACTGCGGGTTTAAGGACATACCATGTATGGGAAAGAATTCTGTACTATTAATCACGGTGGTGACTCCCACTTTCGGTACAGCATGACTGGATGAAGGATTTTAACCACCTTGAATAGATCTCAATAGCTAGTGAGATGCCATGACATCCAAACAGACCAGGGTAAAGATAGCCTTGCCATAGGCCAAAAGAATCGCATGTGGAACCTGAATATAAAATTGCAATAGATTAATCATTCTGCAACCATACTCAACTTCTAAACAATCAGAAAAATACTTCTACAAACTGCACATTAAAGAACTTCACATGACAATTCCCAGTGATACTCCCAGGACTTACCAAGTGGAATACTGGAGTTTTTCTTGGTAGCAAAATATATTCTTACATGGATACAAGGAGCTTTTCCTTCTATGTTTCTGCTTCCATGATCTCGAGCATTACAGGCTAATCGTTGATGCTAAAATACACTGAAAATATATTAAATTCACATTTCCAAGTCTTATGTAAATGAAGATAAAACACCAGTGAGGCGCATAAATATTTAGTGTCCCACAACCGATCTAAACTCTTAGCATGCATTTAATTAATAAGTTAAATGGATAAATTAATAATAAATATATGGTAGATAAATATATTAGATCATGATCATCATGAAGAAATAATAATGGTGAATAGGGTAATCAATAATATTATTCTTAGACGAGGTTAATTAGTTTGGTTTAAAAAATCTATTATATGAAGAAAAATATAGTGGGAGTGGTCCACGACCCTACCTAGCTAGCTTATTGATGAACCAAAAGCTAAACCCAAAAAGACAAGGGTGAATAAACAAATTCAACTATATATGGGTTTAAACCATGACCAAGACTCCTAGAGGCAACTTGATAACCTGGGGCCACTTTGGCTTAAAATCATGTTTCCAGACTTCTATAGTCTAATTAATCAAGAATAAACTTATCACTAGAAACATTCTAGAAACATTATCCCAGTCCCAAAGTTCAATTAATATAGTTGAAAGTACAAAGTATAACCCAGTAACACAGAATAAATACAAGAGCAGAACACTACAATACAAAGTATGAAAATAGATATTGATATTGTTAAGTGCCACAAATACAAGAGTAGAATAAACCCAGTAATACGGAATAACTCTGCCCATTTAATACCACCATAAAAAATAGAGATTGATATTGTTAAATGCCACAAAAGGAAATGTGAAAAACAATGATTAAAACTAAATCCCATGTGAAAAATAGAGCAACGTTCAGTCGTAAAAGTTCATGAAAGGCTAATCAGCCTAATCTCCCACGGGGAAATATAAAATTTCCGGGTCCAATTTTTGAGCTGAAACGGCATATAACGTAAGAAAGTTAAAAGAAATCAGATACCTTACGAGCTTTGAGAAAAAGAGAGAGAGAGAGAGAGAGAGAGAGAGAGAGAGAGAGAGAGAGAGAGAATATGGATGGTAGTCTCTGAGAGAGAACAGAGCCTTGAGAGAGAAGGCCTTCGAGAAGACGAAACTGCAAGTTTGCAAGGACTTCGAGAGAGAAAACGTATTCGAGAAGACGAGCGTGTTTGAGAAGACGAGAAATGGCGAAGTGTGAAGTGCGAATTGCAAACCCTAGCAATTCGAGAAGATGAAGACGAGAAAGGCCCTTTTTTTCATTTTAAAGGACCCGGTTACGGATAACCAGGTCATATAACTGGATCCGGAACCGGATCCGGAATCTCCTTAACCGCCCGAGTGTAATCCGGGCGGATAACCGCCCGGATGCACCCGGGTTTCCGGGTTCCGCACCGGACTGGAAAAAAAACCAGTCCGGATGCACAACCCTACCATGAATGTCTCCACTAGGGGTGTAAAAATTAATCTAGAAATCGGAAAACTAAATAGAACGGGTCCGGAGTAGTTCTCTTAATTTCAAAACTGGACGATACGGGTCCGGTTTCAAATCTATTCTTTTTAGGACCGGACCGGACCAGCTCACTATATTATATATTTTAAATAATCTTTTTAATATTATATATAATATTTTTTATATTATATAAAATTTATATATATAATAATATAAATTATAATAACAATAAGCTAGATAATGTTATTATAATTTATAACATAAAATTTTAATCTTAAACGTGAATATTTATTTGAGCATATGCTTTAAATATAAAATATATATATTAACAACATTTTATTGCAATTATTTTTATTTGTTCTATAGCAGTTTTTTTTTTACATAACAGATTTTTTTTATAAAGCAAGTTTTTGTAAATAGTAATATATTTTTAATAAAACAGTTTTTCTTAAAACAATTTTTTTTTTTTAATATATAAACAGATTTTTTCATGATAAATTTGTATTTTATTAAAATCGAAAAACTGAACTGAAATGGATTAGAACCGGTAAAACCAGAGGTACCAATTTAGAAGAATAACAGGTTCATAATCGATTTTCGAAAATACAAAGCCGGTGCATACCTGTTCGGTCTTAAATTTTGTCCAAAACGAAACCGGATATACCCCTAGTCTCCACTACCATTCTCAAAGTTTGTACAAGTAAAAATTATTTTTATTTTTTTAATATCATTTTATGGTTCTGCAATTTCAATATAAAGGCTACTGTGGGTGCCTGTTGCCTTTTATTAGACTTAACAAATCACTGTGATTTTCTAATTACCTTTAGTTAGTTAGAGTTTTTTTTTTTTTTTTTTCTGAAAATGAATTCTCTATATTCATTCATTGAACTATAACCTCATTTCAAGATTTCTCTTTACTGATGATACTCCTAATACAACTTGGAGTCTCTTCTACCCAACTATTTCAGAATGTAAAAGTAAAGCTTTTTGAGCTGAAACATGAGCTGCCTCATTTGTTTCCCTATAAACAAAGTTAACACTCAAGCTCTCTAAGACTTTTATCAGCTTTTTTGCATCTTCAACTACCCTCCCATAAGGGAAAAATCATCTTCCCCTTTATTGACAGCATTCACTATGACTTGAGTAGTTAGTTAGAGTTAGTGATCAGCTCTTAATGCTGTATTAATAATTTAATACACCCTCATATGTACAGAACATACGTTGCAATAATATCTTCTAACTTCAGCACATTCTCATTCGTTTCTCTGTTTTTCATTTGTTGAGTTACGATTTCTTTGTGATTTGCCAAACCCCTTGCATTTGATAGCACCACAAGTGAGGTCTTGGATTATATGGTGGTTAATTTCTGTGTTGTGAAGTTGTGTTTTCTTCATTGCTTGCTCATACAAGTTCTATGGCTACGACTGTATACAAAATGTTTGATGAAATGCCTAAACCCAAGGCCGGCTGTGTATAACATACGTTCAAAATAAACAAACTCATATAGCTCGATGTTATCTCATCTGTGATTGACATGATGCCTAGTGAATTGTGTGATATCAATGTTCTCTTTACATTCAACATCCGGTAGCTTGATTTGGAAATTTTTGTGATTTACTATATCAAAACTAGTTCGGTAGGTCCCAAAATGTTTTTTGGGCCGGGCCTTTCGGGATGAAGTGGTGATGAAATAGAAGGTTTATAAATTTATCACATCAAATCATATTAGCGTATGAATTTATTTCTTTTGTAAATTTCCTTTTAATGATTAAAGAATATTTTATCAGGATGTTTGTAGTAATTCGGATGTGGCCATATAAATCGCTTAATGCAGTCCGCCTTCTTTAACTTTGCTAAGAAAGAAGGGCAAGTACCATTGATCCGTTACTTTTTCTTTCTTTTTTCCTTTTACTTTTTTTTCTCTTTAAACTACCGCAAGCACTTTAATGAAAGCATTTGTTAGCTAGTGCACTCCAAGGAGACTCCTTGTAAACTCCAAGCAATTTGCTCATAAAAAAAAAAA
>QEOT01002470.1:45777-67936 GCA_003123785.1 Pterocarya stenoptera | reverse complement strand
TTCCAAATAAACCCTTGGCCAAAATACAAGGCCTTCCCAAAAACCCTAATTCATAAAAATAAGATATATGAGGGCCAAGCATCCTCAAGCCCACTTATTCTAAACTAATAAAATAAATCATTTAACCAAGTTGAAAGCCTCCAATAACATTAGGCCCTATCTCTAAATCATGTCTTCCATAACTTGAATCAAGTGTATCAAAATTGGTTCTTCTTCTTTCAAGCCCATATTGAGTGTTGGGCTCTTCCTAGCTTCATCTCAAGTGGATTGCACCAATCCTTGCATTGCTTCCTTTATCTTCTTAGCTCTTGATATTGTCATTGGCCCATGTTGAACTTGCAAAGGATCTTTAAAACTAGGTCCATCCTGGGGCCCATCAGGTAGAAATTAAAGTGAAATAAATAAAGAAGAAAGATAGAAAGAAAGAAAGAAAAGCACAAGATTCTTGAGTTCGCTCATTTTAAATAGTTGATTATTTAAGAAGTTCACAAATAAAATTAAATAATGATAAATAAAATCTTAAAATGTAAGTTTTACACACTAATTTTTTTTAAAATATACACTACTAAAAAAATAAATTTTTTCATGTAAATTTTAAAATTATCTATTTTTTCAAAGTGAATGCACGTGGCCGTTTATATATTTTAAGACTGTATAGATTTTTTTTTATAAAATTACTTATAATGCAATAAAAATAGTGTAATTAAATATTATGAGGTGGAAAATGAAGAATTTACTTTCTCTAATTTTATAGCAATCATGATATGCATGTTATCATTGGTCAAAGGCGTGGTGTGGCCCTAGGGTGCGCGTGGCCGTTTGTATATTTTAAGGCTGTATAAATTATTTTCTTATAAAATTACTTATTATGCAATAAAAATAGTGTAATTAAGGCCTAGTTTGGGTGGAGAAATATCCTGGGTACTCTCAAACATTCTCACTATTATTTTTTATTTTATTATTACTTTTTACCTACTTTTACTACTATTCATTATTTTTTACTTACTTTTTACTACTATTCAATATTCTATTATTACTTTTCACATATTTTTTTACTACTATTTACAAACATTTTCAAACACTTTCACTATCCAAACCAAGCCTAAATATTATGAAGTGGAAAATGAAGAATTTACTTTCTCTAATTTTATAGCAATCATGATATGCATGTTATCATGGTCAAAGGCGTGGCGTGGGCCCTAGGGTGCTAGCCACCCATCCCACACCCGTCCTCACCTGGGTGGGGTGACCGTCCCCACCTGTCGGGTGGGCATGTTGACGCCACGTCTGACAACACATTTTTTTATTAACATATTCATCAAAGGATTTTGTTATACAATTTCTTACTATTCATTTACACTCTATACTTCATACTTTTTAATTTTTTTAATTTATTTTTTTAAAATTTTTTAAATTTTTTATTCACTATTTATATAAAAAAAATTTGATAAAAAAAATTTAAAAAAATATGGAATATGAAGTGTGAGTGAATAGTAGAAGGTTGTGAAGAATTTTTGTTCATCAAAATAGAATCTACATCAGAAAAGTAGAGCATAGTCTCAACAAAGTTATAGATCTTCAGAGAATATATATATGCATCATGTTTTGATTACAGTGGCAATGAACACTGCCAATGACGAGCACCAAACAATTCAATTTTTTTAAATTTTAAAATAAATATATTATTAAAAATATATTTTAATAATATTTTATTCAACTTTTTAACTTTAATCTCAACTCATCTCATCTAATCTCTGAAAACAAACGAGACCAAGCCACCTCCACGAATGTCTCCACTACCATTCTCAAAGTTTGTACAAGTAAAAAATATTTTTATTTCTTTAATAGCACTTTATGTATTCTGCAATTTCAATATAACGGCTACTGTGGGTGCCTGCTGCCTTTTATTAGACTTAACAAATCAGTGTGATTCTCTAATTACCTTTAGTTAGTTAGAGTTAGTCAGCTCTTAATGCTGTGTTAATAATTTAATGCACTCTCATATGTACAGAAAATACGTTGCAATAATATCTTCTAACTTTAGCACATTCTCATTCGTTATTCTGTTTTTCATTTGTTGAGTTACCGATTGCTTTGTGATTTGCCAAACCCTTTCATTTGATATCACCACAAGTGACGTCTTGGATGATATGGTGGTTAATTTCTATGTTGTTAACTTGTGTTTTCCACATTGCTTGCTCATACAAGTTCTATGGCTACAACTGTATACAAAATGTTTGATAAAATGCCTGAACCCAAGGCCATGTACAACATACGTTCAAAATAAGCAAACTCATATATAGCTCAACGTTATCTCATCTGTGTTTTACACGTTGCCTAGTGAATTGTGTGATATCAATGTTCTCTTTGCATTTAACATTTGGTAGCTTGATTTGGAAAATTTTGTGATTTGCTATATGAAAACAAGTTCGGTCCCAAAAAAGTTTTTGGGACGGGCCTTTTGAGATGAAGTGATGATGAAATAGAAAGCTTTTAAGACGAAAATATTCATCCCTAAAACCAAATTTATTGTACCAACGTCAAATCTATTTTATAAAAATAAAAAGAGCTTTGCAATCTAACGGATGATGACATTAAATCACGTCAATGGATAAACTTTCATGTGTAAGATTTGTGTGTAGATCAAACATTTCTATTGCTTTTATTATAGTTTATATGAACAATCTTGTTTTTCATTTGGCAAAGTACCAATATATTTGAAGAGCAGGAACAGGTTGATCAAAAAGTGGGATAAGGTAGCAGAATGTTATTCCATGTTCCGTATGTCTCACATATATAATTCCATCTATCGAGGAAAATCGGTATCATATAGTAATTTATGTTTTGAGTTCTGCCAAAGGACACTGCTACACCCACCACCATTTTGCCTTTTCTTTTTGTCGCTGTTTTTTTATGCACTGTTTTAGTTCCTTTAAATATTTGAAGAAAAAATCTACAATATTATTAAAAAAAATTACCTAATCATTAAGTAAAACAAAAAAGAGACCCTTCCTTGAGAAACAAAGCCTCTTTTTTTTTTTTTTTTTCTCAAAAGGCATTGCTACAAGCCTACACCTACTAAAAGGGGAATACTAATCTTTCCGTTGGAAGCTCCCGCTGAGGTTCTATTGAGATTATTTTTTTATTTTTTATTCTATTTTTTTAATTTTTAATTAAAAATATACTTTTTAATAATGATATAATTTTTTTTAATTTTTTAAAATTATTTTAAAATATTAAAAAATATATATAAAAAATGATATGAAAAAAAAACACATTAACGGAAGCCCAGCGGGAGCGGTGGGTCTAGAACGACCCCCCACTAAAAATATAGCACGAGAAAACAATACCATTTTCCCTTTCTTTTTTATTCTTTATTGCTAGTCTGATGTTATCACTTTAGATATTTTGTCGTGTTCCTGCTTTCTCTAAATGCGAACACGAAAACAGTAAAAGTAAAAACCTCCAATAAAAATGTCACAATGCATTAAAATTTAAATTTATAAAAATAAATTTACGTAATTTTATATGATAAGTTATATTTATTTTACATTAAAAATAATTTATAATTCGACATATCATACAAACTAATCAATGTATGAATTTTTTTTTTTTTTGGTAAATTTCATTTTATGATTAAAGCATTTCTCAAGTTGTTTGCAGTACTTCAATTGTGGCCAATAATTACAGCCTTTTAATAAATAATTATAATACTTCGTTTGGATACAGAAATAAATTCATTTTATCTCATCTTATTATTATAATTTTTTTTAAATTATCACATAAAATAAAATAAACAATTTAATTTTTTTAAATTTTAAAATAATAATAATAGTAAAAAATAATATTTTAATAATATTTTATTTAATTTTTATATAAAATCATCTCGTTTCATCTCGCTATCAAGACGAGCCAGCAGTCCCTTTTTAACTTTGCTAAAGAAAGAATGACAAGTACCAATGTACGCACCATTGATCCATTACTCTTCTTCTTCTTCTTTTTATCTTTTACTTTTTTTTCCCCTTTAAACTTTAATGAAAGCATTTGCTAGTGCACTCCAAGGAGACTCCTTGTGCCTCTACTTTCAGTTTAGTACAATTTGCTCATAAAAAAGGAGAAAAAAAAAAACTTCCTAGTTCATGACCAAGTAATTAATTTCAATGTTTTAATATATTTTAGCTAAAAATAGTATTTTGTTTTTATAGACCATAACCTTAATATTGGTGTATCAAGTCATCGCATATAAAAAGCACACGTTCTTAATGATCCAGTTTAAGTTTAGATATACGTTACTCATGCAACATCAAAATAAAAAACAAATTGAAAGTNAAAAAAAAAAAAAAAAAAAAAAAAAAAAAAAAAGAAAGAAAGAAAAAACCTCTATCTGACGGCACCCTTGCACGTCCACCCCTCATGGATTGAGAACGGGCCGGGGATAGCAGTAGGGTTGCTTGCCTGTAAGGCTCAATCCACCTATCCACTTCAGGGGATAAATCAGACTTCACCCTACTTAAGGTGCTTATGTACCTCATGGATTGACAGCTACTTATGCTTATAGCAATCAAAAAGCATTTATGATTTGTTGGGAAGAAGGTGTTCAAGCAATCCACTATTATATTCGATGCCTCCTTGCATGCAAGCTGTACTTCTGCTTCAAATTTTGACAAAAAAGATTTCAACAAAAACTGGGGAAAATATATTTTGGTATAAGATCAGTTGACTCTCAAAACTTTGAAAGCTTCCTTTGCAAAAAAGGAGGAGGCACCGGCTATCACCCAACTTGCTCCAATGTTGGCATGCATCCCGCAAACTTGCTGTGGCAATAACAAGGGGGAAAGTTTTGCAATTTACATTCATATCTCCAGTACCAGCTTCACCCGATCTTTCACATGAATTGACCAATAGTTACCAATAATCCTGACAAGAACAAGAACCATTTCTGAAATGATGAAACCGACTACGGTCCCTCACAATGATCTCTCGCTTGAAAACCTTGGATATGAGTTTGATAGCCAAATGGCAATCTGCACAAGCTCTCAAATTCTTTACGACTCTAATTGGGGTCCCCGGTGCTGTATTGATGAGCATAAAAGCTATTGCAATTTTCTCACTATGATACGACAAAGCATTTTCCTTTTCCTCCTCCTCTATGTCTGCAAGCACATTTGCTGTGTGAGGCACATAACCTTCCAATTTCAACAACTTTGTGATCTCAGCTAGCATTGCGTATATATCCTCACTTTGAGGTTGAGATCTATCACCCATCGTAAATTCATAAACCTTATTTCCTAACTCAACAAGGCTATATCCAGGAGTTTTCCTCACCCCTTCTGTAAGCATTGTCCTCCTCAACTTTTGCACATCCGACCAATGACGCTCTGCTGCATAAAGGTTTGAGAGGAGTACATAATCCCCACTATGCCCGGGCTCTAATTCTAGGAGCTGGGCCCTTGCAACCTCCCCAAGAGCCAAATGTCCATGAATCGTGCATGCTCCCAACAAGGTCCTCCAAATAACGGCATTGGGCTGCAATGGCATGTTTTGAATATATTCATATGCTTCTTTCACCTTGCCTGACCTACCCAACAAATCAACCATGCAGCCGTAGTGTTCTATCCTAGGCACAAGGCCATATTCCTTTTTCATGCTCTCAAAATAATTAAACCCCTCATCCAACATTCCACAATGACTACAAGCATAAAGGGCCCCAACAAAAGTTACTGCAGTTGGCACAAACCCCTCTCTTTCCAAGTCCTTGAAAAGCTCAAGTGCTTCCTTAGCAAACCCATTGACAGCCAACCCAACTATCAAAGAAGTCCAAGAAACCACATTCCTTTCCTTCATCTCATCAAATATTTTTTGCGCATCTCTAATACTCCCACACTTTGCATAGAGGTCCAAGAGGGAATTATTAGCATACAAGTTGGCACTCAAACCAACTTTAAACATATACACGTGGGCCCTCCTCCCCAATGCCAAAGCTCCAAGCTCAGCACAAGCAGACAATAAACTTACCATAGTGAATCCATCTGGCTGAACACCCTCCAAACCCATTTCCCTGAAAAGGGTCAGAGCCTCATTGGGCATCCCATTAAGAGCATACCCATTAATGACAGAATTCCAAGCTACAAGATCTTTTTCAGGCGTTAACTCAAACATCCTGTGTGCACACTCGGCATGCCCACAAGCAGCGTACATGTGAACCAATGAGTTCTGAACAAAAACCAATGACTCAAACCCATTTTTTATAGCAATGGAATGTATCTTTTCTCCCTCTCTAACAGCAGTCAACTTAGCTACAGCCTTCAGAAGAAAAGGGTATGTGTGTGTGTCAGGTTCTATGGAGGACATATGCATTTGATAGTACAGTTCAACCGCTGGCCTTGGGTTTGCACTCTCAGCATAGCCTTTAATCATGGTATTCCGTGTGAAAATGTTGGGACCCTGAAGTTTCGAAAATATATGCTGGGCATAAGACATGGGAGATGAGAGGGACACAATGGTGAATATGAGGTGCTTGCCCATGTCTGGGTTGGATAGTGGGACGCCATGTCTGATCGAGAAGGCATGGATTTGCTTGAGTCTGAATATGGAGGAGGCACATAACTGCAAGAGATTAATGCATTTCTTAAGAAGGTGTGGCACAGGATTTTCTGGGCAAGTTGGTCTCGGCTTTGAGAAGTTGTTGCTTGGGTTGTGAGGTAAGGTTGGTTCTAAAGAATGCAAACGGACCAATGCAGGCATGCCTTGAGTGCATCAGATTATGTTTGCCTGAAAAATGGTAGCACTTCAAGTTTCAGGTGTTCTTAGTTATAGACTTCGGTAAGCCGTTTTACCTACTTGAAGATACTAATTATTGAGAAACCAGAATTTGACAACTTAGGGTTTAGACAGGATGACAGAATTTGAACGAGAGGGTATAAATGGGAGTGGCTGCTCCGGTTCTCACGCCGATGGAATTCGTGTGTGAAAAAAACAATGACCTTTGATATCGAGCTGGAGCAAACTACAACAAGTCCAATGGTCTCAGCAGATCTAATCAAAGCCCAAGAAGCCCTTGGTTTTGGAAAAAGTCTCAAGTCAGATAAACCCAGCCCAAGAAAAGATGAGAAAACATAAGAGGAATATAGGCATATAAACTAGTCAGAATTCGAGTGAGTAGGGGGATGGTTAGGTCTGGTTTGGTTATACAAATCAAATCATCCCATCTCATTTTATATAATTATTATAATTTTTTTAAACTTCCGTATAAAATATAATAAATAATTTAATTTTTTCAAAATCTAAAACAAAATAATATTAAAAAATTATATTCTAACAATATTTTATTCAACTTTAAACTTTTATCTCATCTCATCTGTGTAACTCAATCTTTTATTTGAATATCAGTCAAACTTGATCTTTTCTTCGAGTTACATTTTCATGTTCACTAACAACTCTTTATTATTAGAGCTTGCTCATGCTCTACTTTATTTTGATAACATAGTTTATTTATTTGAGTAATGTTACTCATCGTTCAATACATAGGCTTTTCCACCATATTCATATCATCTCATGATGTAGTATTAAATGATTGAGAAATATTATTTGTTATGCTTAATTTCTTGACCAATTATTTGATGCCACATAAAACATATTAAAAGAATAATATATAAATAGAATTTTTCTATTTATAATATTAAATCTTATATCATTATTTATAAATTTTGACAAATAATCTTTTAGTTTTTGTAAATATATTTATGTAGTTTATATATGCATATAAAAATGATATATTGATATTAATAATGATTCAAGCAACATAGAAAATATTAGGAATTTAGTCATCTCTATAACTATATATATATATATAAGAATATCATATTCTTGTAATTATAAAGTTAAATAACAAACAATAGGGTAGCCAGATCAGAGCTGCGGAGACTACAGATCAGTTGGGAGAAAAATACATGAACTTCATCAATGAGCCATATTGACCAAATGACGAAAAACCCAAGCTGTAAAGTCACGTTATGTACTTTACTACTAGTCTATAATTATTTTATAATTTTATTTAAAATGAAAGGTATTTATGTATATTAAAAAGAAATTTAAATGAAGTGGCATAATTATAATAGTTGATTTAAAATTAGTAAAATACTTGTAAAAGAGTTGCAGGTGTATCATAATCCATACATAATTATATTTTTTTCATTCTTATACGGGATTATAATTGATATTTTCGCTGTTTTTTTCCATTTTAATAAAAAATTGATATTTTCGCTGTTTTTTTCCATTTTAAGATTTTATAAAAAGAATGATAAAAATATAATCTGCAATTATTATTTATATTATGATATTTTAAATATAGAATATTTTTATAAAAATAACTTATTAAATAATATCAGTTTATGCAAATATTTTATTTTAAAATATAATTATAAAATTAATTATAAATTACATTAAAAAATAATTTATACAAACCTTTATCAAAAGTAAACCTCATCTAAAAAAAAATATGAATAATTATTTTTTATTAATAAAATCTACTTTTTTACAAAATTACTTTAACTAGCATTAGTAAAAGAACAATTATGCCTATGAGGGCTGACTGGTAACGCGCGTGGGCGCAAAGTACGTAGCCTTTGAAGTTTAGGGTTTTGCATGTTTGCACAGGCAGCCTTCACTTTCAGTGATCTAAGCTTACTGTTCACTTCCTTTAATTTTAATATAAAATAAATAATATTTGTAGCTTTAAAATGTTTAAATTTTATATATATTTTTAAAAAATGATTAAATTTAAAATACATATGACGACGGATCTACTATTTTTTTAAAAGATAAAGAGTAAGTGGACCAAACTCGTACATCATCATCTATCATTCATATTAATCGTCGGATAAACTCCAAACAGTAAGTGCATGCACGATGCATATATGTCCACTGAAAAAGACTTCATAATTAATGATCATCATATATTATATACAGCTAGAGACACGTACGTTGTACAGAGAGATGGCATATCAAGGGCAGATCGAGGCAGATCGATAAGCACGAAATTAGGCCTGAATTTCAAACTCAGGCACTCTTTCTCCCGTCCAGGCCTTCTTTCTCATTTCTGGTGGCCGGTATTCCCATCATGTCCTACCTATATCTCTCTCATTTCCGGTGGATCTCCAAATTTTCTACCCTCCATCAAGTTTTGAATCTCCAGCTCCTCCCTCCCAGCATGGGACCGCCCTTATCTGTGGTATTTTTTGCCTCTTTTTACTGATTTTCTCGCCCCAATTCTAAAATCCGGCAGCACCATCTCTTGCCACAAGTTTTCTATTTCTCGCGATTTTCCCTCATGGTTTGCTTCAGCCTTATAACTGATCAGTAATGTTTCCCCTTTCTGCTACAAGTTAATTTTCTGACGCACTACTTATTCATTTACAACCCAAACTATGCGGAGTTGTTTGTGTTGTACGAGAAACGATCTGCTAAGAAAATTGACAATTTCTTAATATCGAAATGATCGAATTTATTCTTAACATAAGTAGTTTACAAATAATTCATCACAAATAACCAGTTTTTGCCGCTCGGCTCAAGCAGCAAGCTGCAAAAACAATGGGGGTGAAGCTGAAAGCTCACCAAATTTGTTGAAAGTGACATTCAAATTAACAAACAAACTCCACCTATTTAAAATAGCCAAGTACGAATCAATACAATCTGATCAAGTGCGGTTAATTACCAATTAAGACCCAAAGGTACTTAATTAATAATACCAACACAGAATTGAAAGTAATATATAGATATATAACCGGCTTCAAACTCTAGTAGATTTATTTTTAACTCCATAGATTTGCTTAATCGCTCGCTACTAGTTCCCAGCCGTGATATTAATACCACGCTCTCCCAAATTAATTCATGTACTTTTCAGTAGTTTTCGCTAAGTATGGCATTTGCGTGCTCCTTCACCACTTTCCAAGCCGTGATAACGTGCTTTTCTTCGACTAGAGTTGCTCCAACTGCAAACCTTATCACGAACACACCACCAACCATGGAATGAGTCATAAAAACAAGGCCTGACTTGTTAATGGACTCCAATAACTTCCGGTTGAGCTCATTTGTACTTGCTTCTTTCATGTAGTTATGATCATCATGGTCTTGATCATCACCCTTTCCATTTGTATGACCGTTTAAGTGCCCATTTACATGACCGTTTACGTGGCCATTTGTATGACCATTTGTAGTAGTACCATTTGCGTATGATGCGCCCTTACCCATTCCGGGGGACAAAACCCTAAAGCAAACCACAGCAAAGCTTCTAGGGACAACAATTTCAAACCTCTTGTCCGATGTGACAAACCCTTCAAAAAGCTTGGCCATGTTAACATGACTTCTCAGAAAGTCCCTAAGCTTAGCTACGCCATAGCTTCGAAGCACGAACCATAATTTCAAAGATCGGAATCTTCGGCTTAGGGTAAGCTGCCAGTCTTTGTAGTCCACCACTTGCCTTGAATCGGTTGCCTTATTCTTCAAGTACTCAGGATTTGTTGAGAGTGATTTTATCAAGGCGCTCGGGTCCTTGACCCAAAGGCAGCAGCAATCTAAAGTGGTTAAGAACCATTTATGTGCATTGAGGCTAAAAGAGTTTGCACCCTCAACACCATCAATGACATGTCGGAACTCAGGACAAATGCAGACGCTTCCAGCATAAGCAGCGTCGACATGAACCCACAAGCCAAAATCCTTGGCAACATCGCATAACGACCCTAGTGGATCAATTGCAGTTGTCGAAGTTGTCCCCACAGTGGCACACAAGAATAAAGGGATTAGGCCTGCATCAATATCTTTGCAAATGGCTGATCGTAGGGAGTCCGGGGACAATGAAAATGTCGTGCGCTTGGTGGTTTTGATGGCTCTGAAATTACTTGGGTTGATTCCGGCTATCCGTGCCGCCTTTTGAAGTGAACAATGTGTTTGGTCAGATCCATAGACCACCAACTTTCCCATATTCTGACTCCCAATGCGGCGCAACATTTGATCCCTAGCAGAGACGAGTGTGCACAAAATGGCCTCACAAGTAGTCCCTTGTAGCACGCCCCCACCATTGCCTGAGAAAAGGAAAGACTTGGGCAGCTGAAGCATCTCTCCGAGCCAATCCATGACTATTGACTCTAGCTCAGTCGCAGCTGGTGACGAAATCCAGTTGAAGCCAACCACATTGAATCCAGTGGAAAGCATCTCGCCAAGAAACCCTGCTATGCTTCCGCTGGATGGGAAATAAGCAAAATAGCTAGGGCTTTGCCAATGAGTTACACCAGGAAGTATATGGTCCTGCACGTCTTGGAGAATGGTTTCAATGGATTCAGGATTATATGGGGTAGATTCTGGCAAGCGTTTTCGGAGATAACCTGGTTCGACTTGGCTAAGGACAGGATATTTCTCGATATTCAAGTAATAATCAGCTAGAAAGTCTATGATCATGTGGCCTTGACGCCTGAACTCCTCAGGGTCTAGTGGATTATTTGTGTTAAAGAAAGACGAGTGTTTCATGAGTTCATGGTTGAAATTGAGGGCATCCATCTTTCGTACGTAGAGGGAAAAAAGTACTGGTGTTTGGCTTTGTAGGTCTCAAACTGAGTAATTAAGGAGAAAGTGGCAGAAAAAAACAACAAAACAAGCTTAATATTGGAAGTCTTGCTAGTTTCTGATATAGACGATGGGCATGAAGAGTTTATATAAAGTTCGATAGGAAACGGCCTGTCCATTATACGTTCTTCCACGTGAAAGATGTGCTTGGAAATCTTCTGCATGATCCCATCATGATAACGTGAACTAATCTTGTGGAGCAAATGAAATATTGGCTGGCGTTAATCTTCCCTTCTTCTTCATCATCATCTATTTTTCGGCCCTACAAATTAAGACACCTACTGTACGTTATCGTCAAATTAAAAACACTTGTCCTACCTCCTGGCTAGAAGATAGAATAATGTCAAATGCAGTATTATCCGATAATCAAAAAAATCTGAAATCATGAGTAGTACTGATCATCAGGTGTTGGTGATCAACACTAATATTCGCATTAAGCAAGAGGGTTCTGTCAAATTATTCGCATGCATGCATGTGCAAGGTGGAAGAAGAAGATCAGCAAGCAACAACATGAATTCATCATGTTGTTGCCCTCTTCTTTTCACGGATCTCTTTCTGGATTCCTGTTGGTTCGTTGCAACTTTTACTTTCAACCCACCTTGTTATATACTAATAAACTAGTTAATTAGGTACTATGAGTTTTGTTTCGTTTAGTTGATTAGTACTAAATAAATAAATCAATGGTGTTTGGTTTGAAAGAGGTAGAAAAGGGATGAGGTATTGGTAGAAGAAATTAGAATATATGCTTCACGAAAAAGTAGAATATATTTCTGCTTCTTCTGGAGCTGTCGTTTCTGATCAACTGTCTTCACGAAAAGGGTTCCTTTCTCTTCACGAAAAACCCTTTTTTTCATTCTATAGTTAAGATTACGTGGCAGAAGGGAGGTCATGGGTGGTCCCATGCATATTACTTCCAAATGGAAAAAATTACTTTGCCTCTCGATTTGTTCGTTCAAGGGACCACTTACTAAATTTGTTTTTTTTATATAATAATTAAGAAAATAATTTTAAATTTATTGAAATTTTTTATTTTTTATTTAAATATTTAAAAAAATCTTAAAAATGAAAATCTGTCACTGAGAGTAGCCCGACTATTCTCAAAATATCGAACTGCTACGTACATTAGTTGGAGTGCAATAATTTTATGGTCAGGGTTTTTTGCGACGAAATTATGTCGCCGATAAAGGTCTTTCGCAACGAAATAGATCTCCAATCCGTATGAGCAATTCATGCGCTTTTGTTGGTTGAAAGCGCCGGAACAACAACCATTTGCGACAATTTTTTTGCGAGTCAAACTAGCAACCGACGGTGAAATGAGTTCATCTGAAATGAACTCATCTGAAATGAGTTCATCATACAAACGAAGCTATCAAGCACTGGAAATAACCTTTTCCTTAGGACTTGTTTAGAAAATGAGATGAGATATGAGATGATTTTAAATGAGTTGAATAAAATATTTTTAGAATATTATTTTTTTAATATTATTATTATTTGGGATTTGAAAAAGTACTTGAATTTTTTATTATATTTTATGTAAAAATTTAGAAAAATTATAACAATGAGATGAGATGAGACGAAGTGAGATGATTTATATATCCAAATGAGCCCTAGTGTCAAACTGTATATATCAAGATCATATAATTAGGAATATGATAGAATCCTAAAAAATAGGGAATTAAAACTACAAACTAGGAAAGCTAGATCAGTTAATGGTTTCATATCAATTCCTCTCATTTAATTATTATAATTTTTTTTTTAAATTTTCACACAAAATATAATAAACAATTCAACTATTGGGAACTAAATTGACTGGGTCAAACTCTTTGGAAACCTATTATTAAGAGAAGAAATAAAGTAAAGAGATAATGCAGGAAAGAAATAAGACAAAGAATTTGACTCAAGGTATCACAAGTCAAGTAGACTCTATCATTCCAAAGAAATAACTTCTATATAAGGAGCAGCTTTCCCACAAATCAAACTAACTCTCTCTAGGCACTCTTCACCAATTTTCTAGAATGACTCTCCTAAGACTAAATTCTCTCATTGTATTGAGTGATATGTGAGGCCATGAGACATTGTAACTCATCACCTATTATAGTAGATTTTATCTCTAAACAACCCGTAGATTTAAGTTTTTATACCAAACTACGTAACTTTTTGTCTCTCTTTTATTTATTTTTATTTACTTATTTACTTATTTATTTATTTATTGATCTTTGTTTAATTTTTACCATTAACATCAATATTTTTAAAATTTTAAATTATAATAATATTAAAAAATAATATTTTATTTTATTTTCATCATAATTTACTGTACAAACAACCTTAATATTATCAACTAATAAACTCAAAACTAGCACCTGCAACATATGTCTGGGCACTCGAGCACCCGCAACAACATAATTTCAGGAGAAATGCTACACAATCTTCCTAACTTCTATATACCATATTTTTTTAAATTTTAAAAATTTTTAATATTATTTTTAAAAAATTTTTTGAATTTATTTTTTTTAAACTAATTTAATTTTTCTATTTATTATTCATATATTAAATATTTAATAAAAAATAAAAATAAAAAAAGTGTGAAGTGTGGAGATTGTGTAAATAATAAGAGGTTGAGTAGATTTTTTCTAATTTCAGTCCATAGGTGTGGCCCTATACTGTGTTGTCCCTTAACGCGTTCTGTCTACGCGTTGTCCGCTCTGACTTTGTCTAATAAATCCGCCAAACTGCACCTTAATATTATCCGCAATAAACTCAAAACTAGCACGTGCAACATATGTCTGAGCACTCCAGGCGTAACGTCACGGGTTTATTGCTTGTGTCAATGTTCTGTCCACACGTGTGGGCCCTATGCCGCGTTGTCTGTAATCACGCCTTCTGCTACCGCGTTGTCCTCTCTGAGTTTGTATAATAAATCCGCGAAATTGACAGATATACGAATATTTTTGTAATTTCTTATATAATTATATTTTAAATAAGATATATTTTATAAAATATTTATATAAATAATATCGTTTTATATAAATATCCTCGTATACAATTATTTTTATGCATTTTTACATAAGTTTTTTTTAACGAATATCATTTTAATAAAATAACTTATAAAAATAATGTTATTTTATATAAATATCATCAATTTAAAATATGGTTATGTAAAAAAATTATACATATATCATTACTCATACTCTACTTTTAAAATATAATTATATAACAAGTCGTAAAAAGAACTAATCCTACATATAATATATATATATATATCATTACTCAATGGTTGATAATTGCTTTTAATCTCTTTATTCTATTCCACTTAAAAAAGGGCACTGCTACATCTCCCGAGAGATGTAGCCCGAAAACTCCCGAATAGATTAAAAGTTTTTTTCTCATTTCTTATTTTATTTTTTTATGTATTTTTTTAATCATTATAAACACTTTTTAAAAAAATAAAAAATTCACAACATCATTTAAAAAATATTTTTTTAATCACTCAGTTAAAAATAAAAAAAAAAAGTCCCATTTGGGACACATTTTCGAGATCTAAATTCAAGTCCCAAAACATTTCTCCTTAAAAAATAAAGTTGCGTTTTGATAATGAAATATTTTGACAAATTTTTCTAAGACTCCCGAAGTTTTGAATGGATATTTTTGGTAACTATTAGATAGTTTAGATTAAGTTAGTTTATTTTTTATTCTTTAAAGGAAGATTGAGTTAGGCCCCGCTTGGATACACAGATGAGATGAGATGAGATGAGATGTTTTGAATAGTAGTTGAATAAAATATTAATAGAATATATTTTTTAATATTATTTTTATGTTGAAATTTGAAAAAGTTGAATTGTTTATTATAATTTTGTATGGGGATTTGAAAAAGTTGTAATGATTGAGATGAGATGAGATGAGATAGGGATTTTGTGTAAACAAACGGGGCCTTAGTTTACTAACTAGATGATTTTCTGTACACAGGTTTGAAAATATAATTCTTTTTTTATAATTTTGAGAAAGGTCAAGATAATTTTTAGAGGACAATGCTATTTTCATTCTATATTTTTTAGAAACGCTAATTGTATTTAAGGAAAATTTACAAAAAATTTAATGCTTCATGTGTCAGCTATTGATAAGCTAAAGATTACAAAATTTGAAATTCAGAATTTGAATTTAAAAAAAAAAAAAACTGATAAAATGAGTTTTGTATGTAAAATTATAAATAAAATTGAATGTAAGTACATATAAGTTAAACATGATTAATATGACATATTTTAAACGACTATCTCACTTTTAAATATTATTTTCGTGACTGAACATTTACTTAAAATATACTACATCAATAAAATAAAGGTTAATTGCAAATTCAATAATTCAGGGTTAATTGGCGATTTGCAAAATGTCATATTGATTTTTCCAACTCACAACAGTTATATTTGAGATCTCAATAATTTACCGACTAAAGAATAGACTTTTTTCTTATAATTAAAATTAAGTACCTCCATCTGACGCATATTAGTATAAGGAAAATGTTAGTTGAACTTATACAAATGGCCAATTGACTTTTTAGTTTTAATTTTTTTTTTTTTTACTTAATATTTAAGAAAGTGAATATTAATAAATTGGTATCTTTTTTTTATTCTTTAAAATTTTTAAAGATATATAAAAAATGATTAAAAAAGAGAAAAAAAGAAAAGAAGTGCACTTGTACTTATCGGTTGAAATTTTCAATTGAATTTTCGATTTCTGTAACACTACCCTTAATATCCTTAATATAATAGGTTGCATGGCAAAAGCAAACACATTCAAATAAGTATAATTCTATTTAAATGTCTTTACATCATACATAATCTATGTGGCATAATTTGATTTAGAAGATAAATTTTAAAATTTAAATATTACAAATTAAATTATGTCATATAAATATTGTGTAGTGTAAAAGTTTCAAATAATACTACTCGTCAAATAATAATAACTCAACACGTTTTCTATTAAGGCTGGTCTGAGTTAATACGTGAATAATAATATTTTATGGGTCTCACTGAAATATCTTTGAATGTAAATATATTGAAATTGGATGTTGATCAAATGAGTTGAGTTGTGAATTGTTGTATTTTGTGGATCCTGCTGATATGAGTTTAATTTTTTTAAATTGAGATGAGTTTAATTTTTTAGATTTAAATGTATGCAATAGCTAGGTTGAGATGAGTTTTTAATTTTTTTTTATAAAAAATTTAAAAAGTAGCGGATTATATCAATGATTGATTTAAGATGATAATAGATTGAGTTTGGTTCATCTTCTAAACACAGCCCTATCAAGTAGGTTGAAATGAATTTTTTTTAATGAAAAATTTAAAAAAATAATAAATCTCATTAATGATTATTTTGGAATGGGTTGAACTCACCTAAGTAAACAATTGTTTAGGATTTTGAAAAATACTTAAAATTTAAATAACACCTTCGTTTTTTAGAAAAAGCTAAATTAAGCACCTCCTCCCCTCCCATTCCAGATCCTTTGGATTTGTGGTTCATCGAACCGGCCTGGACATTATGGTATCGTGGGATCAACGGTACTTTACGCTCAGGATATGCTTGTTTAATGGACCACAAAAATGATCCTCTTGCAATGGTGGTGGCCATGGGATTTCTGCATGCCAATACATACGAAGGATAAGAAAAAATTTACTAATGATCATCCATAGATCACACATTATATATATATTTTTTTCTTTATCAAATATGTGATATATGAATAATAAATATAAGAAGTTATTTAGTTTATTATTATATTTATTTAGTTTATTATTATATTTATTTAGTTTATAATTAATATGTGCTACAACATCAATGCAAGCAACTAATATATATTCCAGATAAATCAAATCCTTAATTAATTATAGTCAAAAAAAAATTTTTTCTTCAAGAAAATAACTTAGAAATCGAATATTTTTCTGTGAATTCATGTAGAGGCTGATCATTACAAGAAAAATGAGTTTTTGCGACTAATATATTACAACTAAAAGATTATTTCCAACTAATTTTAGTTGCAAATAGTCATTTCGCTAGAATTAACTAGTCGTAAATAATCAGTTTTCTTGTAGTAATATATTCTAACTTCCCTTCAAGTGCACAGGCCAGTTTTCCACTTGTCCATAAAATGCCAATTCATGATCATGACTCATGAGTGGAATTAAAATGGAAAATCTTGTTCTTTATTTTCAATCTTTTGATTTTCAATCATATATACCAATTGATCCGTGAAATGTTTTAAAATAATTTAATTTTAGATAATGAACATAAGAACATCACTTAAATTATGTTACATTAATTAACATAACTAAAAATGACAAGATTGAATAACAATATTATTGATTTAAAGTTAAATATCACCTAACGACATAAGATCAAAGATTATACAAAATAAACTATTTTACAACTTTAACCCAATTTCCCATAAAATGTTTTTATTTCTTAAATTCAAATCTATCAAAATCAAGTAAAAATATGTAAATAAATTAAAAACAATTATATTTAAGTAAAAGCATTTACGATAAATCTTAATTCCTGCATAACTGTAGTCTGTCTCTATGTTTTTATAGACATGTAGAAATAATTATTATTAAGAGTAATGTTAGATATAGTTCTAGAATGTGTAAGTTTTATGTATTTCTTTTCTTTTTTCTTTTTTTAAAAAAGACTCTACTACTGGAAAATAAATATTTTTATTTGTATCCTAAATTTATTTATTTAAAAAAATATGTGAAACTTTTATATTTTAAAAGGAAAATGATAAAGACGTTAAAACATTTTACAACATCCGTGTAAATCATTTTCTATAATATTAAAATCTAATATGAACACAACATAAAATTAATGAGTTTGAATTTGATATAAATGGGTTCGGGTCAAAACAATTGATTCATTAAGACTCAGTTAATAAATAGGTTGATCCGCTTAACATGAAATCAACCTATAGAAATCAACCTCAATTATTATTGTTTGGTTGTAATATTGGTATTTCTCAATATGATTATATTTTTATTGGTGTGATTATAATTCTGAGCCTATGCTCATATTTATTATTGTTGAGTTTGTTACTATTGGTTTTATTATAGATTAAAATTTAAAAAGTATTGATATTTTTTATTAATAGGCAGTATTATTGTTTTTTTAAAATATTGTGGCTACTAATAAATATAGATTTGGATATGTTAATTTGGTCAAATTGATTATACGGGTTAATTCATCTCATTTACATGAAATGAATTGAAATGAGTCTTATTTAATTAATTAATTATTAAACGGATTAAAATAAGTGATACGATACAATCTATTATTTAAATAGTTGGTATTAAAATTTAAGGAGATGTTTGGGTAGTAAGAAGATATGAGGATTTTATGAATAATAATAAGATAGTTTATAAATAGTAGTAAGATAGAGAGAAAAAATAAATAAAAAATATTTTAATTTTAAAATATTAATAGAATATAAATTCTTAATATTATTTTTGTTTTAGATTTTAAAATATTAAATTTTTATTTTTATTTAAAAATTTTAAAAATTTTTAATGATTATTTAAAAATATTTATATTTAAATGATATTTAAAAATAAAAATAAAAATGAGACGTGATGACACGAAAAATCTTTCCAAAATATTTTCTTTAGGTTATGTTTAGGGGGAGAGATGAGATTTCTCATCTCTATCTCATCTCATCTCATCATTACATCTTTTTCAAATCCCCATATAAAATATAATAAACAATTCAACTTTTTCAAATTTTAATTTAACTTTTTCAAATTCTAAAACAATAATAATATTAAAAAATAATATTTTAAACTTTCATCTTAACACTATTCATAAAATTTTTAAAAATTCTCATCTTATCTCAACATCCAAACCTAAAAGTCTGTACTTAGGTTATGTTTGGGAAGAGAGATGTTTCTCATCTCTATCTCATCTCATCATTACATCTTTTTCAAATTCTCATATAAAATATAATAAACAATACAACTTTTTCAAATTTTAATTTAACTTTTTCGAATCCCAAAACAATAATAATATTAAAAAATAATATTTTAAACTTTCATCTTAATACTATTCACAAAATTTTCAAAAATTCTCATCTTATCTCAACATCTAAACCTAACTTTAATTTTAGTGATGGAGTTTTTTCTATCAAAAAATAAATAAAAATAAAAATTTAGTGATGGAGTTCAACCAACGCGACTCTCGCAAACGCGAAAGGCCAATCCTAAATGAGAGAATGCATTGGGATTGGGGCTTGTGACCATATGATTGCTTGCACCTAATTCCAGAACGCATTAATATTTGAGGTTGTGTTCGGCCCGTCGCGTAATTACGTAGGCCCCAACTCAGCTGTGCTTTCATTGCAAATCTACTCCATGCCGGTGGTATTTATTTTGAAAAATGATATTCTCTTACTGCTGGGGCTTACAGCCCCTTTGTTTTTTTTTTTTTCCTTTCTTTTTTCTTTTCATATTTTTTTAATACATTTAAAAATTTTTAAAAAATAAAAAAATACACCAATACATTTACAATCACTTTCTTAATCACTAAGTATAAAAAAAAAAAAAAAGAAAAAGAAACCAGCAGTAAAAAAAGGTGGTCAAAACAATTGGGTAAACTAGTTTTATTCTTATAGTAATGTATAAACGTTGTGTACTCTTTTAAAAAAATAAGTAAAGATGATATCAATGTAAAAAAATTAATATTTTAATAATAAATTCTATTTTTTTAAGAAGTGTATGGTACTTGCATAATTTATGATTGTATTTAATATTACTTATATTTACTTCAATTTTTTGCTGCACATTTTTCTTCTTTTTGCATTTTTTTTTGGCTATTTGAAAGAAGGAAAATCGTAACATAAATGCATTTTGTTAATGTCATGTTTCGTATATCTTTAGACTTGGTTCCAACAATTCAGATCTTTAAAATTGGACCTGTGAAAATAGAGAAGAAGGCAATTAGGAGAGAGTGGCCTTGGAGCCGAAGAATCTCTGATGTCAAAGTTAGTATTGTATTTTAGGAGTTTATAAATAATGAAAAATTCTAGAGATTAGATAAAGTTTCTTGTATTTGGGAGTTACTATTTGTACCAGTTAGGAGTGTAACTAATCTGGTTTGATCCGGTTTTAGACAAAATTTAGGATCGATTCGGTATGCACAAGTTTTACATTTTTAATAATCGATTCCGCACCAATTACCCCTTTAAACCGGTACTTCCGGTTTTACCGGTTTGATCTGATTTTTCAGTTTTAATATACTATATTATATATAATATAATATATATAATAGTATATAATACTATAATGATAATATATTGTAGTATATTATAATTGTATTATAGACTATAGTGATATATTATAATATATATAATATAGTGATATATTATAGTATATTATAATATATAGTGATATAGTATTAGTATAACTATTTTATATATAATTATATATTATATATATAAATTATATACAATATAAAAAATTATAATATATATGAATCAGTCTGGTTCGGTTTTAGAAAAAAAAAACCGAAACTGGTCCGATTTTGACCGATTTTAAGAAAAATAAAATCGGTACCGGATTGAACCATACTTAATACCGCACAAAACAGACTGGTTCGGTCCGATTTACCAGTTCACCAGTTTCTTTTTACACCCCTAATACCAGTAATCTGAAGGGACAGATCGTGTCTACCCCCATGGAGTTTGTATCCTTTTACTGTCCCTTTTGTCAGAGTCTTTTAATGTAACGTGTCTCTACGACGGCGTCGTTGATGTGGCATGTAGCTCGAGTAGTGATGTCATTAATGCATCGTGATTTTTTGATTTGCCTTACCTTGTTAATGTCATTGGTGGTACGTCGATGTCTTCCTGTCAGAGAATTGAGGGTCTGCTTTACATCGCACCCTTTACTTGGATAAGTACTTAAGGGCTGGATACTGTTCGAGAGGTCTCTAGGACGGCGAGTCTCATCCCTCTGCAGTACGCTCTCTTATGAAAGTTGCATCCAAGAGGGGCCAACCCGTGGGCCGAAGTTTATTCGTTCCGGGCCAGACCTTCGTTTTTTATTTCCTTAGTTGCCCTTCTCAGGCTCACTAAGACATAGAGGGAAAAACTCCTTACACATTTCATCGGTCCCCATTTTGTTGGTGAGCACGTCTTCTAATGTATTACATTTTTTTATGTTGGGTTAGGATTAAGTGGCTAACGTCTTTCAGATGGGCCTTAGTCCCGTTTGAATAGTAAAAGTTTTTTATCTTATCTTATCATTATAATTTTCTCAAATTCTCACATAAAATATAATAAACAATTCAACTTTTTCAAATCTCAAAATTAATAATATTAAAAAATAATACTCTAAAAATATTTTATTTAACTTTTAACTTTTATCTAAAACTAATTTATTTCATCTCATTATCAAAACCATACCTAAATGATCATTAGTATGTACAAGGTTTACATTCCTCTGTTCTAAGCTTCACGTAGAACCAGCTCTATTCAGTTTGCGGTAAATATATATATATATATATATAT
>QEOT01002470.1:0-18035 GCA_003123785.1 Pterocarya stenoptera | reverse complement strand
ATTGATTTAGGTGTAGATGAATATAATAATGGTGAACAGATAATATGATCTGTCACACCTGTATCGAGAATCCATGAGGATACATACTATAAAGATGAAGAAACAGAATAGCAAAGGTATAAAGGTTTACCAAAAAATTGAGAAGTAACAATGTTTACAACTGGTGAAGTTGTTTGGGTAGATCTTGGAGATGAGTTAGAATTTGCAAGTGCTAGCAATTCCTCATAAGTTAAAGAAAACTTTTGGTTCTCGTTGCTGTTTTGAATATAGACCTCAAAAGTTGACATAGCAGTATGGGCAGTGGGTGGATTCCGTTTCCCTTTTGGTCCAATCCAGCCAGGAGGGTAACCATGAAGTTGGAAACATTTATCTACTGTATGTCCATTGTATCCACAATGAGTGCAACATAGAGAAGATCTCTTATGTTTGTCTTTGGAAAACTTCGATGGAACAGATGGAACATATGCTTGATTATTCTATTTGGCAAGTAACGCATGAGTCTCATTGTTGAAAGAATTGTTGAGTTGTCTCTGGCTTTCCTCTTGAAGTAGAAAAGAGAATACTTTTGCCATATTCGGAAATGGTAAACCATAAGCAATTGGCTTCGAATTAAAGCATAGGAGTCATTTAAGCTAACCAAGAATTTTAATACATAATCAGATTGCTATCTAATTAGTAAAAAGTCAAACAAGTTGCAGGTACACGTTGCCACCTTTCCACAGCTACAAGTTGGGAATGTTCTATAATTAACATACTCATCCCATAAAGTCTTGAAAGAACTAAAATACTCAGTGATTGATAAAGAACCCTGAGTAATAGAATTGAGAGATTTTTCAAGATGAAAAAATCTCGGACCATCGCTTCTTAAATATCTTGTTTTCAATTCTTTCCAAAGATCAACAGTAGATGCAACATAAAGAAGACTGTTCCTTATTTCCTTGGAAATAGAATTCATTAACCACGAGAGAACCAAATTATTGGCACGCAACCAAGCAGTATGAAGAACACACTGATTAACAAGAGGAACAAGAATCATACCATCAATGAACGCTGCTTTGTTCGTGACTGTTAGAGCAATGGTGATTGATCTACTCCATGCGATGTATTTATCACTAGTAAAGATTTCTGAAATAAGTAATGCATCAAGATTGTCACTTGGATGCAAGTAGTATGGACTTGATTAATCATCCGAAGGATTGGTCGTGCAATGAAAAGTATGAGAACTGACAGAAGCTTCATTGTCAGAAGTCATTTCTGAAATTTCTCCAAGAAATGCAAGAAAGTATGTATAAGGAAAATTACAAAGATTTCAGAGCAAAATTTTTGATAGGTCGCAGAAGCAGAAGATGATTTTCAATCTGATACCATGTCAAGTTTCAGATGAATTGAGGTTTTGGTTTGTGAGAGGAGACGAAAACAGAGAAATTGAACTGGAAATACTTTCATGAATGAATGATTACAGAATACTTGAACTATATTTATACAAGGAAAAATAAGAAATAACAGACTAACTATAATAACTAACTCTTCTTCTCTTCTTCCAATTTAACACGTGTAGCTTTAGATTTTAATTCCATTTATTCAATCCATGAGGCTATATTCCAACAGGCTCCTTACTAGCTAGGCATCAATGAGGGGCGTCTTGGTTCTAGTTATCTTCTAGTTTCCGGTGAATTAATGCATCCTTAATTATAAACAGAATTAAAGGCAGACTTGCTTAAATTTGGTTCTTCGGAGTCCTTTTCCATTTTCCCATCTGATCCAACATAATTATCGTCTCCACTCAACATTGCCGCAATCTCTACAAAATGTGGAAATTTGATGGATATAAATATATATATATATATATATCTTCCTATACCAAAAATCATTTAGAAGATCAAAACAAACATTAGAAACTAAATGTTTGTTAAAATCATCAATTCTTTCTTGAAACAAAGTACTAGAAAATTGTTTGGAAATCTTTTTGAATTTGATTTCCTGTTGAAGGAAATTCAAATGTTTATTTTTTGCAAAAATTAAAGATTTTAAACTTTTGTCAGTATCAATTTTAAATCTTGAGACAAATTTAAATTTGACTTTCTGTCCTAAAAGATCAGTAGTAATACCATCCTTATTAGAAACAAATGGATATAAAGAATAAATAAAAAGAATTCTTAATATGACTTTATTAGACATATTTCGGATAAGGATATAAGGTATTTTAAAACAAACATTATCTTGGCAAACATGAGCATTATTTATATATATACATATATGCACAAGAAGTTGATAACTTGAACCTCCTCACCTTTTGGTCTCTTCATTTTTATAAAAAAAAATATATATTTCATGTGGGTCTCAAATTTATTATTTTTTTTTTTCAAACAAAATATGTGGAGATTGCACAATCAAAGATTGTAAATATTATTTCTCTTTTATCAAACTGAAAGATGCACTAAAACTTGTAGGAACCAAAACATGCTCTGCAGCCCCACAAGTAATCAAAGTCAATATCAACAAAATCTACGAAACAACCCCCTTTATTTTATATACCCAACAAAATATAATGTTGCGAATCTATCACAGGTGCTTGGTAGAGGCCTTGAAGTGGTAAAGACCAAAGAAGCTGTGGAGGTCTATTATGAAGTGTTAAGAAGTCAACTGTAGTTGAAGGAATGAAGAGTTTAATGAAACGAATTGTTTTAATCTTCAGAGAAGTGTTGCGTTTGCTTTCTTAGACACTGCGTTTAGAGATTTAATAAAATGTTGCTTTTTATGATGTAAATAGATAGATGCATTTTACATTTTGTATTCCTGCATTTTGATTTCATACGATTGTTTTAGAAGTTAGTTAGCCATCTGCTTCTATAAAAGCAGAGGTAGGAATAATGGTTCTGGGTGAATAATCTTGAGAGCGTTAAGAGTCTGTTTGGAGGTTGAGAATTCCTCGAAAATTCTCTACAAGGTTTACCAATAAAATCTTGTTCAGTCAATTCTGTTGTTGAGTGTTTCTAAATTTCTGGTTCTGGTAGTGTAGCAACTTGAACCTTACAAGTGGTATCAATAATAGTAGATCCTTAAGAGTTCATGATGGCGAAAGGTCAACAAGAAGGTTCTCAGAAACAACAAGAATTCGTTCAGAAGCAATTGGAGCAGCATCAGCAAGCCATCACTAGTATGGCAGAAAGGTTAAAACAGTTTTATGAAATGTTGCATTCGGTCGTTGAAACTGTTAATGATAATTCCCGTAGATATAGAGAGATCTTGAATGAGCCTAGAGATCAAGAAGATAGGGATGTGTTCCAGAGGAATTTTCTATTAGAATTTCTAAAGTTTGCTGGTAGTGATCCTGCGGGATGGATCTTTAAGGCCAACCAATACTTTGATTTTTATCAAGTACCTTTCTATCAGAAATTAATGGTGTCTTCATACCATATGGAAGGAGAGGCATTGGTCTGGTATCAGGATGCCTTAGACTCGGGACAGTTCAATTCTTGGGAGACTCTAGTTATGGCTATTCAAGTTAGATTCGGGCCATTTACTTATGATGATCCAATGGAAGCATTAACTAGATTAAAACAAACTATTTCGGTTAGTTTGTATAAATCTCAATTCGAAACCTTGTCAAATAGATTGAAAGGCTTGTCGGAAAGACATAAGCTTAGTTGCTTTGTTAGTGGTTTAAAAAATGAAATAAGGATATCTGTGAAGATGTTTAATCCACTGAATCTTGAAGTTGCTTTTGGCTTGGCCAAAATGCAGGAAGAATATGTGTTAGCCTCGAGAAAACCTTGGAAGCAGACTGGGCATTATAGTGAGAAGTGGCCTATTGACCATGGGGTGACCTAACTACTAAATGACAGAAAAGCATGGTACCTGTGAGAAAGATTACTTCTGCTCAGATGGATGAAAAAAGAAAAAAAAGGCTTTGTTACCACTTTGATGAGAAGTGGAATCCCAATCATCTTTGTAAAAATCCAAAGGTTTATTTGTTGTATGGGGATAGTAGTGTAGAGGATGAAGAAGAACAAGAGAATGGAGAGATGATACCAAAAGCTAGGGCAGTGATTGACAACGAGTCTGAAGAGCTTGAGGTTTCTATTAATGCAATTACTGGTTGTACTAGCAGTAATGCAATGAAGTTGTTGGGCAAGATTGGTTCACTTTCTATGGACATCTTGGTGGATTCAAGAAGTATTCATAATTTCCTGGATCCATTGGTGGTTGAGGCAGCAAAATGGAAGGTGAGCAAAGATATCGGTCTTCAAGTGAAGGTGGCTAATAGTGCTAACATATTTAGCCAAGGCAGATGTGAAGAGAATATTAGCATTCAAGGTACCAAGTTTTTGGTTCCTTTTCATGTAATAAATTTGGGAGGTTGTAATATTGTATTGGTGTCCAATGGTTGAAAACATTGGGGACTATTCATTGGAATCTTACCAAAATGACCATGCAGTTCGTGATGAATGGAAGAAAGCTTGCCTTACAAGGCTTAGCTTCTGATCCAGTTACAGTACAACCTGGATTAAATCTATTGAAATCCTCTTTTGTGAGGCAACACAGGTGGTTGCTGCAGATAATTTCTGTGGGAAGTGATGTAGTTGAGAAACAATTGCAAAGTGAAGTTGAAGAGTTATTGGGCCAGTTTAAAGATGTCTTTGAAGAACCAGTAGGCTTAACCCCCACCTAGAGAATTTGATCATCAGATTGTATTGAAGGATGGTGCTCAACTAGTTTCAATGAGACCTTATCGTTATGCTCATTACCAAAAATTTGAAATTGAGAAGATAGTAGAAGATTTGCTCAGCAATGGAGCTATAAAGCCTAGCCAAAGTCCATTCTCTTCACATGTGTTGTTGGTGAAAAAAGCTGATGGTAGTTGGAGAATGTGCATTGACCACCAGGCCCTTAATAATGAAACCATCAAAGACAAGTTTCCAATACCTATCATTGATGAACTTCTTGATGAGCTTTATAGAGTCAAGATTTTCTCAAAACTTGACTTAAGATCAGGGTATCATCAAATAAGGATGAAGGAGGGAGATGTTTCAAAAACTACATTTAGAACTCATGAAGGCCATTATGAGCTCTTGGTAATGCCATTTGGGCTTACCAATGCTCCTACTACATTTCAAGGATTGATGAATCATATCTTCAAGCCTTTTCTTAGAAGATTTGTTTTGGTATTTTTCAATGACATCTTGGTTTATAGCCAAGATTTTTAAACCTAGATTTTTCTCAGCATTTGGAACATCTTAAGACAGTTTTGACTGTTTTGCAGCAGCATACTTTATTTGCTAAGAAATCTAAATGCAGATTTGCAGTGACTGAAATTGACTATTTGGGCCATATTATCTCGGGGGAAGGTGTGAAGCAGATCCAGCCAAGATTTCCTTAATGATTGATTGGCCAATTCCTAAAACAGTGAAGGCATTGAGGGGATTTTTGGGCCTTACAAGTTACTATCGAAAATTCATCACGCATTATGGCTCAACAGCTTTACCACTTACTGGATTGTTGAAGAAGAACTCATTTTCTTGGAATAAACAGGCTGAATCAGCTTTTATCCAATTGAAGAATGCAGTATCCAAGCCTCCTGTATTGAGATTACCAGAGTTTTCTAAAGAGTTCACCATTGAATGTGATACCTTAGGCGTGGGGCTGGGTGTTATCTTGATGCAAGAGGGTCAGCCAATAGCTTTATTCAGCAAAGCTTTAAAGGGCAAGGCCTTGTTACTTCCACATACGAGAATGAACTTTTAGCTTTGGTATGTGCAGTGGCAAGATGGAGACCATACCTCCTTGGTCAGGTTTTTAAAATCAAAACTGACCAATAAGCATTAAAGCATTTATTAGAATAGAAGGCAGCAACTGAAGCACAGCAGAAGTAGATTTCCAAGCTCATGGAATATGATTTCAAGATTAAATATAAGAAGGACAAGAAAAACAAAGCAGCAGATGCTCTTTCACAGAAGATGATAGATGAGACAGCTACATTAGCTCTCATATCCTTTCCTACATCTATTTAGGTGGATGAGCTTAAGCAAAGTTATGTTCTTTCTGGTGAGATCTGCAATATTATCATGGCTTTACAGCAAGGCAATCCAGTTTCTAAAGATTACTCGATTCAACAAAGCTTTTTGTTGAGGAAAGGTAAGCTGGTTATAGTGCCTTCTTCCCCTTTTCAACAGAAGATTCTACAATATATCCATCACAACTTAGAAGTAGGTCATGTTGGCTATCATAAAACACTACAAAAGGCACGAATAGATTTTTATTGGCCTGGTATGAGAAAGAATATCAGAAAGTTTGTGAGGGATTGTCAAACTTGACAAAGGAATAAGCATGAAACGACACATCGAGCAGGTCTGTTGCAACCATTACCCATTCCTCAGACCCCTTGGCTGGATATTGCAATGGATTTCATTGAAGGCTTTCCATGTTCCATTGGAATGACTGTTATTCTCACTGTAGTAGACAGATTGACCAAGTTTGGTCACTTTTTTCCTATAGCACACCTTTATACAGCTAGCAAGGTAGCTGAGGTGTTTTTTGCTAGAGTTTTTAAGCTCCATGGGTTGTCTAAGACTATAGTTTTTGATCGTGATGTAGTCTTTACTAGCAATTTTTAGAGGCAATTATTTGAGATGCAAGGAACTAATTTAGCCTTCACTTCAGCATATCATCCCCAATCAAATGGCCAAGCAGAAGCTTTGAATAAGTGTGTAGAAGGCTATTTGAGATCATACATTGGAACCAAGCCAAAGAATTGGAGTGCTTGGTTTCCATACATTGGCATGACTCCATTTCAAGCACTTTATGGCATCTGCCCCCTTAAGTTGTTGACCTATGTTCCAGGCACTACTGCTAATGCTGCAGTAGATCAACAACTTAAGTCTCGTGATGAGGTACTTTCTCTTTTAAAGGAGAATTTGAGAAAAGCTCAAATCAAAGTGAAGCTATATGCTGATAAGAAGAGGACTGAAAGAGTCTTTGAAGTTGGTGATTGGGTGTTCCTTAAGTTGCAACCTTATCGACAGAAATCAGTAGCACTAAGGAGGAATATGAAGTTGGCCCCTCGATTTTATGGCCCCTTTCAGGTTGTTCAAAAAATCGGTCAAGTGGCACATAAACTAAGTCTACCATCTTCAACCAAAATCCATCCTATTTTTCATGTATCTTGCTTGAAAAAGAAACTTGGAGATCAAATTTCTCTATTATCTACTTTACCTCCTGCTGACAATTAGGGGAATGTACAACCTGAGCTTGAACTTATTTTGGAAAGAAGAATGAGGAAAGTAGGGAATCATGCTTCTACTGAGGTATTGATTAAGTGGGTTGGAGCACCTATCGAAGATAGTTCTTGGGAACTGCTATGGAAACTCAGATCCTTGTATCCACACTTAGTGGGAACAATCTTGCAATAATTGTCACGGGTGCCTTGTGGGTAAGGCCTTGAAGTGGTGGAGATTGTCATGGGTTTCTAGCAGAGGCCTTGAAGTGGTAAAGACCAGAGAAGCAGTGGAAGTCTGTTATGAAGCGTAAAGAAGTCAGTTACGGCAGTTGAAGGAATGAAGAGTTTAATGAAACGAATCGTTTTAATCTTTAGAGAAGTGTTGCGTTTGCTTTCTTAGACACTACGTTTAGAGATTTAGTAAAACGTTGCGTTTTATGATGTAAATAGATAGATGCGTTTTACATTTTGTATTCCTGTGTTTTGATTTCATACGATTGTTTTAGAAGTTAGTTGGCCATCTGCTTCTATAAAAGTAGAGGTAGAAATAATGGTTCGGGGTGAATAATCTTGAGAGCTTTAAGAGTCTGTTTAGGGGTTGAGAATTCCTCGAATATTCTCTACAATGTTTACTAATGAAATCTTGTTCAGTCAATTTTGTTGTTGAGTGTTTCTGAATTTTTGGTTTTGGTAGCACAGTAACTTGAACCTTACAGAATCTTATATTTAAGGAACAACAAAATCAATATGGTCCATTTTCTTTCCTTTGTTAGGAAAAACCAGTTAAAAATATTTCATGGAGATTATAATTTTTTGTTAATTCTTAATTATTAGGTTAATTATTGAATACAAGTCAAATATATTCCCTTTCTATGTTCACTGCTCTTTATTTCCTTTTTCTTCTTTCTTTTTAACATTTTAATGAAATCAGTCAAGGTTGCATTTTGGTAGAAAAATCTGGATTTAGATTTAATTTTGTCTTTGAATTTCAAATCAAACTAATTTCAAATCCAAAATTTTGAAAAGCCAACAAAGTTTTTTAACTTTAGTGAAGATTCAAAGAATTAGAATACTGTTATTCTAAGACCTCTACATTACGCACTGCTTGCTTGACATAATTTATTTATAAGATAAATTCTAAAATTTGAAGCCTTAGAATAACATTACTCTATCTTTGAATTTCTATCTCAAGCCAGTTATATATAGAGCACACTATCTATGTTCAAATCCAAATTTTAATATATAATCTAAACAAAGGATTTCAATTAAAAAAATATAAATCTAAATCCATTTTTCCTCAAATATTCATTCATGTAAATGTTATACACATGAATTTAAAAGTGTTATTTCTTGTTAAAGTTCTACTGCAGTCTCCGAAAAAGTGACTCGAAGATGTGTCCCAAATGTATATTTCACTTTTTTATTATTATTTTCTTTTTTTCATGTAGTTTGTTAATCATCATAAATATTTTAAAAAAAGATAAAAAAAAATTCACAATATCATTAAAAAATATTTCCTTAATAACCAAGTAAAAATAAAAAAGATAAAGACATAGCTTGGGGACCTAAAGCATTTCTCTTCTTGTTAAAGTGGAGTGTGTGAACTGCAAATCTGCAGTTTGGGAGCATAGGACATGGCCTTGAATGTTAGCCCATTATCAGCCAGAACTTAGAAGCATGGCCTTGAATGTTAGCCCATTATCAGCCAGAACTTAGAAGCATAGGACATGGCCCTAGCTTCTTGTCCAACCATCTTCCTTCCTTTCTTAGGTTTCCATTTTCTCAACAGCTAATTAGTCAAAAGAATACAAATTGGGTTGCAGGGACCTGTTCTCTAATCCTATGCCCATGATTTAGAAGTTTTCTATCATTTTAGGTCCATTTTCTTTTTAAAAAAAAATTGTATAAAAGGAATCCAAACATTTTATAATGATATGAACTGAACAACAAACATTACTCGTTTAGATAGTAGAAGTGTTTCATCTTATTTTATCTCATCATTATAATTTTTTTAAATTTTTACACAAAATATAAAAAATAATTCAATTTTTTTAAATTTTAAAATAATAATAATATTAAAAAATATTATAACAAGATTTTATTTAACTTTTAACTTTCATTTCAACTCATCTCATTATCCAAACGGTACCTAAACGAAATCAAGCTGACTCTCGGCTCACTTAGCCAAAATTTTAAGCAAACAAATTAAAATCCTTATGAAAAGTGGATTCTAAGATGAACCGTTCCTTATTTGAGAATAGCTCCTGCAAAAGTGTTATTGAAAGTTTTCCATGGGATTAGGAATAGAAATTATTTGAGAAACATAAACTTAATACTTTTAGAGAGAGAGAGAGAGAGAGAGAGAGAGTGAGAAGGAGAGAGAAATTAATATACATTAGCTTTTCAATCCTTAATTTATATTTAAAAAAATGATATATATATAAATTATGTTTGGATAATGATATATTTTTAGATATTCTGTAAATAGTATGAAAAAGTAATTATAGAATATTAAATAATAATAAATTAATAAATAGTAATGATCTCACTATCCAAACTAATCCATAAACCCTTTTACACAATTATGTTTTAGATTCATAATATTTTTATAAAATAACTACTTATAAAAGTAATATTATTTTATAAAATATCTTCAATTTAAAATATAGTTCTATAAAACGTTATAAAAAAAAGTTGTACGTTAATAAATATCGATACGGTCTCAACTCAGATATACCATCACCGACAATGTACGCTATATATTTTTTTTCTTTATACTTGGGTCAAGTTTTATGTTTACGTAGACGACATTTTCAAAAAAAAAAAAATGTTTACGTAGACGACAAGATTGCGACTGAAAGCAACTGATGAAGCATTATGGAGTCTCGTGGGCTCCATGCAATTTTGATTTTCTTTCTGCTTTTACTAGGTTTTGAAATTATAATTTATTTATTTTAAAAAGGAAGACGTGCTAAAAAATATTTTATAGAAGTTATTTCATTTATATCTTCTTAATTTGGATAGTTTAATGATACATTATTATCCTCGTAATTATAAAATAATTGTAAAAGTATTATTAATCTTCTTTTTTTTTCTTATTCGTCTAAGTCCATTTTTTTATGAAAAATTTTACATATCATCTCTATACATCATACATTATATTTTTTTTCTCTTATCAAATATATGGTATATGAATAATGAGTAAGAGAATTAAATTAGTTAAAAAGAATAAAAAATAAAAATAAATATGTTGTATGAGATAATGAGTAACAATTTTTTTTTTTTTTTTATATTATGAGCGGGATAAACATTACGGTTTTGATAGTGAGTTGAGATGAGATAAGTTTAAATAAAAGTTAAATATAATATTGTTAAAATATTATTTTTAATATTATTTTTGTTTTAAAATTTGAAAAAAATAAATTGTTTATTATATTTTATGTTAGAAATTGAAAAAATTATAATGATAAAATGAGATAAGATAAAATGAGATGAGATCATTTCTCAATCCAAGCAGGGTAAGGATTCATTTGAATATTTGGAATATCTAAAAATTTTATGAATAGTAGTGAAATGGTTTAAAATAAAATATTTTATTAGATTTTAAAAAAAGATAGAAAAATTAAATAAAATATTAAAAAAAAATTGTTTGAATAAAATTATTTTTGTTTTGAAGTTTTTAAAAGTTATAATGATTAGGTAATAATTAAATAAAAAAATTAAAGATTTAAAATTAAAAAATATTTATATTTGAGTGATTTTCATAAATTAACACGTTAATACAAGGCTAGAAAAAAAAAATGGAAAATGTCACGTAAAACTAGTCCCACAGGTGTTAGCTACCATAAAGCAAGAAATTAATTCCACCACTCTGTAAAATTGGATTGACTTGAAGAACACTCCGTAAAATCCCAGTTGTCGTTTAACACTAAACAAACCCGCGGCCGCGGCGTTCGAAGGGAGAGCCCAAAACTTTTTGAAAAATAATATTTATAATTGTGAAATGTTAAAATATTGTGTAATTTTTTTTAAAAAAATTGAATAAATATGAGCATTAAAAAAATTTATTTTTTAATAATAAACTCTATTATTTTTAAAAAGAATGTACAATACTTACACACTTTACGACTATATCTAACATCACTATATTTTTCTTTTTGAAACTCAGCAGCACTAGTCCCACAGGTCTTAGCTACCATAAAGCAATAAAATTTTTCCACTCCGTAAAATTGGATTGACTTGAAGAAGAACCCTCCATAAAATCCCAGTTGTTGTTTAACGCCAAACAAACCCGCGGCCGTGGCGTTAGAAGGAAGAGCACAAAACTCTTTTAAAAAATGATATTTATAATTATAAAATGTGTATATATTGTGTAATTTTTTGAAAAAAAAAATGACTAAATACGAGATTTACATTAAAAAAAATTAATTTTTTAATAATGAACCCTATTTTTTTCAAAATGATTATACAACGCTTGTATACTCTACTACTGTGTCTACCATTACTCAATTTTTCTCTTTGAAATTCAGCAGCCATGCATACATTATATACTTAAATTGAGTATTTATATATATATATTTATTTATATATATAAGCGTAATGCTAGATAAGTTTTTAAGGTGTACAGATCGCATACATTCATTTTGAAAGGAGTAATGCTACATTCAGTTCTAGGTTGTACAAGCTCCACGTAATTTCTTTGAACAAAAGTTGGGTCTACTGTTAAAAAATAATTCTTTTATGTGGATCTCAGATTTATTCACTTTTTAAAAGAAGTGCCTGATGATTGTACAACATAGGACTACAAATATTATTATTTTTTTAAATGGAGTAAGCGGGGCTTGCATACTCGATCTAGAACTTCAAATATCATTTTCTTTTTTAAAGAGAGTATGCAAGTGCACACCCTAGCAAATTATATCATCTCTATATATATGTTGATGTCGTGTTTCACGTACCTGGGCAACGCCCTTCAGACTGTATCCAGGGGTGACCGTCTATGTATCCTGAATAATGAAAGAAGAACTCACAAGGGATCAGATGAGGGGACTACGGGGTCCGTTGATCCTCCAATGCTAAAGTTAGAATTGGATATGAAAAACTATTAAAACATGTAGCAAAACCTGATTATATTGTGTATTTTACTATCTTTTTCACCTGCTTTCGATTGTCTTATTTATAGGGGCCGACCGGGTCCTTCAAATTATGGTGCTCCACGATGCAGGAGATCATGTATCACTGACGCTTAGTTACCGAGCCAATTTTCCTGTCATGCTTTACTGAGCCAGTCTGCGCCAGGGGTACTTGCAAGGCGTTCGGAGCACGTGCCTCATCAAACATGATTGGTTGTTCGTCCTGAGCCGCATTAAATGTAGCCTGCCCCCTTTTTGGGCTGCATTAAATGTGGCGTTCTTTCCGCCAGGCAGCATTGAATGCAGTGTTCTTTTGGCCTGGGCCGTACTTGGGGCAGCTTATTTCTTCATCACTGTAGACGTCGCGAGTCCCATTGCACAGTTCCCGAACACCTTATCTCTTCTTTCCTAAGTTTCGTCTATGAACTGGGCCCGCTTATATCTCAACTTTTAGAGTTCTAATGTAAAATGTTACTCAGGTGATACTAGACTCTTCTAGAGTAGTCTAGGCTTCAGGCATCGTTTAGGCCTATAATTTGCCTCGAGTTAGGCCCAGTGTTCATGCTAGTTTGAATTTAGGCTTTCATCCTTGGATCCTGACTGTGGGGATTTTTACCCCCCACAGTCGTACCTGGGCAACGTCCTTCAGACTACGTCCAGGGGTGACAGTCTATGTATCCTGAATAATGAAATAAGAGCTTACGAGGGATCAGATGGGGGGACCGCGGGGTCCGTTGATCCTCCGATGCTAAAGTTAGAATTGGATATGAAAACTATTAAAATATGTAGCAAAACTTGATTATATTGTGTATTTTATTATCTCTTTCACCTACTGTCGACTGTCTTATTTATAGGGGCCGATCAGGTCCCTCATATAATGGGGCTCCGCGATGCAGGAGATCATGTATCACTGACGGTTAGTTACCGAGCCAATTTGCCTGTTATGCTTTACTGAGCCAGTCTGCGCCAAAGGCACCTGCAAGGCGTTTGGAGCACGTGCCTCATCAAACATGATTGGTCGTTCGTCCTGGGCCGCATTAAATGTAGCCTGCCCCCTCTTTGGGCTGCATTAAATGTAGCGTTCTTTCCGCCGGGCAACATTGAATGCGGTGTTCTTTTGGCCTGGGCCATACTTGAGGCAGCTAACTTCTCCATCACTGTAGACGTCCCGAGTCCCATCGCACAGTTCCCGAACACCTTATCTCTTTTTCTCAAGTTTCGTCTATGAACTGGGTCTGCTTAGAGCTCAACTTTTAGAGTTCTAATGTAAAATGTTACTCAGGCGATACTAGACTCTTCTAGAGTAGTATGGGCTTCGGGCATCGTTTAGGCCCATAATCTGCCTCGGGTTAGGCCCAGTCTTCATGCTGGTTTGACTTTGAACTTTCATCCTTGGGTCCTGACTATGGGATTTTTACCCTCCACAGTCGTACCTGGGCAACGTCCTTCAGACTGTGTCCAAGGGTGACCGTCTATGTATCCTGAATAATGAAATAAGAGCTCACAAGGGATCAGATGGGGGACCGCAGGGTCTATTGATCCTTCGACGCTAAAGTTAGAATTGAATATGAAAAACTATTAAAATATGTAGCAAAACTTGATTATATTGTGTATTTTATTACCTCTTTCACCTGCTGTCGACTGTCTTATTTATGGGGGCCGACCGGGTCCCTCATATTATGGTGCTCCGCGATGCAGGAGATCATGTATCACTGACGCTTAGTTACCGAGCTAATTTTCTTGTCATGCTCTACCGAGCCAGTCTGTGCCAGGAGTACCTGCAAGGCGTTCGGAGCATGTGCCTCATCAAACATGATTGGTCGTTCGTCCTGGGCCGCATTAAATGTAGCCTGCCCCCTTTTTGGGCCACATTAAATGTGGCGTTCTTTCCGCCAGGCAGCATTGAATGCAGTGTTCTTTTGGCCTGGGTCGTACTTGAGGAAGCTTACTTCTCCATCACTGTAGACTTCGCGAGTCCCATCGCACAGTTCCCGAACATCTTATCTCTTTTTTTCCATGTTTCGTCTATAAACCGCGTTTGCTTAGACCTCAATTTTTAGAGTTCTAATGTAAAATGTTACTCCGACGATACTAGACTCTTCTAGAGTAGTTTGGGCTTCGGGCATCGTTTAGGCCCATAATCTGCCTCGGGTTAGGCCCAGTCTTCATGCTGGTTTGACTTTGGGCTTTCATCCTTGGGGCCTGACTGTGGGGATTTTTACCCCCCACAGTCGTACCTAGGCAACGTTCTTCAGATTGCGTTCAGGGGTGACCATCTATGTATTCTGAATAATGAAATAAGAGCTCACAAGGGATCAAATGGGGGGGACCGCGAGAACCGTTGATCCTCCGATGCTAAAGTTAGAATTGGATATGAAAAACTATTAAAACATGTAGCCAAACTTGATTATATTGTGTATTTTATTACCTCTTTCATCTGCTGTTGACTGTCTTATTTATAGGGGCCGACTGGGTCCCTCATATTATGGTGCTCTACGATGCAAGAGATCATGTATCACTGCACACAGTTTTCGAACACCTTATCTCTTCTTTCCCAAGTTTCGTTTATGAACCAGGTCTGCTTAGACCTCAATCTTTAGAATTCTAATGTAAAATATTACTCGGGCGATACTAGACTCTTCTAGAGTAGTCTGGGCTTCGGGCATCGTTTAATCTACCTCAGGTTAGGTCCAGTCTTCTTGCTGATTTGACTTTAGACTTTCATTCTTGAGTCCTGATTGTGGACATTTTTACCCCCCACAATATAATCTTAGTTAAGGATAAGTTCAGGTATCATGTGTATGTCTACCTACCTAGCTAATTAATTAATTAACTAATCATGAGTCCCGTGGCCTACAAAATCTTACTGATTCCTTTGCAAGATCTTGAAAGTGATTTATACCGTTGAACATATAAATCAACAACTTAAACATTCTCATCTTATTTTCTCTAAAATTTCCTATAATTTAGTTGAAAACCATATTCTCTAAAAAATTTTCTTAAATTTTACTCATCTTTTAAAAACCTCATACATCTCATGATTTCCTATCCTCTCTCTATTCTATTAAAATAATATTTCTCTATTTTTTTGTTATTACTTTTTTCTTTCACTTCCATTAACAAACTGAATTATTTAATATTTTTTTCTTATATTTTGAAATATTACTCTAGTGAATATTTTAAACAAAAATTTTAAATTTTTTTTGCGGGTATAATAATATTTTTAAAATTAATATTTTTATATTTTAGTAATTATTTAAATTATTTTTAAAATTATTATTTAAAACTATAATAAATATGAATATGAGAGAAATTGTAGATGATTGGAAGAAGAATTTATTTTATTTATTAAAATAAAATTTGATAAAAGATGATTTATAAAATGAATAGTGATTTCTTATATTTGAAAAATTACTGTTTATTCCTTAAATATTTTCTCTAAAATAGAGATTCAGATGTAGAATGGATTTTAACTAAAACCTTAAAATGAGCCTCAAATTATAATAGGGAAAATGGTGTTCTGGAGCACTAGCTACGAATGCTCTTTTGGGGTGGGTTTTTTGTTTTATGAATAAGATTTTGAATTTGATCTTTTATTTTTGGGACCGTTCTTTCAACGGACATTATGAGTAGAGGAAAAAAAGAAGAGAAAAGAAAAGCCAGGTTAGTGGTTGGAAATTTGCCTTCACTGAATACCAGTGAAGCACTACAAGAAATAAGATTTTTTTCAACGATTATTTTCGTTGTGAAAACTCTAAAAATCGCTGTTATTAACCTTTCCCAGCGATTTTAAAATCGCTGCATGTTCACCGGTATTAAAGCTCTGCTTTTGATCTACCACAGCGGACGTCAAAAATCACTGTGAAATGTTATTTTTTTCAGCGATTTTTTTTCGCTGCAAATTCTAAATAAAACGCTGCAAATACCTATTCGGTTTGTCCATTAAATCGCTGGAAAAATTTATTTGCGGCGAATTATAATCGTTGCAAAACCTTAATAAATCGCTAGGAAATCTGAGATCTATTCCAACGATCTAAAGAAAACGCTGGGAAAAAATTTGCGGCGAATATTATTCGCCGCAAATAATATAAAAATCACCGGTAAAATTTTTTCGCGGCGTTATAAATCGCCGGAATAAGCTTATTTTACGAAAAATATATTTCCGGCGAATTTTAATTGCCGGAAATGATATTTCGCAAAATTAAAAAAAAATTTCCACAAAATTAATCCTGATGATCCCTTATATATATATATAAGTTTACAAATCAAATCAAAGCAAGTTTACAAATCAAAGCAATATATATGCTTAATATTAACTATAGTACGTTGATAGAAGTTTTCAAAATGAATCATATAAACAATATAATATATACATGCCAAAATAAAATAAGCTAACCATAAATGTGAACCATATATCTCAAATATAAAGTAATATACACATCAATTATAGTGCTCCAAGGTTGAAGCAGCATACTCTTTGTATTGCTCCAATTCCTTTTTGTACATGGCTTCCATTATGGCCTCAATAGTTTTGTCATTCCAAGTTTTTCTATCTACTTCATTCAGTTTCTGTAACCATGCAGCAAGTGATTATTGAATAAGAATAACAAAGTTCATCTAAGAAACAAATAAATAGCTTCCATTTCACATAAATAAGAGCATTGAGGGTAGAGTTATTTACTTTAAGCTGATTCTAAAGCAAAATACTCCCCTCTAATAACAAAATTCAAGCACACTCTGATTTCTTTCAAAAATAGAGAAGCAAAACCAGTACCTAAAGCAGCCCCTGTTTTTATAAGCCAAAAATTCAGATTTCCAGTGCAGCGCTATTCCAATAATAGCCAAATTAATCAAAGTTTCTTTACACCACAAGATACTGCTATTACTTTTAGCCCNCCGTTCTTTCAACGGACATTATGAGTAGAGGAAAAAAAGAAGAGAAAAGAAAAGCCAGGTTAGTGGTTGGAAATTTGCCTTCACTGAATACCAGTGAAGCACTACAAGAAATAAGATTTTTTTCAACGATTATTTTCGTTGTGAAAACTCTAAAAATCGCTGTTATTAACCTTTCCCAGCGATTTTAAAATCGCTGCATGTTCACCGGTATTAAAGCTCTGCTTTTGATCTACCACAGCGGACGTCAAAAATCACTGTGAAATGTTATTTTTTTCAGCGATTTTTTTTCGCTGCAAATTCTAAATAAAACGCTGCAAATACCTATTCGGTTTGTCCATTAAATCGCTGGAAAAATTTATTTGCGGCGAATTATAATCGTTGCAAAACCTTAATAAATCGCTAGGAAATCTGAGATCTATTCCAACGATCTAAAGAAAACGCTGGGAAAAAATTTGCGGCGAATATTATTCGCCGCAAATAATATAAAAATCACCGGTAAAATTTTTTCGCGGCGTTATAAATCGCCGGAATAAGCTTATTTTACGAAAAATATATTTCCGGCGAATTTTAATTGCCGGAAATGATATTTCGCAAAATTAAAAAAAAAATTCCACAAAATTAATCCTGATGATCCCTTATATATATATATAAGTTTACAAATCAAATCAAAGCAAGTTTACAAATCAAAGCAATATATATGCTTAATATTAACTATAGTACGTTGATAGAAGTTTTCAAAATGAATCATATAAACAATATAATATATACATGCCAAAATAAAATAAGCTAAC
>QEOT01002469.1:357153-367868 GCA_003123785.1 Pterocarya stenoptera | reverse complement strand
AATTCATTTGTGGGATTAATGAATTGTGAATTGGTTGTTGGGAGGACAAGTATCTATGATAAGGGACTTATCTTTGTGACGGTGAGAGGGTCTAGTCATAAGGTTCCTATTCTTGCACCCAAGAGGGCTCTCCGCTTGGTTGACCACTACTTAGCCAATAAGAAACTGCAATCTGCTTCACCATTTTAATGTTCCTCATTATTTGCTTGGTTTTTTCTTTTCCCTTTTGAAATGAAAAATATCAATGAGGGATAAGTGCTAGAATCTATTGATTTTAATGATTTGGTAGTACTTGTAATATCTTACTATTTAATAAATCTAGTATGCTACCAAATATAAACCATGCACGGTGTTTGTTAAATTTATACGGTGTGTGATTCTCTCAAGTCCCGCTTGCTATTTGGCGAAATTTAAAACGTCGATATATGCAACACAAAGTTACATATCCCCACTCATGACAGTTATAGATACAATACATCTAGTATGCGTCTAACAGTATGCAATATACGTAGCAGATAGTATTTTTCTTTAGCAATACTATGTACCAGATATAATATATCCCAAAATAATCATAAACATACTTCATAATTCACATGGTAGCAAGTATCCAGAAGTTATAGTACTTGTCCAAAAGATCTGTAACGTCATAAGTACCGGAGACAGAGTTCTATAATTACAGCTTGAAAATAAAATAATCCAATAGATTATTGAGCTTCCCACGCAGCTATACTATGATGTCTAAAGTATTGTCTAGAAAATGGATAATCGTGGTTATCAGTTCTATGTTGTTCCTTCGCGGCCAAGTCAGCCTCGTCCAGACCTCCATGCACTTGTTCTAGATTTCCTGGCATGTTAAATAACGTTTTGGGGGGAATGGTCGTAACAATCCGCTAGAAATTCAATGGTGAATTTCTATAGGTTTTAGGAATCTCGTGAAAATCCCGTAAGTTTTCACGAATTGACCAATCGTGTAGGTTTTAGTCTATTAGCATATTAAGTGTTACCACTCATTATGGTGCCAAAAAGGTAATTTTATTTATTTGAGATAGTTAGAAGTATCAAAATGCGATATAATCTGCCCCAATAGACTCAGTTGATTATTTAGGATTTTATGGCGCAATTATCTCATTTTCAATTTTCAGAAAAAACGCTTGTTTGAAAAAAGAGTTTTGTTTTTTTCAAGGCACTTCGGGCTTGAATTTCGATAAACGAATTGCATAGTTATTTTAGTGGGTATGTTTAAGGATTTTACAATGCAAAGTTTATTTTTCACTTTCCTACAGTGAATAGTAATCTCAATAGTAGCACCAAGTACAATGTTTTCAAAATCACAATGTGAAATGTCCAAATTAGGTTAAAGAAGTTTTATTTGGACACTTGGAAAAACCTTAGTCACACTTGGTGAATAGTATTAAACACTTGACACCAAGAGGAACCATGACATGGAATATGTGAAGGAAATCAAGGTGTGAGATCATGCCACCTAAGCAAAATACTATTTCATCCAATCATCCAAATTGTGCCAAACCAAACAGTTTTCAACTCTAGTAAAACCCTGAATACTTAGAATCCAATTGAAACCCCAAAAACTTGATTGAAACTGAAACCCTAAATGGTTTTCCCAAAACCTAAAGTTGGCCTTCAAACCCTATTTGATCCGATTTCTAGCATTGTGTTTAATCACTTTATTAAATCACTTTCACATGCTATTAACTTCTCAAATTCATGTTATGAAATCATTATCCAACCTTTTAAACTTTGAAAATTTGATTGGGCAAAAAAAAAAAAGATTTGGGCTTGATAGCATTTCAAATCTTAACCAAACCCTTTTTAAACCCCAAATGAAGTCACTTGTTTAAGGCCCACGAATTTTGGCCACCTAGGCAAAACTTGTTGAGAAAGTTTCCCCCCACCCATGGTAGACCAACCTTTGCCCTTAACGGTCCCAAATAGTCCCTTGATGTGAGAGAAAATTCTACCTCACCACCTCCCTTCTGCACTGCGGGTGGTGATTAGGTCCCATTTTTGTGACCTAATCACCACCCATCAAGTTGTCACTCAAGCCCATAATTCACTTTTCAGAAGTGTATTAGGCTTGCAAGTCACCATTTTACTCACTTCACCCATTTTCATTTCCATTCTTGGAGAGAATACTTAAANCTTGCAAGTCACCATTTTACTCACTTCACCCATTTTCATTTCCATTCTTGGAGAGAATACTTAAAAACTCTCTCGGGCAGTTTTCTAAACCTTTTTGCGTGCCTTTTTTGGAACCTTTTAAATATTTTCTCACAATAATTCCTTCATTAAAATTGTTCTTCTTTGAGTCTAGTTTCCGTAAGTACCTTGTTTGTTTGATTTCATAGCCATTCGATCGGCCAAAAGTTTTTTAACCATGGAAAAGGTCAATATGGCGATAATCTGGATAATGTGTTGTATTTTGAAATTTTTGACCAAGCTAATGGACAAATCTTGGTCTGAAATTTTTATAGTATTTTTAACATGTTCATATGAATTTTGTTTAGATATTGGTTGCATGATTAAAGCTTTTTGTGAAAGATTTTCTTAGATCTAAAAAGTTAAAAATTGGAAAAGGAAAACTAGTTTCTGTTTTAAGAAAGTTTGGATCTTTTGTGGTCTATTCTTACTCCAATGGCTTTGATAAATTTATTTGATGATACCAATCCTTTTATCTCTATTTTATGATGTTAGTTTGAAGATTTTTTGTGTTACTTTCTAATATATGAATTTTTATACAAGAAAATACTCGATTAGGTCAAAAGTTTGATTTTTTGGCTAGATCCATATTTTGGTTTATTTTTAGCCATGTTATTTTAAGTTTAATGCTTAAATCTACTTTAGGATACATTTTAAAACCATATGATGTTTTTGTTTTAAGATCTCATCATGGTATATCTCGGATCAAATGTTTGAAGCAAAGTTGAGAAACAATTATGTTTTTTACTAGTGTTGGAGCCGAGTACTTCAAGTGAGATTTGTGATTTTTTGTGACTTTTATGTATTGATTCAAAGAATGTTAGTTCTTAGGAATATGTTATGAACATGTTAGAAGAAAGATTTGAATTTTTGGAGTTCTTGAAGATATTTTGAAATAGGTCAAACCTTGAGATTCAAGGGTTTCTATTTTAGTTTAAAAGTTTGGATCTTTTTACTAAAAAGTTTGTGTTTATGAGAAGTATATTTTTTTTGGATGTTTTAATCATGTTTTAAAACTTAGGATATGAGGATCTTTATTGCAATATTTTGGTTTGATCATGACTTTTGAAGTTGGAAGAAATTGCAACAAAAATCAAGAGACATGGCATTTGGAAGTTTCGATCCACCTGATGTTTTTTTATAGTTGTGTTTGGTTTTAAATTTTTCTAAGTTGATATGGCCGTTGGAAGTTTCAGCCCTATGCCCATATTTGTCTTCATGAATTTACATGGCATGACATACTCTCATGCGTGGTATAACACATAACATGGCAGATTATTGTTTATCTTATGTGATATAGCATAACAGAATCTAAACTTTATATGAATATTACATAGCATACATGTGATTATTATAATTTATCATCTGTTCAAACAACATTCCATATCAGCATGGTAGACAGATTTCATTCATTCACCATGTACATCGAAACTCATAAAGGTTCATGAATAGGCACTAACCTTGAACTGGCTCATAGTATAGCATAGGGGTTTATGGGGCAACGCACGCAGTGGCGGAAGGAGGGCTTACCATTTGCGTGCTCTGTGGTGTTTTCTGGCAAGGTGGTTGCTTAGTTGCTATGAGGAAGGTCACGGTGGTGCTATGAGGGCTGGTTTGCTTAATAGCTAACTTTGACTTTATTGGGTTCTAGTCGTGATGGTTATTGGCTTGAGGGAGGAATAATGTGAATAAAAAGAAAAGATTTAGACTCGGGTTTTGAAACTTGAATTTGGCTACAAATTAGGAAACTACTCCAACTAGGAAATAAACACTGAAATGCATATGGGCATGAAGGGTGGACGAATCCCACTAAAAACAATCACTATCTCAAAACAAATCTTAAAAAATAATAAAATTACTAAAAATAAGTGTTAATTACACTTTGTCCCCTCCAACTATCACCCAATTCACAATGTGCCCCCAAAACTATTGATTGCATCAAAGTAGATCCTCTTACTTTCAAAACGTCCCAATCCCCCCTTCCATCTATAATGAGCGTTAAATCGAACAGAAGACTCACCCACGTGCTTCTCACATGCTAATCCTTTAATGCAAAGCTAAATCACCCTTCACTCCATCAGCTTTCATTTCCCCAAACTGAACTTCATATCCGCAAATCCCAAACTCCATGGCCAAAACGACTCGTTTTATTAATGCCCAAAAACGATTTCGTTTCAAAGTGAAGAACGTCTAGCTTGAAGCCATTGGTCGCAATGGAGAAATAAGCTGGGGCAAACTGCAGAGAAGGTGGGCGACAACAGACCCTAGGACCACGGTGTGAGCTGCCGACCTCGACGTTTGCATCCGCTGTCGGCGACTCCATTGTAGAGGAGTTTTTTTATAGAGCTCTCATTCAAATTTCTTTCTCCATCGCAGGTACCTCAATGATTTCTCCATCGTAATAAATCCATTACTTGTATTACCAACAAATCTCTCGCCTTCATGTAGCTCAAGAATGCTATAAATGACTATACATTGTTAGGTGAAAAAATTATTCAAATTTATTGTAGCTCAAGAATGCTATAAATGATTGTACATTGTAGCTTAACAATGTTCCAGTTTATTTGCCATGATATTGATTCGATACCATGCTTAGACAATGTTCCAGTTTAGTTTGTTAGGATTCTTTTCTCCTTTTGTATAAAGCTACAGTAGTCTGTAAAAAATAATATTGATTCAATTCCATAAAGCATAAAGGTTTTGACTCATCAACTTCTCTTTCGACTGTTTCCTTTTTGCACTCATAATCCTGACATATTTCAGTAGGTTGTGAGAGATGTCCTCTGGTTCTCTAGCACAAGCTGGGGTGGTAAAGCACCACTGGATGGCCCATTTTATCGTTACAATCTACGGGCACGTCTAAGAGTGTCAACTATAGATAATAATTACAAAATGAAGTTTTGGAGATGCCCATATTGGACTCCTGGTTGTCAACATGGGGGTGGAGATAGGTTTTGTACATTTGTTGATTGGGTAGATGATGATTTATGCTCCACGTGCGGAGATGTCGTTGGCCAGCTACGAGATAGATTCCAGATACAGAGTCATGAGTTCAAGATTGAGAAGTCTGAATTGGAGGCTAAATTAGTGATGGAAAGGGAGCACATGGAGCATATCCAAGAGTTATGGAATAAGTTGAAGGAAAAATATACGAAATTAGAGGGTAACTTAGTGATGGAGAGGGAGCACATGGAGCATATCCAAAAGTTTTTGTATAAGGAGAAGGAAAAATCTAAAGACTTGGACAAGAAATACAATAACTGCATATGGTGTGGTGTCATTATAATTGTTTTGGTTGTTGCTATTATCTGCATGAAAATATCCCATCACGCTGATGAAGGTCGCCATTACTTGATGATAGTGTAAGATTGGTTAATGTAATTTTTTGGATGTGTATTAACTGTAGTTGTTATTTTGAATTTGATTGTTGTATTGGACATCACTTGTTATATGTAATTTGGTTATGGAGTGAATTTTGTTGCAACAACTTACTATGTTGATAATGATTAATAATAATGTCACCCTACATATCAAAATCCCTCAATTGGAATGTCACCATAACACCATAAAACCAAAAATGTAAATTATGGACCATTACAGCAAAAGTTTTCCAATAATAGTAATGTCATTAAACCCTAACTACACCATTACAACAAGTCAATATTGCCCGTTTGGTCACTTCCGTTTCTCCTTTTTATTTTCGTTCATCCTCTCCACACGTGAAGATGACTCTATATCCTTCCATTTTTGCACTGATGCATTAGCCTTGGCAAGAGGCACTTAGGTGTTGGGTGGCATTGATGCATTAGCCTTGGCAGGAGGCACTTGGGTGTTGGGTGGTAGTAGACCAACTCTGAATTGCATGTCTCCCCTTCCAGGATTGCCCCAAGAATACAGTCTTCCTTGTGTTGGATTGCTTGTATCGAAATCTAAGTCCACAAACACAGGTCTACGTGTACTAGTCTGTGAGTGGTGGCCCCCAAGTCTTGCAAATAGCCTCCTGGGTGGTTGTTTGGCCAACATCTTTATACGACCCACATTGGCTTGCAGTTGATTAGTTTGGCCTGCCTGACTTGTTTGCCATGCTGCTTGCGAAGTCTCTAACAGGGGAGTCTGCACTATTGGACTTATTTGCCATGTTTCCTGCGAAGGTGACGACAGTGGAGCGTACTCAGTTTGCATAGATTGGGTTGTAGGCTGTGAAGGCTCTGACATTGGAGGTTGTGAAATGATATAGTACCACATTTAAATGTAAATTAACATTCTCAACATTTTCAAGCAATATGTAAATGAATACTGTCTAGTAAATAAGGAAGAAATAGCCACTAACTTGTTCATCTGGAAATGAAGGAGCTTGAATTCTGCTGTAGAAGTGAAGGAGGGTGTGCCTGCGTTCCCACATGGACATTTTCTTCTATTGTGACCAACTTGATTACATCTCGAACAGGTCATATGCACACCAGTTTTCCTCAACTTGTTTGCTCCTTATTGATCGTCCTCATTTCTTCTTCGATGTTTTTTTGGCCTCTCGGGTTGTTTCCTAACCTCAGGAGCGGTGGGCTTCTTGTATGTGGTAATGCGCCACTGATAATCACTAGGCATAGGGTAAATTACAGGCTCGTATGCTGCCCTCCACATCTCCACACTATAGTAATGGTGTACATATCCCTTGGGGTCTTGGTCAAAATGCACAATACATGTGTATGCATGCGGGCATGGAATACCTGTCATATCCCATCTCAAACATGAGCAGGTCCTCTTTTCCATATCAACCACATATTGCTTACCAGCATTGTTAACTTCAAACTGACCACATCCTGCATACGTTGGAGTACAATAGATGGATAAGTCATGCATAAGTTCAAGCTTCGCAACTATCTGAGGTGTGATTGTATTCTCCCATTTACCAATTGCTTCATTTTTCAACTGAAACCGTCTCATCAGTTTCTTCTGTATGGTCTCCACCATAGTCACAATTGGCTTATCCCGTGCTTGCAGACAACAATAACCCTATTCCCATCATTCTTCATAAACTTTATATACTTACCTATATTTAGGTTCAACTTCTTTATTGTCTCTCTAAACTGTACTGTAGATCCAAATTTCATTCCAACAGATATTTTTGGCTTCTCCAAGTCAACAACTTGAAACTCAGGGAACTTAAAATCTCGATATCCTTCATCGCCACTATGGACAGGAGATTGAAGGACATCACTTGGTGTCATATTAGATAAGTTACTTGCTAATTGTGAAAGCAAGCACTGTTTAGCATGTTCTAAAAAATGAACACTAAAATAATAAACAAGAAAATATTAGAATATTTTATACCTATGTCATCCTCTTATGGCCATCTTGGACCACTTCTGTCTAGACTCCTCCTTCATCCTCAGCATCTGAGGAAGATTATGGCTCTTTATAATCAACTGTCACTTGAGACTCAACACCTTTGCTCCTTGGTTGTGTAGACTTTGACCTCAATGTTCCCACTGTGTTGACATCAATGTCATACAACTCATCCCCACTACTCAACACTTCTTTTCAAAATGGATCATTAAGTTCAAGGCAATGTACTTCTGCTTTCTCCTTATCCTCCTCATCCTCACTCACATCCTCCTCGACGTGACGATCATGCAAAGAAGACTGGTGCACTGAAGTTCGAGAATGAGATACAAAATACAAATGAGCCATTTGTTGACCCTGAAGCGCAGCCACTATGGACAACACATCGTTGTTAAATGTAAGCAATTTAAGACCATTGTGCATACCAAGCCAGGGTGTCTATAGTAGACTAGGTCACCTGGATGGTAACCATACTTCGTCACAATCGTCTATATCTCAATCCATGATAGCTGATCCTCATCATATGTTTCATGGTACACATCAGTCTTACCCCTAACATATTCTTTATTATGCCGCCTATCAATTATCCCACCATGATAGAATTGAAATAACAAATTCCTCGTAACCATCCTACAAAATATTGTCCATTAAATTAGTCATAAATCGTAGTTAATTATTAGACCAACCATAAAGTAAACAAAACTAAATTATTAGACCAAACAGATAAATTTGTGCATTTTCCTATACAAGGGACCACCTCTGTGGTCCCTCTATCACAACCCGACAACAACAACACCCCCATGTTATTGTGTTCTCAAATTAGAACAGCTAATGCCACTCAGCAATGCACTAGCATCATATTAGGAAGCACACAACATTGGACCCACCCACGTGCAACATTGGACACGGAAATCCTAAAAACTAAAACATTTTCATTCCAAATTACTCAGTTTCACATGCAAAACATACAAATTCGATGAAGACAAAAGATTGAGTCATTTCAAGATGGACTCACCTCTGCGACACCCACTGTGCGAAGAAGATAGATACCAACTTGATGAAGACAAATGAAAATGTTTGATGAAGCCACTCAAGTTGGTACGAAGACGAACGAAACACCAATGCGAATAGCAATTGATCGATGGTCAGTGGTTTCCGAGTTAGGGTTTTTGAATTTCGGATTTGGAAATTTTCAGATATGAAGTTCATTTTGGAGAAATGGAATCCGATGGAGTGAGAGGTGATTTTTTCTTTGCATTGAAGGATTAGCATGTGAGAAGCACGTGGGTGAGTCTTCCATTTGATTTAACCCTCATTGTAGATGAAATTGGGGGATTAGGACGTTTTGAAATAAGAGGGTCCACTTTAATGTAATCAATAGTTTCAGGGACACATTGTAAATTGGGTGATAGTTGGAGGGGGCAAAGTGTAATTAACCCATAATAATAATAATCTTAATTCTAAATCTTTAGGACTCATATGTTACAACAAAGTTGCTATGATTGGTAGGGGTATAGGAGCAAAAAATGCTCCAAGTTTTCCTCGTCAAGGGCATCACCAGTAAGGATGTAGAATCGGGCCGGATTTTTTTTTCGGTTCGGTCTGAAACCCGGAATCCAAGTGGATCCAGGTGATTTTTGGCCCGGATTCAACACAGGCGGGTAAAAGACATTTCATACCCCCCCGGATTCGATTAAGGATCCCGATTTAAACTTGATTTCCGTAACCAGCTACCTTTTTTTTTAAAAAACACTGATTTATTCAAAACGACATCGTTTTCACCCCTGAGATTTATACCTCATTTCCTAATTTCCCTCAGACTTCTCTTTTCAGACCTTCAGTATTTGCGATTTTGGCAAACAAGTGAAACCCTAGCCCTGTTGTCACCTCTCTGCCTCAGTGCCTCTCATTTCACTGGTTTCATTCCATCCGGCGTCGCCGTTTGCCCCATCTCTCTCTCAACTCCAAAGCCTACGATATGTTCATCTATCTCGCTCGATTTGTATAGATTTGAGGAAGTGGGTTGCTTTGAAATGCTCTTCTAAATCTTTGTGTCCTGAGCCTTTAAAAATTTTTCTAAGCCAAACCATAATGTGTAGTGGACTAGTGGTCAATGAAATGTAATCTGTAATCTGACTAGTGGACTCGCCATAGCAAATTAGTGTAAATCGTAAGCTGTTGAAATTGTTGGTACTCTTATGCTAAATCTGCTTTTGTTTTTTGAAAGAACTTTTGTCGGCTGGAGATGATGATCTAAGGATAAGCTGAAATGGGTTTAAGAAGTTAGAACGGCTGGCTCAAATGGGGATGGCCTAGGTTTTTTTTTTCTTTTATCTTTTTGAGAATATGTAAAGGACAAATAATATTGTAAATTATGTTTCCCATTAGTATTCATTGAATTCTTGTCACCAAGTCAATGCTGGAATACATATAAAAAGGTGATCTACATGCAATTTTTTTTTTTTATATGTTGACCTCTACACAATAAACTAGGCATACCTTTATCCTCCGGGTAGATATAAAAAAGAAGTTACAAACTAAGGATTTTGAAACACTAATTGGGCTTGTTTAGTAACACTATCTGCATTTGTATTAATTGTTTCTGCTATCTGCTCTACGTTAATTGTGTCTATCTATGTTGCAATTATGTAATCTTCTTCTTATTCTTCTGAAATATCTAACAGGGCCATAAATAGTCCACCATCTTAAGAACCTTTATTGTTTGTTCATACTTTACTTTGGCTTCATTATTTTCGTCAAGTTTATTTTCTATTTTATCAAGCTAATTTCTAATAATTTTTAAACACTTTTTTCAATAGTTATTTCTGGATTCTATGACAGTTTTAACTTCCTTATAATATTAATTGGGCTTGTTCATTAACTACATTTGTAGAGCCTGCTTATAACATTTTAAACTGAATTTTCTGAATGCATTCACTCTAGGGAGATGGACTGGATGATGTTCTGAGTGGATTGTGTGACGTTCCCAAATTTCGATTGGGATCGGACGGACATTTGAAGCGTCGAGATATGCAACACAAGGTTACCTGCCCCTTTTCATGACATATAAGATGCAATGTTCCTAACATGCATATAGCATTATGCAATATTCGCAGCGGATAATTTTTTTTTTTAGCAATACCATACACCAAACTGAA